>BQKN01066009.1:31917-48291 GCA_022839385.1 Asparagus kiusianus | reverse complement strand
TCTCTCTCTCTCTCTCTCTCTCTCTCTCTCTCTCTCTCTCTCTCTCTCATCAGAAAACCGACCCCAAACCCTGTGCCCTTTCTCTGAACTCGCCGCCGCCGTCGGAGTTCACCGCCGCCGTCGAGCCCTGAAGTTCTCCGCCACCATCGAGCCTGCAGTTCGCCGCCGAGTCCCCCTCAAAACTAACTCTGAACTCGTCGCCTCCGTCGGAGTTCACCGCCTCCGTCGGAGTTCGCCGCCACCATCCAGCCCTGAAGTTCGCTGCCACCGTTGACCCTCCAGTTTGCCGCCGAATCCCCCATGAAAAAACCCTAGTTCTTCCTTCCCAAATCGAACCTCGCCGCCTCTCCTCCTGCTCATTTTCGTCGGACACCTGACTTGTAAGTCCTCTACCTCTCAAGCTTTATCTGTATGAATGTTCTCAAAGAAAAAGAATGTATATATGGATTCAATATGTGCCAACTGGCAAAAGGAGGTAGGTAATCCTACAAATGATTTCCTATGCTTTTGAAGAACAAGCGTAGGTGAAGGTATGAAGTTGGCTTAGTATTATTGTTCTGCTATGAGAATATATTTTCCATTATCCTTTACGTATGCTCTAATATCATCCATGTCCACAAAATAGGTCCTTAGAAAGAGGGTTTGATTTTTCATCAAAAAAAAAGAACAAGAAAAAAGTGGGTTTGATTTATAAAAGATTTTACTTTGTGATGAAAATAGAGATTAACTGAGGGCAGATGTTGTGATTCTTCTGGATTGAGGATGGCTAACTCACAACTTCGCCTCATCATTGAAAACATTGAAGGAGTTCTTACTCAATCTCTATCTTGAATGATGTTTTGGAGGAACAAGATTGTTGAAACTTGGAAAAGGGTGGATCTTAAGAGAATATAGGTAAGTCGTGTCTAGAATATAGGGCTTTCACTACCACTGACTTCTATGCTTGATGCATTGTTGTGGCACTTTTTTGTGAACATAAAGATAAAATATTATTTTTAGATACGTGACCATTAATTCATTGCAAATCCAGTTGCCATTTTTAGTACTTTATTGGACGAGAAGGGCAAAAATTCATCGATTTGTGGATTTTCATATCATCAAAATATGTTGTCTGATGTTTCATAAATTTTCTAGGCTCAATATTGCTTTATGCTTGTTATTTTACTTGCTCTTCTCATGTAGAAGATTAATTGTAACCAATTGTGTGAATCTTGAAGAGACTTGTAGATTTGCTTGTTGAAAAATTTGCCACATGGTTTCTTAAAATTCTATTTATTTATCTACTTGGTTGTTCATAATTGACATGGTACTTTGCTTGAGGATCTTTTTTACATTGTATTACAATTATGTGATGTGATGTCAAGAGTTTATGTTAAGCTAAATTTAATCATTGTGAATTGGTATTACATTTTATGAATGATATTTGTCAGTTGCAATCCATTATAAATTAAATTATCCGGGTCCGTGTGCTTTGCAAAGTCATGCTAAGGTTAATTGTGCAATTTACTTTCTTGAAACTTGTTTATCTTTATTTTGATTGTGCCACATTTTACAACTGCTAAATTTACTTTCTAAGAGTTTTTATCGCTAACTTTGACTTATTTAGGTTGGTATAGCACCTGACTATATCAGAGTTAAGGATTTGATGTATGTGAATTGTGAAAAACGCACAAAGCCTGAATTTATTGAAGGAGTTGCTTCTTTCATAAAATTTGTGCGTGAACACAATAGGATCCAATATAGGATGATCTTTTGTCCGTGCAGTCACTGTGGGAATAGGCTACATCGTAAGGAGGAAGATGTAGAACTTCACATTGTTAAACATGGTTTTATTAGGGATTATACAATTTGGGTATATCATGGAGAAATTCCAACTCCTAATATTACCGATAATGAAGAAGAAGACAATAAAGAAAATTTATTTCCAGAAGAGGAGATGAAGGAAATGGTAGAAGTTGTTTTTGGTGACTCCAGTCTTACTGAAGATGATCATCCTTCTGAACAAGAACGTGTACATGAGTATGAGAAGTACATGAAAGATGCCAATAGACCAATTTATGAGAACGCAAAATATTCCACATTATCATGGTTCGTTCAACTTTTCTAGATAAATGCCTAAATAAATAGAGAAACAAGTCATTTACGATGCTTCTAAAATTCCTGAAAGATTCTATGCCTTCGGAGAACAATGTGCCTCAGAGCTGGTATGAAGCTAAAAGGATAATGTCTAATCTGGGTTTGAATTGTGAGAAGATTCTTGCATGTCCTAGTGATTGTGTGCTATTCTGGAAAGAAAATTCTAAACTGAAAGAGTGCCCTAACTGTGGAGTTTCTAAATATAAAAAGAAAGCACATGCTAACAAGAATGACATACCAGTCAAGGTGGTACGATACTTTCCTATGACACCAAGGCTGCAGAGGCTCTACAGGTGTAAGAAGACAGCGGTGACAATGACCTGGCATGATCGTACTATTCCAAGTGAACATGGTAAAATGAGTCATCCAAGAGATTCGCCAGCATGGAAGGATTTTGACAAGTTGAACACAACATTTAGTCAGGATCCCTGTAATATTAGGCTCGGACTAGCTAGCGATGGTTTCAGCCCCTTTAGTTTTAATGGCAACCCGCACAGTACGTGGCCTATTATAATGATGATAGATAATCTTTCACCGTGGTTAGCGATGGATCAATCATACTTTTTGATGCCTCTTCTTGTTGATGGGCAGAGTTCACAGGGCAACAATATCGATATCTACCTTCGACCTCTCATCGATGAGTTACGGTCTTTATTCATTGATAGTGTAGAGACATATGATGCAGACAAAAGGGAAACATTCACGATGCGTGCAGCCTTAATATGGACAATTAACGACTTTCCTACATATGGAATGCTGTCAGGTTATTCTGTACATGGTTATAAAGCATGTCCCTATTGCCATGTCAATACATCATCGACATGGTTTCCCTTTAGCAAAAAGATCTGTTATTGTGGTCATCAACGTATGTTGGAAGAAAATCATCCCTATAAGGATGGTGCTATTCACTTTGATGGTACTACAGAGCATAGCAAGGCTCCAGCCCCCTTATCCGGAAAGGACATACTTGCTCAGTGGAATGTTTACGAAAATGTAACTTTTGGAAAAGTAAAGGAAAGACAGGAAAGACCACAATGATGGAATAAAAAAGTATTTTCTTTAGGAGGAGAGGAGAGCCGAAGGCAATTCTATGACGAAAGGAACTTTCACACAAATCAAGGAAGGAGAGAGAATCTTCAAATCCGATGATGCTTAGGTACGTCCTCCTATCTTCAAAGGTCCTCATGCTCCTTCCCGATGGCGGCAGGTTTTCCAAGATAATCAAAAAGGGTATGTTATTTCTAAATCTTTCAAAACACCTTTTTTGGACCTTTCCAATGCTTCCGCAGCCGTTTCTAAGCAACAACCTCGTCATAACCCTTTTCCTCGTTGTTTCGCTAATCTCTTTGACAACCGTCAATTCTCAAAAGAACCTCCGGCTTTCTCCTCTTTTTCTTCTTTCCAAAAAAGTTTAGGGTTTTTGAAGAATAAGGAGTCTTCAGATCAAGGGTGGCAAACTGTGTCTTACAAGAAGAAAAAGAATATGGATGGTAATCTGCTCCGTCATCCTTTCCCTTCGGATTTCATGGATCCTAAACAACCTCGTCGTTGTTTTAATTGTGGTGATGATCGCCACTCTATCAAATTCTGTCCTAAGGGAGCTTTCATTTGCTTTAATTGCCATGAGGAGGGTCACATTGCCAAGCATTGTCGATCTCATCTTAGACCTCTAGAGAAGAAAGTTGATCTATCTGATTCTGAGACGATTTGTCATAATGCTAAAGTTCTGGCTACCTTCGCTTTTCTCACAATTACAGAGGGTACTCCTTCTATGGAATTGATAAAGACAAAGGTATCCTGGTTGTTCAATTGGCAAAGTTGGCGTGGTAAGGTTATTCCTATTAATCATAATAGATATCTGGTGGAATTTCCTTCTATTTTTTAGTTATCAGAGACAGTTGATGAAAAAATTCTAAATTTTGAAGCTTTCAAGGGTTGGTTTGCACCATGGAATGAGAGTATAGGCATGAAGATTACAGACTCTGCTTTCTACCAATGGATTAAAATAAAAAATTTGCCTCTTCAATTTTGGTCAATGGACATTCTAGACAAGATTGTTAGTTCTTTTGGAGAGTTAATTAGAGGATGCAAGAACATATCAGATAAGCTTAATGGTCAGGATGTGCGCATTCTTGTTAAAGTTAAATCTTCGGATTGCATCCCAAAATCAATTATATGCTCGTATACATCTCAAATTGATTTATATACAAGAGAAGTTTCATTGGAACTTATTCCAATCGGAGTTGGCCAAGTGGGATCACAAGTTATTGGTTCTCATTTGACAGCTATGCAAGCTCAGGGAGATGTAGTTTTGGATTCAAAATGGGTTGATCAGATATCCTTGCCAGCTTCAGTTCAGAATGCAGCGGATTTATTACCAAATTATGACCAGAATAAATCAACAGGAATGAATATTGACAAGGGTAAACAAGTTATTGCTTCTACTTCAAATGTGGCAACACCCAATGAAATTAACAACAAATTAGTCAATTCAGAAGAAAAGTTTCAAAAACTTACCGTTAATGCTGAAAATGTTGAAAATCTGGCAAAAACTTCGGAGAATAATATTGTTGCTGATTCTCAGGCTTTAATGGAGGATAAGGTGGTTAAGAATGATAACAGAGCTGCTGATTCTCAGGCTTCAATGGAGGAAAAGGTGGCTAATGATGATTTAGATTCTATACCTGAGTGTCTTCAAAATCTTCCTTTTGATTTAGTCAAACATAATTGGAAAGGAAAAATTATATATATGGAAAAAGCAACTTGGGACAATTTTTTTGGCGGGAACGAAGGAGGTTCAAATTCAATTTCTTCATCTACATCCTTCCCGCCAACTTCAAATCAAACTCCAGCTGTTCAAAGTTCTAGTTCAGTTCTTCCTGGATTTTCAAAGAAGGCTAATTCTTCCTCTGCTACTCGTGTGCGAAGGATAGCTCTGAGCCAGAAACACAGGAGCTTCTTGAACAAGGCTATCTCAGGAAAAAAGATTTCTAAATCCTCTAAGAAAGGTAAATCAAAATTAACCTCTTCTACTGATAGTTTGCCTTTAAATTCTTTGCATGACAAAGTTTTTAAGGAAATAGCTGCAAACTGTGGAGTTTCCTTATCTGCTCAGTCTTTTGACAAATTAAAACTGAAGGAGGCTGAATTAAATATTCAGGCAAAATAGTTGTGTCTTAAGTAATGGTGGGAGTGTTTGAAATCTGTTATTTATGAAGCTATCAACTTGGAATGTTAGAGGTCTAAATGACCCTCTCAAAAGACGTCTGGTTAGAGATTTCATTTCTTCGACAGCTATTGATATCATTGGTATTCAAGAGAGCAAACTTAGCAATCCTTCAGATAGAAAATTGAAATCGATAGGAGGAAAAGGGATTTCAAATTGGTGTTGTCTTGATTCTATTGAGTCAAGAGGAGGAGTGTTAGTTGGATGGTCTAATGATTTTGAACTAATTGATTCAAATGTGGGTATTTTTTCAATCTCTGTCCTCCTCTGTCATAAATCATCTAATTGGAAATTTAAATTTTCCTCCGTCTATGCACCAACTGATAAAGAAGATAGAGAAGTTTGTTGGTGGGAACTTAGTAGATTGTGCAAAGTTATTCAAGGTCCTTGGGTTCTTTGTGGTGATTTCAATTCCACCCTATATTCGGATGAAAGACTAGGAGGTTCTGGTTCCTCTAGTGATATTAATTCTTTTAGAAATTTTGTCTCCTCAACATCTCTTATTGATCTTCCACTTTGTGGTAGAGCATTCACTTGGTCAAACAAACGTCTAAAACCATCTATGGCCAAATTGGATAGATTTTTAGTTTGCTCTGAATGGGAAAGGAAATTTCCTTCATGTTTACAATATTCTCCACCTTCCATTGGATCTGACCATTTTCCAATTATTCTTGATAGTGGAGGTATTAAACAAAACATGTCATTATTCAGATTTGATAAGAGTTGGTTTCATCATAAGGACTTTATTCCTTTTATTTCTGAATCATGGAACTCTTTTGTATGTCAAGGGTCTTCTGTTGATATCTTCATTATGAAACTAAAGCTCCAAAAAAGAAGAATAAAATGGTGGAAGAAAAATGTTCTTGGTTCTCTTTCTCAAAGAAAATCTGATCTTCTATCAAAGGTTCATTCTTTTGATCTTCTGGAGGAATCTAGGCCTCTGTCTGTCACTGAATTCAATGAAAGGAAATTATTAAAATCTTCATATACTTTGCTTATTAAGGAGGAGGAATCTTATTGGCATCAAAGGTCTAGGATCCAATGGCTAAAAGAAGGGGATGCAAATACTTCTTTTTTTCACAAAACAGCTTCTTTTCACAGAAAGTCAAATTTCATTACTTCTATTTCTCATCAAGGCCATGATCTTACTAAAGAACAGGAAATTCGACAAGCTTTCTTTGATTATTATCATTATCTTTTTGGTCAAGCTAATGATAGTCATTTATCCATTGACTGGACATCCTTATATCCTAATCAGGAATTGCATCTATCATCCTTGGAAGCTCCTTTCTCAGAAACAGAAATTCAAGCAGCAGTTTTCAGTACGAATCCTAATAAGGCTCCAGGCCCTGATGGGTTTTCTTTTTTGTTTTATCAAAAATTCTGGAATGTTATTAAGCATGATCTTATCAACATTATGAATTATTTTCATCAGGATCCATCATCTCTCCACAGAGTAAATAGGGTTTATATAACTCTCATTCCTAACTTAAAGACAGTTCCTTGATTAAGGATTTCAGGCCAATCAGTTTAATCAACTGCTTATTCAAGATCTTCACCAAAATTCTTGCTTCTAGGCTATCACCTTTCATGTCTTCCTTGGTTTCTCCAACTCAGTTTGCCTTTCAATCTGGGAAATCAACATTAGACTCTATTATGATGGCTAATGAATTAATTCATTTCTGTTCTAAGAGGAAAAAAGAGGTCTCAATGTTGAAAATTGACTTTGCAAAAGCTTTTGACTCTGTTGACTGGTCCTTCCTTATTGATCTTCTTAAGGCAAGAGGCTTTGGTCCTAAATGGTGCTCATGGATCTTTCATGTCATTTCCTCATCAAGCTGTGCTGTTTTAGTTAATGGATCTCCTACAAAATTTTTCAACTGTAAAAGGGGTCTTAAGCAAGGTGATCCTTTATCACCAATGCTATTTAATATTTCAGTTGATGTCCTTAATAGAATGCTCATGAATAATGTGGATGAGGGAACTTTATCTAATCTTGGTATTAAGGAACCCTTAAATTAGATAAGGAGTTTGCAATTTGCGGATGACACAATTCTTTTCACCAAGAGTTCTTTCAAAGAAATATCTGTTTTAAAAGTCATTCTTTATATCTTTGAAGAGATATCTGGATTGGGGATCAACTATTCTAAATCTTCTTTGATTTATTTTGGTAAAAATTCTCAAAGAGGAGCTTTTTTAGCATCAGCTCTCAATTGCAAAAACCAATCTCTACCCATCAAATATCTTGGTTTACCTCTAAAATATGGTAAATTATCAAAATCAGATTGGCAACCATTGTTAGACAATCTTCATAAAAGACTTGCTACATGGAAGAGGAATTATTTGTCTTTTGGAGGTAGATTGGTGCTTTTGAATTCAGTGCTTTCATCCATTCCTCTTTATTTCATGTCTTTTTATAAATTACCTAAATGGCTTATCAAAGAAATTGATAAGGTCAGGAGGAATTTTCTATGGACAGGAAAAGAAGAAACTAACAGTTTGAAATGCCTGGTTAGTTGGAAGAGAGTTTGCCTAAGTAAAATTGAAGGTGGTTTGGGAATCAAGAACATTGATAGCTTCAATAAAACACTTTTATCTAAATGGCTATGGAAATGCCTTGATAGAAATTCTTTTATTGGTTCTTTTCTTAATCATTTATACTTGAGCAAAGGGAAAATTCTTCAGTCTTTACGATCGAACCCCTTGCATTCAACTTTCTGGAATGATGTCTTGGCTGTTAAAGATGATTTTTTCATCATGTTATATGGTCACTTGGATCTGGTGAACAAATTCATTTTTGGGAGGACAAATGGACAGGCAACAATTCCTTATCTAGCCTCTTTCCATCCTTATTTAATTTCTCCTTTTCTAACAATTCAATTGTTAGAAATCAAGGATGTCATCAGAATGATAACTGGCAATGGAGACCTTTGTTGAGGAGATGTATCTCACATACTTCTCAAACTGACAGAGTTGAACTCACACATTTGTTAAGGAATTACAAGATTTGTAATCAGCCTGATCAACCCAAGTGGTCTCTTACAACTAATGGATCCTTCTCAGTTAATTCTCTATACAGATTTCTTATTTTGAGAGGTGTTAAATCATCTTATTACAATCTATCCTGGAACCAAATTCTGCCTAGCAAGGTACAGTTTTTCACATGGCTTCTATGTCACAATAGATTGAACACCAAAGATAATCTTCTGAAAAAAGGCTGGCAAGGTATTTCTATGTGTTCTTTTTGCTCTCTTCAACTGGAAACTAGAGACCATCTTTTCTTTTCTTGCCCATTGTCTAATCAGGTCTGGGATCATTTCAGAAATTACTTATTTTCATCTCAATGGCCATCTTCACTTGGAGATTTTATTCAAATCTTGGTGAAATTGCAAAGTACTAAAGGAATTCTATGGCGTTCTATCTTTTCTTCAATATGTTGGAGTATTTGGATTGCAAGGAATAAATATCTTTTTGAGCAAACAAAGTTCAGTCATCTATCTATCATTAACAATGCAATCTCTTGTTTATATGATTCGTCAGGTTCTAAATCTGGTTCAAGAGCTCAACAAGTTTTGGATATGCTGGGAAACAATCCTCTTCCTCGAAGCAGTTCCTAATATGTGCTGCTCAATCTGCCTAGATAGCCTTTTGGGGGAGTTTTTCTTGTATAAAGTATATGGTTAGCTGTTAATACTTTTGTAGCTTGTTAGATATCAGTACTTTAGTTCATATAACTATATGTATGGCTGGCTTTGGTTCTTTCTTGTATCTATGTCAACGGTGAATGACGGCAAGGCCCTCTCTTCACCTTCATGGATCCCTGAAAGAAGAAGGTCATACATCCCTAGTCTTTTTGAACTAAGCCTACTGTTATCTAACATAAGGATACATTTCGTATCCAAATTTTTGTACAAAACACTTTTATTTTAATTGAACAGGGTATATCCCTTGTTTTTCTGTCAAAAAAAAAGTATTTTCTTTGAATTGCCGTATTGGGTGACAAATACCGTGCGTCACAATCTGGACGTGATGCACATTGAGAAGGGAGTATCTGAGCATATACTTAACTTGCTTCTTTGTAAAGATGAAAAATCAAAAGACAATCTCCAAGCTCGGTTGAAACTGTTGGTGCTGATAAATCAACCGTTGGGGCTAACTTTGACCCAACGCAATTTGTCCCAATGTAATTTATCCCAACGCAATTTGTCCCAACGGGTGTTTTTTTTTTTTTTGCCCCAACAGTTCCAACCGTTGGGGTCACTATCTGTCCTAACCGTTGGGGCTGACCTCTTTTGTAGTAGTGCAAATATTGTCTTTAAAAAAAGTGGATAACCAAATCTCTTAATTCATGCGTCGAAACATTGCACCCAACCACTACAAACAAACCCAATTTTTAACATATATATAGCTTAATTAGTTGGACAGTCCATCACTTAACTCTTTTTGAAGCACATGACTGACAAGAATCATTGTTCACAATTGTAATCCTAATTCTCATCATTAAATGCCTCCAGCACTGGTCGAAATTGCTAGCTGATAATTGAATCAGAATTAAAGCTTGGTAAATAAGATCATATAGATAAGCGATCTAGTTTGAGAAACAAACATCGCTTCGTAGAATTATCCCACGGCTCAACCTTAAATGTGAAGTACTAGTATACAGTAGGTAGGAGTATAACACATAGATTAGCATCATATTAAATTCTCACATTAACAAACAGCTTTGAACCTTAAATATCGATTCGATAGTACAAATGTTCAAGCATCAGACCATGTAATGTCGTAATCCCCAACTTGAGACCCCGGTATATCCAACGCCTTCCACACTGCCGGAGATGCATCCACTATATTATTGGGGCAAGGGGGCTGGAAGTCATGATCGGCATCACAACCGTGCACAGAATCACACTCATCCACCACTTTGGCTCTCACTGACTTACCATTAGCATTGATATTGATGTAATTCAGGCATCTGCTCCCCCATTGTACTAACCAGTTGACAATGCGACCACCATTTCACTATCGCTATGGTATTGGTTGTCGCACTCTGATGGGCCGCCTCCATCTCCGCCCTTCGCAAAGCTATTGATGGTCATTGTTGCACGGGTGTTGCTCATAATGGGAGGAGAGCATCAGTATTGAGGATACATCTTCCCTACTTACAACAATCAGAGTCATGTTCTGTGTTGCAGTGGCCAGTTTTACCTCGCAAATGTCCGCTAGCATGGCACGATCCAACCATGAATCGATGAGAGGTTATGAGACTCAGGCTCGAAAGCGCTGTGAGCAGAACAACAGCCATTATTGGTAATTGAGAAGATTTAGCCATCTTGATTCCTTTCTAGTACTTTATTAGTAATTAGATGAAAACAAGGCTTCGTTGTGGATTTCCACTTGATCATGCGTTGGTTTTTATAGAACCATTGGAGCGGTAAAGTTATTCAGATTGATAGCGTACGTCAAAGAATTCTCTGGCAGCAAAAGTTAACCGCACGGCCCTCCATGCATCCGCTAGTTTGTTTTTACTTGCTCACATTTATTTGGGGATATTTGCTTAAATTAACTCTTCTGATTCCCTCATTAATTTATTGGAGAGATCATTACTTTTATTCTCATCCTTTAAAGTTTATTTAAAGTTTATCTAGCAGAAGAGATCAAAGGAGACATTGCATATTGGTGACAGGCATAGGAGACAAATTTCTTAATTATCTCCGCCTATGTTTCTTCCACTTTTTCCCCTTCCTATACATTCTCCATCTTTTTTGTCCCTTTTTTTTCTTTTCTGGACTCAATTTTCCTAGAAATTTTTTACAACTATCTTTTTATTTTTATTTTAAGTTAAAAGTTATAATTACTATCTATTACAAAAAAAAAAATCATTGTTTCTGTTTCCTTTTACTAATTAGTTTTTTTAAAGAAAAAACTACTGAAAATTTTTATTGTTTTCTACTAAACTTGTTTTTATCTAATCTTCAGATTAAAAGGTTTCCTCTATTTATTTTACAAATGATATATTTTATAGAACAATTTGTATTTTTTCAAATAAAACTGAGGTCAATAGATTGGTTTCTGACCAATTGACAATCAGACATGTCTTATTTGATAAAAATAGAGATGACAGAAAAGAAAAAAAAAATGTAAAGTCAAAATAATAATAGGAAGTAGAAATTAAAAGAAGAAAAAGAAAAAGTAAGGAAAAAATCAGAGAAAGAACAAGTAAAGGTACAGAGAGAGAAGGAGAATGTGGTGAAGATTTGCAAAGATATAGAATAGGAAAAAAAACAAGGAGTTTCGTTTCACTAATTTCACTAATTTGCTCCTATAATAATGGATATTCAATCTGTCTTTTCATCTCATCCATTTAAAAAAATGCAATCACTGATAATAAAAGTGGTGATCTCTCCATTACTTTTTAGTAATAGAGAGGATATGAATCCATTAATGTATCATGAAATCTCAACTATTTGTAGCATAGAGAAACAAATAAATTCGTGAACTGTATTAATTTTTAAAACAATACTTTGATCCAAAATAGACAAAAAAAAAAACCACGTTAAAGAGGTACATCCTCAATGAATATACTCTCCAATAATTTTTTTTTTAAGTCTCTGGTTTCTAACAATATATATTTCTGTTAAGAGACTATTTATTTGTGAGAAAGTAGCTATGAAGTAGATAATGTAAATGAAGTAAAGTTATTTTTCCTCTTTATTTTACTTATTTTATTCCTTTTCTCTTCTTTCTATGTCATAATTTTTTTTCATCCTTTCAAAAAAAATCATAAAATTACTGTTACTTGCCAAATTAATAGTGTTAATTTAAAATTTATCAAATAGATCGATCAATTATTAATTAAACTTGATAGGGTATAAATAATAACCAAAAGTTGCAAGTACACAATTATCAATTTATAGTATAAAATGTTATCGATCCCACGATGAAGGTGTTTGTAGGAGATAATCTAAATTGGTTCTTATGTTGTGTGTATGACTATTAGGAGTGATGAAAGTGTATGATTGTGGATAGATATGGGGAGTGGTTGTAAATATAGGCAAATAAAGAAAATAAAACGAGGTTGAGTAGAGAGAAGAGGAAAAATCAAAAACAAGAGAAAATTGAAGAAAGTAAAGATGGAAGATTCAATTAAAGATATGAGGAATCTAGAATTGAATCCACTAGATAATTTCAATTATAGAATATGAACAATTCTCTTTGTATCACATTTATTTTAGATTTATTAAACATAAACTATCAAACCACTTAAGGAAAGTATAATCAATCAAATTATCATCTAAGTAAAATTAATACTCATGAAAAGAATAACAACTAAATAGTAATTTTAGAATTCCTTCTTTCAATTAGTTATTTACACTAGTGGAAAACCAGGCATCCTTGACGGGCATTCCCGTCAAGAATGCCAAAATCCCCGTCGGCGATAAATATCCTTGATGGCTTCCCGTCAAGGATAAGCCGCCGGTAATAGTCCCGTCAGGGAAGAATTATCCCTGACAGACGGCACAACATTGACGGCAAAAGCCTTCAGCGATAATGAAACATCACTGACGGTATTCTCGTCAGCGATACACATCGCTGACGGGATTCCCGTCAATGATGTTGGTCGCTGATGACACTTCGTCAGCGATGAACCCACAACCGCCGACGACGAGCCGTCAGCAATAAGTATCGCTGACGACATTTCGTCAACGATGTATATATATAGCTGACGAGAATCCCGTCAGCGATACTTGTCGCAGACGGGACTCCCGTCAGCGATATATATACATCGCTGACGGGATTCTCGTCAGCGATACTTATCGCTAACGGGATTCCCGTGAGCAATGTATATTATCAGCTAAAATTTTTTTTACTGATTACAGTCAGTTCCCTGTACATATCAATTCTCTGTACATACAAATCTACAAACAACTACATTTCTTGCACATTCCAAAATATATCAAAATATATACAATCCAAATTTCATAAACATCTCGCATCCATTCAATTTTCACAAACATTCAAAAATGTACAATCCAAATTTCACAAACATCTCACACCATTCAATTTTCACGATAAGTTCTAAATCCACAAAAATTTCCACAACAAACCATACACGCATATCATAATCTCCAATATAAAGATGTCCAATATACAAACACGGGTTTAGGATATAACTCACTAAGATAGGTCATCCGTCCTATCCATGTCATCGTTCGTGTTGCCACTGGCGGCTCCATCCCTATGACTCGTGCTCTCAATAGCATCATCTCCACTCTAACAACAAAATAATTTAAATTTAGAATCACATAATATTATGTGTAATCATGTTTTACATATATAATAAATATACTTATCTACTACTCTCTCCACTACCAGTAAATGCCTTTTGAGTGACCAAAAAGTTCATAATCCGGCTTTGCACCCGAGTAAAACCCGCCTTCTACAAGATTTCATTATTTGCCTGGAAACCATCACAAAAGTAGCAGTAAGGTGGATCACTCGCAAAAGTAGCAGTAAATGAAGCGTTTTTATTCCATAAATACAAATGAACATACTAATTATAAATGCATATAATTAATATGAACTTTAAAATAACTTGGAAATTGATGGTTTCTTTCAATAGCAGCTACTTGTCTACAAAATTTGAGTCAACAGAAGCAAATGAAACAATATGTTAAGTGTTGCGATCGTGTCTAGTCGTAGAAAGTAGTAGTACAACTCTTGTGATACATTTATCATTATTCATTAAACAGACATGTAGCTTAATTAATCTATAAAGAATATGTCTTTTCTATCAGCACCCAAGAGAATTTTATAATTCCATATGAAGCTCTGAAATCTTAATATCTTCACCAACACATTAATACCTCACTTTGGCGGAAATTAGCCCCATGTTAAATTTCATATTTTACCTATATATATGTTAGACAGGGAATATTTTCTCTATTGTTTTAAAAACTTAATTAACTCATGAGGAATAACTCCAGCTTATTCCTCAAATCAATAATAGAATTATGAATTAAAAAGCTTAATTTGAAATAAACTTATGAGAACTAGATGATCTAATAAAAATTTAGATGATCATTTGAGGAACCAGTTTCCCTCTAATTGCTACTTTACTCTTGATTGAAGGGACTAATTCAAAATAACTTACGAATTGACAGATTTAATAGTAATTTTAATAATTTGAGGAATTAATTTCAAATACCTTATGGATTGAGGTACCTAATAGAAATTTTAATGATCTAAGTGACAATAATACCTTGAGTGACTGTTGGACGTGGCGGTGGACGCGGCTGCGGCGGGGGTGGCCAAAGGGTGAGAAGTGACTGCTGGAGACAGCGGTGGCGACGTCGGAAACGACAAACTCAGGCGGCGACGGTGAACTCAGGCAGTAGACGTGGCGACGGCGGAGGCGGCGATCAAAGAACGCGAAGGGGGCAGCAGCAGCGGCGGTTTAGGGTTTAACAGTTTGGTAAAAAAATCGGGGCTGTAAAAATCAATATATATCCAACATCGCTGATGGGCAACCCGTCAGCGATGTGCATTTCCCATCAGCAATGTTTTATCCCTGACGGTATCGAAAACATCACTGACGGAAACATCTCTGATGGTTTGTACCGTCAGTGATATAAACATCGCTGATGGCTATGTCCCGTCAGCAATGTTGTCTTCAGCGATACCTATGTCTTCACTAGTGTTAGTTGAATATCCTAAACATGAACATTTTAAGCATAAGAGAATGATTAACAAATTATAAAAGAAATAAAGCTAGTTTCATGTAATTTCTAGAGTTCCCACAAATATTAATTTCACATCTTTGAAAAAGGTAATTCCTTAGAGGGTTCTAGCCTCAAGGTGAATCAAATAAAAGAAAAATAAATAAAAATAAAAACTAATCCCGAGAGGAATCTAGCCTCAAGGCGAATAGTGTAGGAAAATAAAATCTAAATTACAAAATAAATTATAAGAATTAAATGCAAGAATTTAAAGCAAAAAAATAAAGTCATGAAAGTAAATTTACTTTATAAGCATAAAAATAAATCTAAAACAAGAGGGTTCTAGCCTCTTGGCTATTTAAACAAGAAAAGAAAGCAAAAAAATAAATTTATAAACAAAGAGAAAATTTACATCCAAAGGGATTCTAGCGTCAAGGTGATAGAAAATCTCCATCTTGATCTTCATTTTCATCTTCATCTTTATCTCATCATCACAAAAAGAGAAGAAAACTTTTATTAATTACAATAAAAAGTTACAAATTTTGAAGTTCTTCTCAATAAAGAGTAACCCTCCTACAAAATTTTTCATATCCTCAACCCCTCACTCTCTACCCCTATTTATAGCCCACAACAATAAATGAGAGCCCTTGGATTAAACTTGCTTCTCAAGTTAATAAATTTAAGCCTATTCATTATTTATTCATTAACCTGCAAATTAAGATAAAAATAATTATTAGTAATATGTTTATTCATGTAAAATAAATAATAAGGGTATAAAATCATAATAAAAATGTGACTATCAAATACCCCCACACCTAAACGTTTGTTAGTCCTCTAGCGAGAAAAGACAATGAAAGAGAAAGGAAAAAATCCTAAGTCACTTTCGCAGGAATCACTGTTGTATTTAGCGCATACAACAAGCCTTTAAACCTCTAGATTACCCTAGTGGACGAGTTATAGACTCGTGAGGGTTTGCAGTGGATATACCCAAAATTTTCGATCAACTTGCTAATTTAAAGAAGTTAGTGAATAATTAATTTACTAAATATATTTAGACATTCTAATTGAAGTTAATTATTACTCAAAAAATATTTTTTATATATAACTCTAAGGTAAATCTCCTAGAAAATCTTTTCAGTATAGCTATACAAAACCAAGTCTAACTTAAAAATTTAATTTAAAAGCTTTGAAAAGAACATGTTAACTCTTTGTTTAAACAATTTTCAAGTCTTTTAATAAAAATCATTTTCCAAGACTATATATAAATATAACTATATATATAAAAACATTGTTAGT
>BQKN01066009.1:0-21917 GCA_022839385.1 Asparagus kiusianus | reverse complement strand
TGCATTTCGTCTCGAGCTATGTGTAGGAACCTATAGGCATTTTTATATGCCTACACGTCTAGAATACTATCCTAAACGGAAATTCTGTCTAGGATGTTACATCCTAGATGGAATATCCTAGACGGAATTTTTTCATCTAGGATGTTCACATCCTAGATAGAATAAATTCCGACGGAATAAATTCCGTTTAGGATATTCCGTCAAAGATGCATGGATTTCTACTGGTGTCTGACACTCAAATACCCTAAAAGTTTAAATGTGACACTTAAATACCCAAATATTTTTTAAGCACCTAATACCCTCAAGTTTGCATAACTCAGGATATATATGTGCAAGTTTTAAAAATTTTAGGGTATTTAACTGTTAGTAAAAAAAGTTTAGTGTGTTTAAGTGCTAGTTGTAAAAACTATAGAATATTTAATTGCCACCAAAAAAAGTAAGAGTATTATAAGTGCAAATTTAAAAAATTTGGATACTTTTTGCTATTAAATACAAGTCGGGATGTATAAGTGAAAAGGAGGTAAAACAATAGGGTATATGAGTGCTATTTATCCGAGTTAATAACTATCTTAGTTCTATCAAATTTCAACTGTTATAATTAACACATAGTATACCTCACACGGTAAATTTAAAAAAATTGTTTTTTTGTGTTTTTTTTGTTTTTTTGGGGTTGGGATGGGGAGGAGGGTTGAGTGTTTGCAAGTAGGGATATACTTATTATCATATTAACCCCCTTCTACGGGGTTTATCTGATAAAATGAAAATATACCAGAATAATAAGTCCAAAATGAAGATGTTAAAGAGGGTCTATGCACAATTTACCCTATCATGAAAAAGCTTGGTGATGGATGTTAGCAGGACTATTTAGGACCCGTTTGTCTATACAGAAGTATGAGAAGTGAGAAGTATATTAAATAAGTAACTTCTAAATTTGCGAGGTAGTAAGTGGCAGAAGTAACATATTTTTTGTTTGTTTTACAAATTGTTAGAAATAATGGAAATAGTTTTTTTCCCCCTCTCTTCATTCAATTTTTTAATTTGGATAGCTATAATAATATTATTAGGAATGGAGAAAAAGGTTCTTTTAATATTTTATTTAGAAATAGAGAATATCTAGATAATAAAAATCTTGATTTTATTCCTAAACGAAATTATATTTCACCTACATCTAAGACTTGAGAAGCAAAAAAAAGATTTAAGAAGTAAATGTGACATATGCGATACATTGGCATTTATGAAAGTATCATAAGGAGATTTTTTAGAGAAATAAATAATTTTTTTGCTTGGAAGTAGTAGAAATAGCCTTTATGATAATCACATTTTTTTTACGATTTTATACCCTCATTATCTATTTTACATGAATAAATACACTACTAATAATTGTTTTTATCTTAATTTACAGGTTAATGAACAAATAATGAATAAAAGCCCAAAAAATACTAACCTCCTCATTTTCTAACCTTTTAATGAAGTCCAAGGTCAAGCCAAGAAGCCTACAGAAGCCGGAGAAAACAAAAATCCAATATCATATTCAAGATTGTTGGTCGTAGAGAAACAACGATATCTCTCAATCCGAAAGACGAATTTAATATATAATATATGAAAATCGTCTATCTCGACGAGGCGAAGCCATCTGTCAAGTCAGATTTTTGATATAAGTATTGATAGGGGTATCGATACCGGTATCGATAGGGGTATCGATACCAAATGTACAATTACGATTTAAAGGCTGAAATTGATTAACTTGTGAAGCAAGTTTAATTCAATAGCTCTCATTCATTGTTGTGAGCTATAAATAGGGGTAGACAGTGAAGGGTTGAGGGTGTGAAAATTTTTGTAAGAATGTTACTCTTAATTGAGAAGACCTTCCAAATTTGTAACTTTTTGTTACAATTAATAAAATATTTTTTTTTACCTCTTCATATTTTTCTTTTCTTCGCTTTGTTTGATGATGAAGATGAAGAAGAAGATAAAAATAAAGATCAAGATGGAGATTTGCTATCACCATGAGGCTAGAACCCTCTTAGGATGTAAATTTTCTCTTTGTTAATAAATTTATCTTTTTGCTTTCTTTTCTTGTTTAAATAGCCAAGAGGCTAGAACCCTCTTGTCTTAGATTTAGTAGATTTACTTTCATGTCTTTATTTTCTTGCTTTAAATTATTGCATTTAATTCTTACAATTTATTTTGTAATTTAGATTTTATTTTCCTGCACTATTCACCTTGAGGATAGAACTCTCTTGGGATTAGTTTTTATTTTTGTTTTTTTTTCTTTGATTCGCCTTGAGGATAGAACCCTCTAGGAAATTACCTTTTTTAAAGATGTAAAATTAATACTTGTGGGAACTCTAGAAATTACATGAAACAACTTTATTTCTTTTATAATTTGTTAATCATTCTATTATGCTTAAAATGCTCATGTTTAGGATATTCAACTAAAGAACTAATTGGTAAAAGGAATTCATAAATTACTATTTAGTTGTTATTCTTTTCATGAGTATTAATTTTACTTGGATGATAATTTGATAGGTTATGCTTTCCTTAAGTGGTTTGATAGTCTATGCTTAATAAATTTAAAGTAATATATGATACAAATAGAATAATTCATATTTTATAATTAAAATCATCTAGTGGATTCAATTCTAGATTCCTCATATCTTTAATTGAATCTTCCATCTTTAATTTCTTGAATTTTATCTTGTTTTTGATTTTTCCTCTTTATTTTCTTTGATTTCCTTCTCTCTTCTCAACCTCATTTTATTTCCTTTATTTGCATATATTCACAACCACTCCCTATATCTATCCACAATCATGTACTTTCATCACTCCTAATTTTCACACACATAACATAAGAACCAATTTAGATTATCTCTTACAAACACCTTCCTCGTGGATCAATAACTTTTTATATTATAACTTAATAATTGTGCACTTATAACTTTTGGTTATCATTTATACCCTATCAAATTTTTGGCGCTGTTGCCGAGGAAGGTGTTTATAAGTAGGATTTTATTTATTTTAGTTCTTTAATTTGTGTGTTTTCTTGTGAAGGAACCACTTGAGATTGAAGATTAATGATTGGAGATCGAGGATTTGAAGATTTACTTGTGTTAACTCTTCTTTCTAGTATTTTTAATTTTACCCTTTAGTTAGTATCTCACAATTAGAGATAATTAGGATCTAAAAAGAAAACAATTTTATTCTTGTCAACCATGATAAAATTCACCCTCCACTTGGACATTTACTAACAAGATAATAAATTCAAATAAGAGTCCCTTTCTCACATTAGTTTGATTGTTAACCTTAATAAAAAACAAAAAGATTTTAATTTTCCATCCTTTTGTAGTTGATTTTAATTCCTAGGGTCGCATTGCATATAATAGTAGAAATTCACCAAAGTGATTTGAGCATCTTGATTTGAAACACACTTAAAAACATTCTTAAGGACAAAAACCCCCTAATCAAGATAATGTGTTGGATTTCATCATCCTTTTCTTAGCCCACAAATCACTAATTCCTCACAACACAGACACAAACCGTTTAAAACTCATTAGACGTTGGCCCCTAAGGATTCAAGCTCATTCAGGAACAAGATATCTCTAAGTGAACCGGTTCAAGTTTACTTGAATTAGTTGGTGTCTAAGGCAACGTTTAGGGGTTGCGTAAAGTGCTCCGCAAGGAACGAAATACTTAATTGATCTTTAATCTCTCTCTAGTACTATCCTTACCTGGCTAACTGACTAAGTAAACTTTAATCTTTTCACTAATGAAGTTTTTGAATTAGGAGCTGGTCTAGCTGAGTTTAGGCTTAACCCTAGAATTTAGAGTGATTTACACAAGTGGTTGTTTTTAATTTGTTTTAGTTAGGTTTTTCTTTCATCTTTTCATCCTTCTCATTATCTTTTAGAATTTTTTTTTAATTCCCTAAAAAAGAAAAAAAAACTAAAAAAAGAAAAAAAAACCAACTTTTTTAAAAAAATTATAAAAAGGAATTTGTTTTGTTGTATGCAAACTTGTATTAGAGATAATACCAATCGTTGAATCCGTTTTGAACCATTTGAAGAAATGGCATTTCCTAATCCACCGGTTCTTCAAGGTATGTGTTACCCAACTAGGAATGTAATCACATCTTGCATTAAGCTACCTGAAGTCAATGGAACTAATTTTGAGCTTAGACTGTATTACATAAACATGTTTCCAAAATTCTTAGGAAATAAAACTGACGATGCTTATATCTTTATATCTGAGTTTGAGGAAGTTTGTCTGATGATTAAGATTAGAAAAATATCTGAGGATGCGATCAAGCTTTGATTTATTCTATTTGCTCTTAAGGACAAGGCTAAGAAATGGTTGTATAGGTTACCCACAAATTCTATCTTAACTTGGGATGAATTTGTTACCATTTTTCTAAAAAATTCTCTATCCACAAAACGGTTAAGCTTAGAAACAACATTCAAAATTTTTAAGATTATTCCGGGGGAGCCATTTTGGAAGTATTTTGACAGATTTAAGGATCTTCTCATCCAATGTCCTCACCACGGTCTTGAGAAATAGCGATTATGCCAAATCATTGTTTTCGTCAAAAGTTGTTGTTTTCATTGTCATTAAACCTGTTACACCGTTTATCGATTACAAGTTCAAATTGAAAGAAAAGTTGATCTTTTTATAAGATCTTCTTACACAATGAAAAGGTAAAAAATTATAACTTTATCAAACAATACGCAATAGTAGTTTATCTCCTATTGCTTTGTGTGGGATCTTTGCTTGTCCTGGGGATGCGTTAGTCCATGTACCACCGTAAATCAGATCCGGTTGACAAGGTTAATTTTGCTCTTGTTCTACGAATGAAACAATCACAGCAGCGACAATCACGACCAAACGAGATTGTGGCTCTTCTCGAGATTAAAACCAAGTTTAATCCGGAGAAAAGAGGGGGAAAGAATCTCAAATCTTTCAAAGGGTTTTTCTTTATGAAAAAGTTCGTCAAGATTTGCTAATTCTCCTCTGAAATCCGTGGTCTACTGTTCAAATTGACAGTACCTCGCCCTCTAATTTCAGATCCCCCTGAATGAAGATCCTAGGTTTATATTTATCGGCTTCTGTCGTCATGTTTTCTGATAAGATCTGATGATTTGACGTCATCTACGGTAAATAACTGCTCAATCAGCTTTTGTCATCGTGTTTTCTGATAAGATCTGATGATTTGACGTCATCTACGGTAAATAACCGCTCAACCGCACTTAGGGATAACTTCAAAACAGTTGGGGAGGTCCTGGAATGAAAGAATCCTTAAAACATCAAAAACCACGTTTTGGGAAGTTTTGGGAGCGTATCACCACCTGGTGGCTCGGAGCTGTGCGAGCTACTAAATGGTGGCTCGCAACCTTGCGAGCCAGTTTGTACCACCTCGAGTAATTTAGCTCTAACTCTCTCGTCCGATCTCGGAATGAGTTGATTTAAGATGTGTTAGAAAGCCGGTGAAAAGACCTATAAACTTTGACTGAGTTTCTTCAAAATCAAATCACGTCATGGCCGAAATGTCACTTCTTTGTGCGAGCCACCAAATGGTGGCTCGCAGCCTTGTGAGCCAGTTCGTACCACCTTATGTATTTTGGCTCTAACTCTCTCGTCCAATCTCGGAATGAGGTGATTCAAGATATGTTGGAAAGCTAACGAAAAGATCTACAATTTGTAATAGCCAAGTCACACATGATGTGGGCGAGTCACACATAGTGTTTCGCCCTTTTTGGACGAAACATAATTCCTAGCTGAGTTGTTTTGCCATTTCGCGTGTCACGTTAACTCGTACGTTTCACCGATTCACTTCATACATTTCATTAACTTAGAGGTGGTTGGTTAGTGCATGGGCCACTTGGAGCTAGTCGGTGAGCACGCGGGCCACTTGGAGCTAGATGATGAGCGTGCGGGACACTTGGAGGTGGCTGATGAGCGTGCAAGCCACTTGTAGGTGGTTGATGAGCGTGCAGGACACTTGGAGGTGGCTGATGAGCATGCAAGCTACTTGCAGGTGGCTGATGAGTGTGCGGACCACTTGGAGGTGGTCGGTAAGCGTATTCTGATAGTTTGTTGCTACATGATCAACGGTTCGTCGATTTGCTTCATATGTTTATCGGCGTCGAATAATCTTCCTTGACTCGGATAATAACGTTCATCATTTTCTCTCTGCCTCGAACTATGTTCGGGGACCTATAGGTAATTTTTGATGTCTATAATCATCTATGAAGGATTAGATTATTCTTCAAAAACTTCCTTAGAATCAATGTGTCAAGGGAATTTCATGAAGAAAAATGCTGATGAAGCTTGAGAATTTTTAGAGGATTTATCCGAGAAAACCATGTAATGGGAACACTATAATGACAGAGTTTCACCAGTTTTCCAACCTAAATCCACTGGTCTGTCCCTAGAGACAAACATTACCTCTAAAGCAAAGATGGCTACTGTAGGCGTCTAAAAATACCTATGGGTGTCCGCACACAGCTCGAGACGGAGAGAAGACGATGAACGTTGTTATCCGATTCTAGGAGGATTATCTGTCGTCAGCAAGCACATGAAGCGAAATGGCAAACCAAGTGGCATGCGCGCTCAACAATCAACACGCGCACGTCAATCAGCTCGAAGGTCAATCAACTCGCGTGCGTCAGTCAACACGCGCGCGTCAATCAACACGCGCGTATATCAACCAACGTGCGTTCGACAATCAATCCCGCAACGAAGCGTGCAAGTCAACAAGACGGTCAAACACGCAAAACGGTGGAAAACACAAGTCCCGGAAGAATCGGAAAACACGAAAGTTAGCGAAGCCAAAAGCACGACGCGCGGTACGGATCAAACCGACCCGCGCTCGCGCGGGTCGGAATGATCCGACCCGCGCAAGCGCGGGTCAGAATAATCCGACCCGCGCCGACGCGGGTTGGAATAATCCGACCCGCGCCGACGCAGGTCGGACAAAACCGACCCACGCCAGCGCGGGTCGGACAAAACTGACCCGCGCAAGCGCGGGTCAGACTTGTCCTGCGCGCGATGTTTCGACCCGGTTCAATTTTTGACGGTTTTTCTCAGGATTTATTGGTTCCTGAGCATCCAAACTGATTTGATATCATCCCCTAACATGGTTAATCAGTTATTAACTGAGGATAGAGTCAAATCACTTGTTCTCATCCAGATAACCACTTTCGAAGCCCTATAAATACAAGCATAGGGCTTCCTTTCAGGGGGGCGGAGTTATTATCAAGACGTGGAGGTGCTGCTGGATTGAGGAGTCAAGGAGCACGAATTTCAGCGAAGGCAAATCAGATCCCGACGAACTTCAGCATAAAGAAGGAGCTATTCGAAGGATCTGAACCCCGTCTGTCCGTCCCTTGAGATTAGGCTTGGTCTTAATCTCGAGAAGAGCCCTGATTTCGCTTGGTCGATTTCAGCGCTTCAAATCAAACATTCCCTCGGTGAAGGCGAAGCTCTGTCTAATTTTTCATCAACCGGATCCAGATCTAAGGTGGTCCACGGATATTAACATCCCCGGCACAGGCAAAGACACCCATGCAAGCAGAAGACCGATAAACGATCTCCCTGCGTTTGTTTGATAAAGTTATAAACTTGTTTTATTTTCATTGTGTAATGAGATCTTATAAAAAGATCAACTTTATATTTTATTCGAGTTTATTGTAATGACTAAAGTTGTAATAGATTCGATAGCAATGAAAACAGTAATTTTTGACGCAAACAAACTGGCGACCACAGTGGGGGCCAACAGCTTCGCTGCCGGAGCTGTCGTGTCGCAACCTCGGATCTGCATCCTGGTTGAAGAAGTGGTCGAATACGAGTTCGACCAACTAAAGTTCGAGGAATATCTGTCGTCCTCCTCCTCCAGATCCTCCGCCTCTCGCAAGCGCAGGAAGATCAAGTCCCCCGTTACTGCTGCCCTCTCGCTTTGCAACACCCCTCCGGCTTCTAACGAGGTCGAATCTACGGATCTGAACTCCTCCTCAATCAAGGAGTTGAGTACTGAAGGCGCGCCAATCCTATTAAAGAGGGCACGTTAAAGGCGACGTCAATGCCTCGCGCGTCAGCTTGCTAAGGCTTTGGAGCCGATAGACGGAATCCGCTATGAGGCGGATCTGAAATTGAAAGAGCATCAAACGACCCAACAGCGAGCAGATATCCTCCCCTCCAAACTAATAGCAAATAAATGGATCCAAATCAAAAGGATCCGTTCAACTCTGGAGGAGCGAATCCAAAAGCACCGCGCGCTTGCGCGCACGCGAATTCTTGTGCAAAAAGTACAAAAGTTGCAGAAGAATGACATAGCTAAGAAACAACCAAGACTGGATCAAACTTGGAGGCCAAAATCCAAAACGGCGGTCGAAAAGATCGCGAATCGCGGGTTACTTGAATCCGACCCGCCGGCGCGCGGGTTACTTCAATCCGACTCGCCAATTTGCAGGTCACTCCAATCCGACCTGCCAATTTGCAGGTCACTTCAATCCGACCCGCCAATTTGTAGGTCACTCCAATCCGACCCGCCAATTCGCAGGTCACCCAGATCCGACCCGCTAATTCGCAGGTCACTCGAATCCGACCCGCCAATTTGTAGGTCACTTCAATCCGACCCGCCAATTTGCAGGTCACTTCAATCCGACCCGCCAATTTACAGGTCACTCCAATCCGACCCGCCAATTCGCAGGTCACCCAGATCTGACCCGCCAATTCGCAGGTCACTCGAATCCGCCCCGTCGATCCGCAGGTCACCCAGATCCGACCCGCCAATTCGCAGGTCACTTGGATCCGACCCTCCACTTTACGGGTCACCCAAATCCGACCCTCCGACCCGCGGGTCACTCAAGTCTGACCCACGTCGGGGTAAAGACAGAAGACGTTATGCACATGCTTCGTCGATCCCTTCGAGTTTCGCACCTCTGACGGAGCACCGTGACAGTGTGGACTTGTCCCATTTCAAGGTGAGGACGGCGGATCGCCCGGGTTCTTTGCACGAGGATTGAGACAAAGTTATGATCGAAGAATGCTTGGGTCCGGTGACTGAACCCCGAGCAACTCGTCGAGCTGGGGGTCGCACACGCCCTTGCAACAATAACAAGCCTTCTCATAAAGGGAAAACTTCAGTTTCCACCTGTCTGGGGGTGTGTATGCAAAACCAAGAGCCTGTTGAGATCCTGCGCTCCCAAAAGCGTAGTTCAACACGTGACTCTTGAGAATGCTAATAAGGCGACAAGTCCCCTAAAAGAAACGTATTCATCTGACGATAACAACGTTATACCCGGGGAGTCATGTCGACACACGATAGGTTACTCCGGTAGTCTGACCGATGAGTTGTACTATCAGGCTGGGGGTATGAACAAGTTTCGGAAGAGATATACATGAGAAACAAAATCTCACTACCCGTGCGCCGAACTAATCAGGGCAGTATTATCAGCGTGTAGCTGCCCCAAGACCGCTCCGCAGAGGGTCTCGGTATTTGAGAGGATCTCCAACGAAAAGGCTAAGTCTAATCCAAAGCGACTCCGTAAGAAACAATCGGTCGTTCAAGGTGACGAACCCCCAGAGGTTACCATCAATATGGTTGATAAGGGAAAATCAATTCGACCTTCTAGCTCTGATCCGCTTGTATCGCATCGTCTAACCCGGTTATGATCAGGAACAATTAGACAAAGGGATTATCAGAGAATGCAGAGAGGGTTATCCTCGGATGATGAAGCATCGGATACTAACTTGGCAATCGCTTCTGATAATACGGTATCCAGTCCGGGACAATCCCGCGAAGTGTTTATGATTAACACCGAGGTAGTAGCCAAAATGATTGAGGATGCCTTGGCCAAATAGAAAGAGGCATTCAAGATCGAAATGGAAATGGCTATGTTACGAATAAGGGAAGAGCACGACCAACAAATCCGAGCTTTGTCGAATCAACTTGGTGAATCCGAGCATCGGATACTAACTTGGTGAATCAACTTCGTAAATCCGAGCAAATAGCAATTCAGATATGGATGAGCACATCAATGCGGATGATCCTCCCGTCGACCAAAACAATGGGGGTGACTCCACTAAAGATAACAACCCTGGGGGTGGTTCCACCAAAGATGACAATACCGGGGGTGGCCGCGTTATTCCTCTTTCAAATCGTCCGAGCCCCGATACGAGCGAGGATGAGAAAATGAAAGATCTCGAGAGTAAAATCAACGCTCTAATGTCTGCACGAGAGGTGAAAAGGACAGGCATTCCATGTCCTTACCCAAGAGAGTGGGATTCGATCCCGTATCACGTGAAGTTCAACCTGATCAACTTCACACCGTTCGATGGGAAGGGTTCGCCCACTCAGCATTTGATCTACTTTAAGTCCCACTTGGGCATGATCTCCGGCAATGAAGTATTGATGGTTTGGTCATTCGTTGGCACCCTTCGCGGGCTCGCCTTTGATTGGTACCGTCGTCTCAAGTCTGGAAGCATCAACAGCTGGGACAACCTAGAGAACCTATTTCTCGCTCATTTCTTTGACGATGATGCCGAGGTGTCAATCAGGACGCTCTTTGATGAGAAGCAAGAAGATGACGAGACGGTCGACGACTTCGTTAAGTGCTTCCGGAATAAGGCGACGACTTCGTCTAGCGCTTCCGATCACAGAGGACTTCATCCTCTAAACCTGCCACAACAACCTCTCTTTGGACGTGCTAGAAGTTATGGGAGTAGCACCGTCCAACAACTGGAAAGAGTTGAAGGTGCGCGGAGAGCGGGCTGAACGCTTCCTCAGAAGGAAACAAGCTGAGAGAAACCAACCGATGGCTAATCCTCCGAACTCAATCTTCGTCTCCCGTGGCAAGGGCAAGGCACCTGCAGCTGCTGTTGATGCTAATCAAGCGTCACAACGGCAATCCCGAAGACAGCAAAAGGTTTCGGACCCGAAACTCTAAAAAGAGTACTCCTTCAAAAACGAAGATGTTCCAGCCATCTTCGAGTCCCTCCTTGAAAATAATAAGATCAAGCTACCACCTATCGTCAATCAGGAGGAAGCTGACAATACTGCGGATCCAAAGTACTGTGCGTATCACAGGAGGGTCCTTCATCCCACCAAGGATTGCTTTGCTCTCAAGAATAGCATCCAAACCTTGGTTGAAGCCGGTGTTATATCGCTCAATTAAGTCGAATGAAGACTCCGATAAGTATAAGAGTATAAACTGCTCCTTCATACACTCCAAAAAGTATACGAGTATAAACTGTTTCTCGGTCATCCAACTAAGTACAATGTTAAACATGATTTCGCAAAAGAAGCTGGGGGTGGATGATTTATGTAACAGGAAGTTCCTAGAGAATCTTATATTCTTAAGGATAACCCGAACATGTGTCCGAGGATAACATACTCCTCGTTACACCCAGTTTTGCAAAGAAAGCTGGGGGTGGATAATTCATGTAACGGGAAGTTCCCGGAAGAATGTTAAATGTAATATTCTTAGGAATAACCCGATCATTATGAACAAAGTGATAAACACTAAACTCCTATTATGATTTCCGAACACTCTTTTGCTGAGATGAGATTCGATCACTTCATTGGATCAATTTCCCCTCACAAAACTCTCATGGTTGTTTGACGACTCATAGTCTCCCACCACAGAATCCCCCACCGATCAGACTAATTGATGGTGGGACTATCAAAATTCTTTCCTGTTTAATCCATTCAAACTTCCGCTATGTTCGTGTACTCAACACTTTCATGTTTAGAGTCTGGATATAATGCTTAGAAGTTTGATCTATCAATCCTTAACGAATTGTCAAACCCCTTCGTGTTAAGTCCTTATCAATTAACACCAGGAACCCCCTTTGAGTGATTTGTACGAATCAACACTCCTACAGTTATTTGTACTCCCACTCTCACTTTTTACTTGGTCAAACCTTCCTACAGTTAGGACCACAATCAAAATCACCTCTCGATTCCTTCAATGAACGAGAAGTCCACAAATCGAGTGATCAAACCTATAAAAGTTAGGGTCATCTCACACTCCCACTCTCACTTGGTCAAACCTTCCTACAGTTAGGACCACATTTAAAATCCCCTCTCGATTCCTTCAATGAACGAGAGGTCCATTTTCAAATCGAGCGATCAAACCTTCCTACAGTGAAGATCGTCTCAAACCTCCCATTCGGTCAAACCTTCCTATGGTTAGGGCCAAAACCAAAATCCCCTTTCGATTCCTCTAATGAACGAGAGGTCTACTTTCAACCAGATGATCAAACCTTCCTACAGTTAGGGTCACCTCAAACTCTCGCTTGGTCAAACCTTACTACAGTCAAGGTCAAAATCCCAATTCACTCTCGATAAGCGAGAAATTTACCTTTTGTTCGGTAATCAAACCTTCCGACAGTTAGGGTTATCCGAAATTTTTTTTGATTCTCGGAGTGGAGATCCCACTCCTAGTTTCACTCTTTAGATTCTCAAAGTGAAGATCCCACTTTGAGTTTCCTCTGCGCTGGAGATAGGATATAAAATTCTTCCTCTTTAGCTTTGGGAGAGAGAATATAAAATTCTTCCTCTCCCGTATTGGGTTCGTCTTTGCCCCAAGAGAAGACATTACTTTTTTTAACTCCCAAAATCCGTGTCTTACACGCGCGAGGAATTTTATCCCGAATCCTGAGTAGGGATACGTCAACGCCTAACACGCGTTGCCGGTTAGTTCTCAACCGTAAAAAGAACGAAAGCCCACATATTCAACATTATGGCAGGTTGTTATTAATAACACCAAAATCCGTACTTCACACGTACGGGGAATTTTATCCCGAATCCTAAGTAGGGATAAGTCAGCGTCTAACACGCGTTGCCGGTTAATCTTTTGCCGTAAAAAGAACAAAAGCCCACATATTCGATATTGTGGCAGGTTGTTATTCATAACACCAAAATCCGTGCTTCACACGCGTGGGGAATTTTATCCCGAATCCTGAGCAGGGATAAGTCAATGCCTAACACGCGTTGCCGGTCAGTCTTTTACCGTAAAAAGGACAAAAGCCCACATATTCGATATTGTGGTAGGTTGTTATTAATATCACCAAAATCCGTGCCTCACATGCACGGGGAATTTTATCCCGAATCCTGAGTAGGGATAAGTCAATGCCTAACACGCGTTGCCGGTTTAGTCTTTCACCGATTGAAAAAGACACAAGAATACCAGTCTGGGGTATTTTATCCCGAAGCCTAAGTAGGGATAAGTCAGCGCTTAACCCGTGCTGCTGGGTGGTTCGTTCCCGTGAAAATGACCGAGTCTACGTATTCAATATCATAGCAACAAAAATCCATGCTTTTTATGCATGGGTAATTTTATCCCGAATCCTGAGTAAGGATAAGTCAATGCCTAACACGCGTTGCCGGTTTAGTCTTTCACCGATTGAAAAAAACACCAGAATACCAGTCTGGGGTATTTTATCCCGAAGCCTAAGTAGGGATAAGTCAGTGCTTAACCCGTACTGCTGGGTGGTTCGTTCCTGTGAATACGACCGAGTCTACGTATTCAATATCGTAGCAACAAAAATCCATGCTATTTATGCATGGGGAATTTTATCCCGAATCCTGAGTAGGGATAAGTCAATGCCTAACACGTGTTGCCGGTTTAGTCTTTTACCGATTGAAAAAGACACCAGAATACCAGTCTGGGGTATTTTATCCCGAAGCCTAAGTAGGGATAAGTCAGCGCCTAACGCGCGTTGTCGGGTAGTCTATTCCCGTGAGAAAGATGAAGTCTACGTATTCAATATCGTAGCACTAAAAGGGTTAACTCTTTTAGCACAACGTCACATGCGGAACGGACTTAAACAATCCGCATGCTAGCCCGACTCAAACGGTAGTCGGTAAAGGCTCATCAAACCCGTTGATGGCTGAGAATTTGCCTAAAATTCTATAAATGCGAGTCATTGACGCACCAGCTTTGTCAGTTGGTCTCGTGACTCGAGCATCCAACAACTTCGGGATAATATCCATATCTGCAGACGAAACAAATTTAATAGTTGGTCCTGCATCCCCAAATTTGAGACGGCCACGCTCCAACGTCTTAAGAGCTTAAACTGTGTAGACTCCAGCAAACGTACGAGTATAAACTGTGTCAACTCCGGCCAACGCATTACAGTAAAGGTCGACGCCAGTCAACGCATCAGCAATCTCGCCAAAATAAGGTAAACAATGATTTCAGAAAGTTTAATCGGATTCAGATATGAATTTTTGACGAAGATGATCAGTTCAAAGTCAACTCAATGGCACGAGCTAAATTCGAAAACTTACGTATCAACTGTAATCCAAGATTTCGACAACGGTCAGACGATAAACGCAGTACCGGAAGAACTTCATCTATTCGACAGAACACCGAATAGACTGAAGACTGAAGAAGTCAAGAATTAAAACAGTTCACAGGTCCCTCTATGAGATTAAGGAAAGAGCCTATCTTATCCAAAGCATTCCAGACTCCTCTATAAAAGAATGAGTCTGAAATACTTTGGAGGGGGTATTTGTAGACGTATAAAAATGCCTATAGGTTCCTACACATAGCTCGAGACGAAATGCAGACGATAAGCGTCATCATCCAAGTCAGGAAAGGATTATCTGGCCCCGTGAAAGCTAACGAATATACAAAGTGAGTTATTGGAGTGTACAAGTCACCGGAATGACGAAATACACAATACAAGTTCGGAGAAGTCAGAAAGTGTCGAACACCTCAAAGTGGACCGTAAAATGAAGAGGCATTTACATCATGCTACAATTTGAATCTGAAAACGTTCAAAACATAAAAGTTGTAGATCTCTTCGTCAGTTTTCCAACGCATCTTGAATCAGCTTAATCGGAGGTCGTACGAAAGAGTTAAGACCAAAATACCGAAAATGTCTCAAATCCAACCCGCTACAGCCCGACCCGCTACAGTTTGACCCGTGCTACAGTAATCCGACCTACGTTACAATAATCCGACCCGCGCTACAGTAAACCGACCCATACAAAGAAGTTTTGACTATCTTGTGATTTGAATCTGAAAAATCTCAAAACATAAAAGTTGTAGATCTCTTCGTCAGCTTTCCAACGCATCTTGAATCAGCTTAATCGGAGGTTGTACGAAAGAGTTAAGGCCAAAATACCAAAGATGTCTCAAACTGACCCACGCGGCGGCGGGTCGGATCAGTCCGACCCATGCGGCGGTGGGTCGGATCCATCCGACCTGCGCCCACACGGGTCACATAAGTCTGTCTCGCGCCCAGAACTGCCCGTAACCTCCAAAACGCGTTTTTAGGCTGTTTCGATCGGTTTCTTCTGTTCCAGAGCATCCTAACTGACTTGATATCATCCCCAAACATGGTTAGGCTGTTGTTAACTGAAGATAAAGCCAGATCACTTATTCTTATCTTAAAACCCGCATCCGGAGCCCTATAAATACAAGCCTAGGGCCTCCTTTCAAGGGCGGGGGGATTAATTATCAAGACGAGGAGGTGCTGCCGGATTGAGGAGTCAAAGGAGCACGAATTTCAGCGAGGGTGGACAGATCTTGGCGAGTTCTTCAGCATAAAGAAGGAGAGTTCGAGAGATCCGAAGCCCGTTCCCGTCCGTTCGTTGAGATCAGGCTTGGTCTTGATCTCGAGAAGAGTTCTGATTTCGCTTGGTCGATCTCAGCGCTTCAAATCAAACACTATTTCGGTGAAGGCGAAGCTCTACCGAATTTTTCATCAACCGGATCTGATCAAAGGTGGTCCACGGATAAACCCCGGCACAGACAAAGAATCCCACGCAAGCAGAAGACCGATAAACGATCTCTGTGTTTGTTTGATAAAGTTGTAAACATTTTTTTATTTTCATTGTGTAAGGAGATCTTATAAAAAGATCAACTTTTTTATTTTATTCGAGTTTATTGTAACAACTAAAGTTATAATAGATTCGATAGCAATGAAAACAGCAACTTTCGACGCAAACAAACTGGCGACCATAGTGGAAGCCAACAGCTTTGCTGCCGGAGCTGTCGTGTCGCAACCTCGGATCTGCATCCTGGTTGAAGAAGTGGTCGAATACGAGTTCGACCAACTAAAGTTCGAGGAATATCTGTCGTCCTCCTCCTCCAGATCCTCCGCCTCTCGCAAGCGAAGGAAGATCAAGTCCCCTGTTGCTGCTGCCCTCTCGCTTTGCAACACCCCTCCGGCTTCCAACGAGGTCGAATCTACGGATCTGAACTCCTCCTCAATCAAAGAGTTGAGTACTGAATGCGCGCCAATCCTATTAAAGAGGGCACATCAAAGGCGACGACAACGCCTCGCGCGTCAGCTTGCTAAGGCTTTGGAGCCGATAGACGGAATCCGCTATGAGGCGGATCTGAAATTCAAAGAGCATCAAACGACCCAACAGCGAGCAGATATCCTCCCCTCCAAACCAATAGCAAATAAATGGATCCAAATCAAAAGGATCCGTTCAACTCTGGAGGAGCAAATCCAAAAGCGCCGCGCGCTTGCGCGCACGCGAATTCTTGTGCAAAAAGCACAAAAGTTGCAGAAGAATAACATAGCTAAGAAACAACCAAGACTGGATCAAACTTGGAGACCAAAATCCAAAACGGCGGCCGAAAAGATCGAGAATCGCGGGTTACTTGAACCCGACCCACCGGCGCGTGGGTTACTTCAATCCGACCCGCCAATTTGCAGGTCACTCCAATCCGACCCGCCAATTTGCAGGTCACTTCAATCCGACCCGCCAATTTGCAGGTCACTCTAATCCGACCCGCCAATTCGCAGGTCACCCAGATCCGACCCGCCAATTCGCAGGTCACTCGAATCCGACCCGCCAATTTGCAGGTCACTTCAATCCGACCCGCAAATTTGCAGGTCACTTCAATCCGACCCGCCAATTTGCAGGTCACTCTAATCCGACCCACCAATTCACAGGTCACCCAGATCCGACCCGTCAATTCGCAGGTCACTCGAATCCACCCCGCCGATCCGCAGGTCACCCAGATCCGACCCGCCAATTCACAGGTCACTTGGATCCGATCCTCCACTTTGCGGGTCACCCAAATCCGACCCTCCGACCCGCGGGTCACTCAAGTCTGACCCGCGTCGGGGTAAAGACAGAAGACGTTATGCACATGCTTCGTCGATCCCTTCGAGTTTCGCACCTCCGACGGAGCACCGTGACAGTGTGGACTTGTCCCATTTCAAGGTGAGGACGGCGGATCGCCCGGGTCCTTTGCACGAGGATCGAGACAAAGTTATGATCGAAGAACGCTTGGGTCCGGTGACTGAACCACGAGCAACTCGTCGAGCTGGGGATCGCACACGCCCTCGCAATAATAACAGGCCTTCTCATAAAGGGAAAACTTCAGTTTCCACCTGTCTGGGGGTGTGTATGCAAAACCAAGAGCCTGTTGAGATCCTGCGCTCCCAAAAGCGTAGTTCTAAACACGTGACTCTTGAGAATGCTAATAAGGCGACAAGTCCCCTAAAAGAAACGTATTCATCTGACGATAACAACGTTATACCCGGGGAGTCATGTCGACACACGATAGGTTACTCCGGTCATCTGAACGATGAGTTGTATTATCAGGCTGGGGGTATGAACAAGTCTCGGAAGAGATATACCCGAGAAACAAAATCTCACTACCCGTGCGCCGAACTAATCAGGGCAGTATTATCAGCGTGTAGCTGCCCCAAGACCGCTCCGCAGAGGGTCTCGGTATTTGAGAGGATCTCCAACGGAAAGGCTAAGTCTAATCCAAAGCGTCTCCGTAAGAAACAATCGATCGTTCAAGGTGACGAACCCCCAGAGGTTACCATCAATATGGTTGATAAGGGAAAATCAATTCGACCTTCTAGCTCTGATCCGCTTGTATCGCATCGTCTAACCCGGTTACGATCAGGAACCATTAGACAAAGGGATTATCAGAGAATGCAGAGAGGGTTATCCTCGGATGATGAAGCATCGGATACTAACTTGGCAATCGTTTCTGATAATACGGTATCCAGCCCAGGTCAATCCCACGAAGCATTCATGATCAACACCGAGCAAGTGACCAAAATGGTCGAGGATGCTTTAGCCAAACTGAAAGAAGCATTCAAAATTGAAATGGAAACGGCTTGATACGGATGAGGGAAGAGCACGACCAACAAATTTGGGCTCTGTCTAATCAGTTCGGTGAATCCAGCCGTCGTAACCGTGCTGACCAAGTAGGTAGCGATTCAGATGTGGATGAACCTCTCAAGGCTGAGAACCCACCTGTTAACCAAAACACTGGGGGTGGTCCTACCATTAATGACAATACAGGGGGTGGCCCCGTTATCCCTCTTTCAATTTGTCCAAGTCCCGATACGAGCGAGGATGAGAAAATAAAAGATCTCGAGAGCAAAATCAATGCTCTAATGTCTGCTCGAGAGGTGAAAAGGACCGGCATTCCGTGTCCCTATCCAAAGGAGTAGGATTCAATAGCGTACCCGACGAAGTTCAACCTGATTAACTTCACGCCGTTTGACGGAAAGGGTTCGCCTACGCAGCATTTGATCTTCTTCAAGTCCCACTTGGGTATGATCTCCGGTAATGAAGCTTTGATGGTTCGGTCATTCGTTGGCACCCTTCGCGGGCCCGCCTTCGATTGGTACCACCGTCTTAAGCCCGGAAGTATCAATAATTAGGAAGACCTGGAGAGCCTGTTCCTCGCTCACTTCTTTGATGATGACGCTGAGGTGTCAATCAGGACACTCTTCGATGAGAAGCAAGAAGACGATGAGATGGTCAACGACTTCGTTAAACTCTTTCGGAATAAGGCGATGAACTGCCGAGATCCGATCACGGAGGACTTCATCCTCCAGACATGTCATAACAACCTATCTATTGAGATATTGGAAGTTATGGGAGTCGCGCCGTCCAACACTTGGAAAGACTTGAAGGTGCGCGGTGAACAAGCCGAACGCTTCCTCCGAAGGAAGAAGGCCGAGAGGAGCCAACCGACGGCTAATCCTCCAAACTCGAACTTCGCGTCTCGTGGTAAGGGCAAGGCACATGCAGCCGCTGTTGGTGATAATCAAATGTCACAACAGAAGTCCCGAAGGTAGCAAAATACTTCGGACCCGAAACTCCAAAAAGAGTATTCCTTCAAGGACGAAGACGTTCCAGCCATCTTCGAATCCCTCCTTGAAAACAACAAGATCAAGCTACCATCTATCGCAAACCAGGAGGAAGTCGACAATACTGCGGATCCGAAGTACTGTGCGTACCACATGAGGGTCTTTCATCCCACCAAGGATTGCTTTGCTCTCAAGAATAGCATCCAAACCTTGGTTGAAGCCGGCGTTATATCGCTCAATTAAGTCGAATGAAGGCTCCGATAAGTATAAGAGTATAAACTGCTCCTTCCTACACTCTAAAGAGTATACGAGTATAAACTATTTCTCGATCATCCAACTAAGTACAGTGTTAAACCCGGTTTCGTAAAGGAAGCTGGGGATGGATGATTTATGTAACGGGAAGTTCCTAGAGAATCTTATATTCTTAAGGATAACCCGAACATGCGACTGAGGATAACATACTCCTCGTTACACCCAGTGTTGCAAAGGAAGCTGGGGGTGGATAATTTGTGTAACCGGAAGTTCCCGGAAGAATGTTAAATGTAATATTCTTAGGGATAACCCGCTCATTATGAACAAAGTGATAAACACTAAACTCCTACTATGATTTCCGAAGACTCTTTTGCTGAGATGAGATTCGATCACTTCACTGGATCAATTTTCCCTCACAAAACTCTCATTGGTGTTTGACGATTCACAGTCTCCCACCACAAAATCCCCCACCGATCAGACTAATTGATGGTGGGACCACCAAAACTCCTTTCGTTTTAACCCACTCAAACTTTTGATGCGTCTGTGCACTTAACATTGACAAATGTTAAACCTCTTTGTGTTAAGTACTTGTCACTTAATATCAGGAACCCCCTCTGAGTGATTTGTACAAGTCAACACTCCTATTATGATTTGTACTCCCACTCCTACTGTTTACTTGGTCAAATCTTCTTACAGTTAGGACTACAACCAAAATCCCCTCTCGATTCCTCCAATGAACAAGAGGTCCACAAATCGAGCGATCAAACCTTCCTACAGTTAGGATCATCTCAAACCTCCTATTCGGTCAAACCTTCCTACAGTTAGGACCACAACCAAAATCCCCTCTTGATTCCTCCAATGAACGAGAGGTCCACTTTCAAATCGAGCGATCAAACCTTCCTACAGTTAGGATCACCTCAAACTCTGTTTGGTCAAACCTTCCTACAGTTAGGGCCAAAATCATAATCCGCCCTCGATAAACGAGAAATTCAACTTTAGTTCGATAATCAAACCTTCCGACGGTTAAGATTATGCGAATCTTTTCGATTCTCGGAGTGGAGATCCCACCCCTAGTTTCACTCTTTAGATTCTCAAAGTGAAGATCCCACTTTGAGTTTAATCTGCGCTGGAGATAGAATATAAAATTCTTCCTCTTCAGTTTTGGAAGATAGAATATAAAATTCTTCCTCTCCCATATCGGGTTTGTCTTTGCCCCAAGAGAAGACACTATTTTTTTTCAACTCCTAAAATCCGTGCTTTACACGCGCGGGGAATTTTATCCCGAATCCTAAGTAGGGATAAGTCAACGCCTAACACGCGTTGCCGGTTTAGTCTTTCACCGATTGAAGAAGACACCAGAATCCAGTCTGGGGTATTTTATCCCGAAGCCTAAGTAGGGATAAGTCAGCGCTTAACCCGCGTTGCGGGGTGGTTCGTTCCCGTAAAAAATGACTGAGTCTACGTATTCAGCATTGTAGCAACAAAAATCCATACCTTTTATGCATGGGGAATTTTATCCTGAATCCTGAGCAGGGATAAGTCAACGCCTAACACGCGTTGCCAGTTAGTTCTTAACCGTAAAAAAAAGGAACAAAAGCTCACATATTTGATATTGTGGCAGGTTGTTATTCATAACACCAAAATCCGCGCCTCACACGCGTGAGGAATTTTATCCCGAATCCTAAGTAGGGATAAGTCAACGCCTAACACGCGTTGCCGGTTTAGTCTTTCACCGATTGAAGAAGACACCAAAATTCCAGCCTGGGGACTTTTATCCCGAAGCCTAAATAGGGATAAGTCAGCGTCTAACACACGTTTTCGGGTAGCCTATTCCCATAACAATGGTGAAGTCTACGTATTCAAAGTCGTAGCATCAAGTCTAAGGGAGTTCATTCCTTTAGCATAACGTCACATGCGGAACGGACTTAAAACAATCCGCATGTAAGCCCGATTCAAACGATAATCGGTAAGAGCACGTCAAATCCATTGAGGGCTGAGAATTTGCCAAAAATCTTAAGTCAATGTCTGATACACGTCGCTGTTTAGTCTTTTCACAAGAAAAAGACGAAGTCTACGTATTCAATATCGTAGCACTAAAAGGGTTAACCCTTTTAGCTTAACGTCACATGCGGAACGGACTTAAACAATCCGCATGCTAGCCCGACTCAAACGGTCGTCAGTAAAGGCTCATCAAACCTGTTGATGGCTGAGAATTTGCCAAAAATTCTATAAATGCGAGTCATTGACACACCAGCTCCGTTAGTTAGTCTCGTGACTCGAGTATCCGACAATATCAAGATAAGATCCACACATGTAGATGAATCAGCCTTGACAGTTGGTCCTGCAGCCTAAAATTTAGGACCACCATACTCCAATGCCTTAAGAGCTTAAACTGTGTAGACTCCAGCGAACGTACGAGTATAAACTGTGCTAACGCCGATCAACACGTTGCGACAAGAGTTAAAGTCGCACAACGCGTTACAGTAAATATCGATGCCGGCCAACGCATCGGCAATCTCGCCAAAATAAGGCAAAAGATGACACCAAGGATTTTAGTTACAATCGGATATGAATTCCCG
>BQKN01066008.1:565856-581284 GCA_022839385.1 Asparagus kiusianus | reverse complement strand
TATATATATATATATATATATATATATAAAATTAATACACATTCATCTAAAACAAACCAAAATTGATAATAATCTTGGGCTATAACCCATGAAATCATAAACTTTAATGTACACTAAATAAATTTGCATTCATTAAAAATAAATAAAATTTAAAAAAATAGTGGATTATAGCTCATAAAAATCATAAATTTTGATCTATAGACAATTAATTTACATTCATTTAAAACAAAGTAAAATTGATAAAAAGTAGGGGTCATATATCCCACGAAGCTCATGAATCTTAATATATAGACAATTAATTTACATTCATTCAAAATAAACTAAAATTAACAAAGATTTGGATTATAGCTCATCAAAATAAGAACTTTTATGTACACAAATAAAATTATAGTTAATCCAAATGAAAAAAGATTGAAAAAATCGTGTGTTATATAAAATAACAAATTTCTAATGTATAGACAAGTAATTTACATTTGTTAAAAATATATCAAAATTAAAAATAATTTTGGATTAATAACTCATAAAAATTTCTCATGAAAATAAACAAAAATTGGCAAATACCATGGGTTATAGCTCATGAAAATTATTAATTTTGATGTATACATAAATTTGTAATTTAAAATAAATAAAAATTAGCAAAATCAGGGGTTTCTCATGAAAATTACAAATTCTATTGTATATATAATAAATTAATATCCATCATAAGTGAACAAGAATTAATAAAAGTTATGGCTTATAGCTCATAAAATCATAAGGCAATTAATTTATAATTTTCAAAATGAATAAAAATTGAAAAACAATCACGGGTTAAAGCTCTTGAAAATCATACATAATAAATTTGTATTCATTCAAAATAAATAAAAATTAATAAAAATCATGGCTTATAGCGTAAGAATATTGCAAATTATAATGTACAGATGGTTAATTTCTATTTGTTCAAAATAAACTAAAATTAATAAAAATGTGGGTTATGACTCATGAAAATCATGAATTGTGATATACGCATAATAGATTTGCATTTGTTTGAAGCAAATAAAATTTAACAAAAAATCACAATTTTTTTATGGATAGAAAATGAACTTAAATTCGTTTAAAATAAACCAAAACTAATAATAAAACAGCGGGTTAAACCCCATGAAAGTTACAAGTTAATGTACGCACAATAAATTCACATTCATTCAAAAACCAAAAGTTAACAAATTATGAGGGTTATAACTCATTAAAATAATGAATTATGTTGTATAAATAATAAATTTTTATTGATTTGAAACAAATAAAAATTTATAAAAATCATGATTTATAGCACATGAAAATCATAAATTTAGATGTACACATAATAAATTATATATCATCCATTTAAAATAAATAAAAATTATCAAAATTGTGGGTTATAGCATGTGAAAATCATGAATTTTGATACATAAACAAATAATATACATTCTTTTATAACAAAAAAAATTAAAAAATTATAAATTATAACTTATAATTCAAAAATTCTAATCTAAACATAATAAATTGTGTTCATTTAAAATGAATAAGAATTGTTAAAAATCATGGGGTTATAGCTCATAAATATTATGAATTTTATCATATAGATAATTTTTTATTTTTTCAAAATGCATAAAAATCAATAAAAATTTATGGGTTATAACTCATAAAAATTATGAATATTTATTTACATATAATACATTTTTATTTGTTTAAATAAACAAAAAATAACAAATATTATGGGTTATAGCATATGAAAATTATGAATTTTAATATATATACAATTAATTTGAATTCATTCGAACTGAATAAAAATTGATAAAATAGTGAGTTAGAGCTCTTTAAAATAAAAAATTTGAATGCACACATAATATACGTTCATTCAAACTAAACAAAAATTATAACAAATAGTGGATTATAGCTCATGAAAATTATTTTTCATATGAAATAAATTTGCATCCATTCAAAATGAATAAAAATTTATAAAAATGGGGGGTTATACTAATAAAAATCACAAAATTTAACCTATACATAATAAATTTTCATTCATTCGAAATGAACAAAACCTAGCAAAAACAACGGGTTATAGCTCATGAAAATAGCAAAATCTAATGCATAGACAATTAATTACATTCATTTAAAACAATCTATAATTAACAAGAATAATAACTTTGCAATCATTTGATAAAAATTTGATAAAAATAATGGGTTATATATCACTAAAATCATGAATTTTAATGTACATATAATAAATTTGTATTCATTTAAAATTAATAAAATTGCAAAATATAGCTCATGAAAATCATAATTTTTTATGTATAGACAAAAAATTTACATTCATAGAAAACAAACCAAATTGATAAAAATTATGCGTTATAACTCATGAAAATTACAAATTTTGATATACACAAAATAAATGTTTATTCATTTAAAAATAAAGTTTGACAAAAAATTGTGAGTTATAGATCATGAAAAATTCAAATTTTGTTATGTAAATTTTTGTAAATTTTGATTTTTTTTCAAACGAATACAAGTGCTAAAATGAGGAAACTTTGTGGTATTAAGTGTCATTTAGCCATTCAACTATAATGTTACCATTGTTTTCACTTTCTTTATAATGTCACGCTTGTTTTCACTTTCTTTCTTTGGTCAAGGAAGCACGACTCTCAAGTGCACCTCAAATACATTTCCATTTTAAGGAAGTCGAAAGTGCATCCGGATCTGAGACCATTGAGCAGAGAGCATCCACGTTCAACCATTTTGATCGACTCCCGTGCATACATTACCACAAATAGATTTAATTAGATTTAAATCCAACAATCTCTCACTTGGGCACCATACGATTCCTTACATTGTGTATAACCTTATGAGCTCAAAATTGCTAGCACTAAAAATGTATTTCCGAACAATCTCGTCCATTGACTATATCAATATAGGATCAAAGCGGCCTTCGTCACATTTATCGTAACTAAACCCATCAATAGTCACATATACCAATACAATCAAACGATATAGATCAAACATGGATGTGCAGCATGAAAATTACATGCAATGTGATCAGTACATGTCTATTTTTAACTGGTCCTCCTTTAGTGAGGTCAAAACCAAACATAATGTAACAGAGTGACTTAACTGAATACTTTATTCTGATCAGATAATACAACCAAACATAAAGCACCACAATTACAAACTCCCACTAAATCATGATATCCTCAAATAATATCACACTCATATGAGCAGTATGCTCATGAAAGACCTTAGGTGGCAATCCCTTAGTAAGAGGATCAGCTATCATGGAGTTTGTCCCAATGTGCTCTATAGATATATGTCCACTCTGTACCCTTTCTTTCACAACCAGGAACTTAATGTCAATATGTTTTGACTTAGTTGAGCTCTTGTTGTTATTAGAATACATTACTGCAGATTTATTGTCACAATATAACCTTAGTGGTCTTTCAACATTTTTTAAAATACGCAGTCCAGTGATAAAATTTCACAACCATATTCCATGATTGGATGCCCCATAGCAAGCTACAAATTCTGTTGCCATAGTTGAGGAAGCTACTAGTGTCTGTTTGATACTTTTCCATGATATAGCTCCTCCTGCTAACATAAAATGTAGCCTGATGTAGACTTTCTGCTATCTTGGCATCCAGCAAAATCAGAATCAGAGTACTCATTGACCTTCAGCTGATCTGATTTTTTGTATGCGAGCATATAATCTTTTGTTTTCTGAAGATACATCATAACCCTTTTGACTGCTACCCAATGATCCATACCAGGGTTACTTAAGTATCTGCCTAATATCCCAACAATGTACGTAATATCCGGACGCGTACATACCTGAGCACACATTAGACTTCCTACATCCGAAGCATAAGGAATCTTCTGCATTTCCTGAATTTCAAGGTTACCTTTAGGGTACTGATTGAGACTAAACTTATCTCCTTTAGCCACAGGGGTATCTCCTGGTCTGCAATCTTGCATGCCAAATCTTTTAAGTACTTTATTGATATAGCTCTTTTGTGATACTCCGAGAGTGATCTCGATGTATTTGGATTCCTAATATAAAAGAGACGTCCCCAAGATCTTTCATCTCAAAATTCTTTGATAGAAATCTCTTGGTTTCGTGCAACATGCCTATATCATTAGTGGCAAGCAATATGCCATCGACATACAGAACCAGAAAAATATACTTACTCCCACTGAACTTGTGATATACACAGTCATCAACAATGTTCATCTCAAAACTGAACGAGATAATTATTTGTTGAAACTTGTGATACCATTGACGAGGAGCTTGCTTGAGTCCATAGATGGATTTCCTTAATTTGCAAATCATATTCTTTGGGTCTCTCGACATAAAGTTTTCTGGTTACACCATATAAATCATCTCATTAATGTCTCCATTGAGAAATATAGTCTTAACATCCATCTGATGTAACTCAAGATCATAATGAGCAACAAGTATCATGATTGTTCTGAAAGAGTTTTTCGATGAAACCGGAGAGAAAGTCTCTGTATAATCAATACATTTCTTTTGAGTAAAGCCTTTAGCTATAAGACGTGCCTTATACCTCTCCACATTACCGTTTGCATCCCGCTTGGTTTTAAAAATCCATTTACAACCAATTGGTTTTGCACCTTCTGGTAATTGGACAAGTTCCCAAACCTTATTGTCTTGCATAGACCTGTACTCTTCATTCATGGCATCAATCCACTGTTGAGAGTTAGAACTTTTCATGGCCTGAAGAAAGTTGATTGGATCATCTTCCAACATTCTATTACTTTCCTCATGTTCTTGGAGAAATACAATATAATCATCCGGAATAGCATTTCTCCTTTTTCTCGTGGATCTCCGTAAAGGCACTGGTTCTTGAGGTTGTTGAGTTTGTTCTTCTAGAACAAGGAGTTGTTCAACATTGTCATCTTGAGGTTCCAGATTTACTTCTTAAGCAACAACAGGTATAGGAACCTGAATATTGTCAAAAGTAACTGTATGAATTGGATCTGAAGTCAATTCATCCTCAAAAGCAATGTCTCTGGCCTTATTTCTCCCCCCAAACTCAACATCCTCAAAGAATGTTGATGTTCCCGTCTCAAAAATATTCCTTAGTGTGGGATCATAGAACTTATAGTCCCTAGAGCATTCAGAGTACCTAATAAAGTAGCTGCTAACTGTTTTGGAGTCTAATTTCTTTTTATTTGGCCTATAAGGCCTTGTCTCAGCTGGACATCCTCAAATATATAAGTGCTTTAAACTTGGCTTTCGACCAGTCCAAAGCTCATAAGGTGTTTTAGTAACTGCTTTACTTGGCACTCTGTTTAGAATGTAAGCTACTGTCTTTAGTGCTTCTCCCCAGAGTGACTGTGGTAAAGAAGAATGAGCAATCATACTTCTTACCATATCCTTAAGAGTCATGTTTTGTCTTTCAGCTACACCATTCATGCTAGGTGAACCCAGCATGGTGTACTGTGGGGACGATACCGCATTCCTCTAGGTATCTAGCAAATGGTCCTAGACGTTGTTCACCTGAACCATCATATCTGCCGTAGTACTCACCACCACGATCAGATCTAACGGTTTTAATTCTTCTGTTGAGTTGATTCTCAACTTCAACTTTATAGGCTTTGAACATGTCCAGAGACTCAGATTTTTCATGAATAAGATATAGGTACCCATAACGTGAGTAATCGTCTATGATTGATATAAAATATTATTGACCATTCCAGGATGCCATAGGGAATAGCCCACAAATATTTGTATGTACAATTCTAAGACATCCAAAGATCTGTTGGCACCTAATCTCTTAACTTTGGTCTGTTTTTCCTTTATACATTCAACACATACGTCGAAGTCCGAAAAATCAAGGAAATCCAAAATGCCATCAGACACAAGACGCTCAACTCTACCTTTGAGATATGACCCAAGCGCTTATTTAATTTACGCTTAGTACCACGTGATTCCACATGCAAGGATTCATTATAAGAAGCAATTGTATCGAGCAAATATAGGTTGTCATAAGTACTCAAGTAACCAGTTCCCACAATATCTGAATTAAAAATTAACTGAATTGATTGTTTTCGAATGAACAATGATAACCTGATTTGTCCAATACAGAAACAGAAACCAAATTTTGTCTAAAAGATGGTACTACAAAAGTATCTTTTAAGTCCAAATAAGAACCAGTTCCTAATAGCAACCTAAAGTGCCTAATTACTTCCACATCTACCGATTGATCGTCGCCCACAAAGATGTGTCTTTCAATATCACTTGGCTTTCGGTAGCTCAGGCAACCCTGCATAGAAATACTTATGTGAGTAGTAGCACCAGAGTCTAACCACCAAGTGTTTCTAGGTACTGAAGCTAAATTAACCTCAGAACAGACCAAAGTAAGGAACGTACCCTTATTAGCACACCAGGTCTGATATTTGGTACAATCCTTCTATACGTGTCCAGACTTGTTACAGAAGAAACAACCCTGATTTTCCTTATGTTGTTTCTTCTGAACTGGACTCTTAGCAGATTTATTATCATTCTTTCTTTTCTTGCCCTTATCCTTAGAGGCATAGGCCAAATGAATACTTTCAGTCTTATCTTGCTTCAATATGTCTTCTTCTTGCACACAGTATGAAATAAGCTCATTTAGAGTCCATTTCTCCTTTTGGCAGTTATAACTGACCTTAAACTGATTGAATTATGCAGGAAGAGACAACAGAACCAGATGCACCAATAACTCATCACAAAGATCGAGTTTAAGTGCCTTAAGCTTTGAAGCAATATGAGACATTTCCATAATATACTCCCTGATATTTCCTTTGCCCTAATACTTTATTGAAATCAAGCGAGCTAAAAGCGTGCTTATTTCTACCTTATCGTTTTTCACAAAACGCTTCTCAATTTCGGCAAGGAAATCTTTAGCCTTAGTAATTCCTTCAGATTCTATGCCCCTGAAAGCTTCCGGAACGCCGCGCTTAATGATCATAAGACTCATACTATTTGAACGCTCCCACTTCTCATACTCCTTCTTTGCATCAGGAGTACTATCCGCATTGAGAGGTTGGGGTTGTTCAATTCTTAATGCAAGGTCTAGATCCATACAGTCAAGAACAATTAATATGTTCTCTTTCCAAACCTTGAAGTTTGTCCCATTTAGCATGGGAATTGAGTTGATGTTAGCAGAAATTATTGCAGCAGATGCATTAGCTGAAATAAACAAAAAATACTCACATTAATAACCATAATTAGTAATCAATAAAATTCAAATAATGGCAAATCCCATCCAAGATATCTGGCACAACATTAATATCAAGTCTTTGGACAGTAATATTAACTTGTAAGTGATACCTTGTTGCAATGATCAAACATTGACAATAACTCATGTCAAATAATAAAACTATCTTTGGATCGATTCATTATTCACATGTAAACCTTATAATTGTCACACGCTTATCATCGCAGATGTGTATACAGTCTAAATAAATATTAACCTTCCTTTGGATCGATTAAATATTTACACGAAAGCATACGCACAAACATCTCACATTCCTCATGAACAATCTACACAAGAGATGTTACTTTGGCAACTTCTTGTTTCAATTAAACAATTAGAGTGAGAGACAACATTAATACCTTAGTGTCATAATATTTGAATTAAATAATTGATTAACTACCAAATTAGATTTAAATTAAAAGGCTTTAATTTAAATCAACTAAATTTTCAAAAAACTTAATTGGGGTCTCATAGCTTAATTAGGGTACATAAATTAATTGAATAAATTAAGTATACCAAAGTGGACCCATGAAAAGTTGAGGCTTAACCATAGTGAACATGAAAGTCGCTTGACTTCGAACGCGAGGTTCGTCTGTATTGAGTACGAGACTCACCTAAGAACGAACGCAAGGTTCGTCTGAAAATGAACTTGATGTTCAACTTGAAAATGAACGCAAGGTTCGTTTTGAAAATGAACGCAAGGTTCGACTTGAGAACGAATGCAATGTTCGTTTGAAAACGAACGCGAGGTTCGACCTGAGAATGAACGTAATGTTCGTCTGAAAACGAACGCGATGTTCGACCTGAGAATGAACGCAATGTTCAACTTGAGCACGAACGCAATGTTCATCTGAAAACGAACGCGATGTTCGACCTAAGAATGAACGCAATGTTCAACTTGAGCACGAACGCAATGTTCGTCTGAATCAAGCACGAGCCTCGCCCGAGAACGAACGCGAGTTTTGTTTGAGAACGAACGCAAGGTTCGTTTGAAGCTTTCAAGCCTCGCCAAAAATTAAGGTAACCATCTTCTTAATTTCCACACGTTTTCACGCGCACGAACCCCTTGAGGGTTTAATCTAAAACCGTCGCCGCTGAATCAACTCCGGCGAGGAGTTTTGGAGATTAACGACAGATCAAAAAATCCCAAAAAAAAATAATTATTTTTTGTCAATTTTTGAACTCAAATCATTTAGATCCAAACCTCAAAATTTGAATCAAACACAAAAGAAATAAACTTTAGAGTTCATAATTGCTACAGATCCAAAAATCGAAAGAAAAAACCAAACAAACAGGAAATTTTCCTGTTCATCTGAAAATAAAACTTTTACTGTTCATCCAAAAATAAAAAATTTACTGTTTACCCGAAAATAAAAAACTTTGTTGTTTATCCGAATAATTAAAAATGTTACTGTTCATCCGTGAACAGATCTGAATCAAACATAAATTAAGATCAAAGAACCCTAATTTTAATCTTAATCTCTTAGAACAAATCAATGGTGGCTCTGATACCACTTGTTAGATCTAAATAAAACTTGAGATCTAAACCATAAAGCCATAATTGATTCGAATAGATTAACAAGAATCAAAAGAGAGCGGAAGCTTATACTTGAATCCATAGATGAAACTTGAGATGGGTTTTGGATCTTCTAACCTTAGGGTTTCTCTAGCCAAATTTCTCTCTAGATAGGGGGTGAAGAGAATTAGAGAATGTAACCCTAGATTAGGGACCATAACCCCTTATTTATAGATGTTGTACATTTGCAATTTGGCCCCTCATCAAATCACAATTACAACCTGGTATCTGCACATATAACCCCATGATTTATTTAAATACTCATTAACCCAGATTAATTGATCACTTTAGTGAGTTATCCTTAAAAGATAGTAATACACATTGATTAATCATATATGCCCACAAATAGATTTAATTAGATTTAAATCCAACATAAAATCTATACAATATACAAATATTAATGGTGAATTATAGAGTTTTCTTACAATCAAGAATGTAGAGAAGCTATATAAAATTTTGTAGGGAAAAAAAGAGTAGATTGCTTATATCCCCTTAAAAAACAAAAAATAAAAAATGAGGAGCACTATCAAGTAAGGCCCAAGTCAAAAATAGACATTTTCAGATGAAGTCAAAAATAGACTCGGTCCATAGACTGCAACTTCAAACAAGGCGGCATTTGAAAACACGGAGGAAAAAACAGTTATCACTAGTTGCTATAAATACATACGAGTTCATCTAAGGATACATACTCAAAAGAACTCCAATCCTTTCTCTGCTTCTACACATCATTAATATAACACTTTCTCTAAATTCGGCTTTTTTCAAATTTTGGTAATTGAGAGGATGAGTTCCGTAAAAGTGTACGCTCTTCTCTTTGTGACTTTCTTCTTCTCTGGGCTCATGCATCTCGCTCATGGAGGATCGACGACGATGACATCGACGCAAAGTCGCTCGGTAGATGGCAAGGCAATTGATCAAGGAATTGCTTATGTGCTCATGCTCATTGCTCTTCTTGTTACCTATCTTGTTCATTGATTCATTTGTGAGTAAATTTCCTCAAGGGAAAGAATGAAGACTAGATATCCGTATATGTGTATAATAATGCATATTAGACTTGCATGGAAGTGCTAACGCACGTGAAATTAATTAAATACAAAATTGTGTACATTACAAAAGACAATATATATTTATTACCTATTGAGTAACTCATTTTGATCCAATTAATGGTGGAAAATTTTCCATCGGTGTTCTCTTTTACAAATTCTTCTCTTCCGAATTCTTATCTTACGTTCGACTTCTGTAATTCTTGTATACATGTAGACATTTGGAAGAAAATAAGCAAGATAGTATGGAATTGTTAATATTGGTTATGGTTATAATTTAGCTTTTGTACATGGCGAAAGAAATGAAAGAAGTTAGTTACGCTGTTTATTAAAGTAAAAACATGGAAATGCAATCTATGGTTGCAAACGGAATTGGGTCCTCTTCACGGATCAGGATCCTCTCTAACTGAAGAGTGCCTAATTATCCTAATCATAAGCTTTTATCTCATTTACCATGGTTGAAATTAAACCACGTAGGACTCTAAATATTATCTTGAAATTCTCTATTGTCTTAAAAACTACTATTGTGAAAACCAATATTATGATAGTAGAAATCCTATATGGCTTCATCTCTGCTGTTGTGATTGGAATAGAGATGTATGATTGGGATAATTAGGCACTCTACTTTTACCACATAATTGGAAAGGATTCAATTCCCCCTCTTCACTAGCAAAAAAATAGTTAAGAGATCGCTAGCTTATTAATAGCTATTGATTTATTTACTGAGTGGTTGTGATTTGCCTTTGAGTGGAAACTAGGAATAGTTGTGAGTACAATTCATGAAGGGTACATTCATGAGTGTTAAATTTAGAATGAACTGTAACAATCTACTAGGTATAGACAAATCAATCATTGTTAATAAATTAAGATAGTAGTCTTTTTACTACTTTTTTGACAATGAAGAAGATCCAAATTGGTTTCAAACAAATGAACTCCAAATTGCCTATTTTGTTTTCTAAAGAAATAAATATCCTTCCAAGTACATGTATAGGCTCTCCTGGAAATATATAATATAGATCATTAATTAACAGGGTTTTTTCCGATATATATTTACCTTTCAAATCATAACTACTTTCAATTTACCTTCCAAATGACTGCAACAACTAATTTGTTCTCCAATTTATTTTCTTCTTTCAAGTTTATCTTTCAACCTCCCTACAAGAAATTTTAGTTGGAATATTTTCTTATATTTTATTAAATTGATTTACTATTTTATTAAATTTATTTAATACTTTATTAAATTGATTTATTATTTTATTAAACCGATTTAATATTTTATAAATTTCAAAGTTAGCTTTAATTATCCAATCCCGCTGCCATTATGTGGTATTTGTCTGCTGATTTGAAAATTATTTATATATTCTTGCTTTATAACATCCCCTAATATATAGTTCATATTAGTTTTGTAAAATTTACCCATATATTTACTATATCAGCATAAAACCTTTTCTTGCTCTTCGTATGAATGAAGGATGAACTTGACCCAATCAGGTAAAGCAAGTGTTTTTCTAACATTTTTCTCGGTTGCTTTAATTGATTATCTTCCTATGGCCCTCCCAGTTTGAATATTTAACAAACAATTCTCATTATATGCTTTACTCTTGACTAATTCTATTTTCTACTTATATTATAATTCTCCATGAAAAACAAAATGAGAGAAAAATTTCAATGCTGAAGAAGAAAGTATTAGCCGCACTTAATATTGATCCGAAATTTTCAAATAAGTAGCCTTTGACTATTCCTTCTCACTCAATGCTCATCAGAGCTAACAGAAAATGGCTAAGTCAAAATTCAAAATAACAAACTCCGTCGTCATCCACAGCAAAATCGCTTCAAACATTGTGTGCGCACTCCTAATATTATTATTCACATTAATTCTCTTATAAATAGCACAAGCGTCTTTGGTCTTTCGTAAGTTGCCTATTTATTTGCTTCCTCTCAGTCTCTCTTCAAGCGCAAGCTGCGCAGTCTGTTTCTATTTTCACTCCCATGAAAATGAGCTCTCCGTCTGTAGATGGCGAGGCTATTGATCAAGGGATAGCTTATGCTCTTATGATAGCAGCTCTCTTCGTTACTTATCTTGTTCATTGAGTTTTTCTTTTTCTTTTTCTTTTTCCTTTTTCCCTTTTTTTCTTGTTGGCTGTTTGTTTGCCTTAAAAAAAGTGGGAAATCAAAGAATAGGAAAACTTGTATTATGGTTGTTTGGTTGGCTAAAAAAGAAGAAAATCAAAGAATATGAGATGAGATGCGATGAGTTGTCACCATATTATTGGATGATGTAAGTGATTTTTAAAGAAAATTTGTTTTGAGGTTGTTTGGTTGGTTAAAAAAATAAGAAAATGTATTATAAGAAACTTATTTCTTATAATAGGTTCTTTTCTTGTGTTTGGTTCATTCTTGAAAATAAGAAATTAATAGATGAGATGAGATGAGTTGTCGTTATATTATTGGATGATGTGACCCACACTTAAGGAAATCAATTTCCTTGGTTTTTTTAAGGAAATGGGTGGAAATAAAATGTTAATGAGATGAGATGAGTTGTCACCATATTATTGGATGATGTGGGTAATTTTAAAGATGAGATGAGATGAGATGAGTTAGATGATGTGACTCATTTCTTGTGTTTGGTTTATTTTTAAAAGTAAGAAAGGAGATGAGATATGATGAGTTTGTGAATAAAAATAATATTTTATTGGTAAAAGTGTATAGATTTCCTTTTCTTGGGGTGAGTTTTAGGAATTGAAATGGATAAAAATAATATTTTAATAAAAAAAATTACAAAGATTTTCTTTACTTGGTTTTTAGGAAACCAACCAAACAGCCCCTAAAGAAAAAAGCAGTAGATCAAATTAATGAGCTTAAACCCGAGATTTCACGAACCAATGTGATTGAATATTATCCCAATTGAAAGATTCGCGGGGATAAGGAAAGGACCATTATCGCCACTTACCTCCTTCGGGCCTTAACTAAACATAACTAGCAACCGAAATTTTATGCACAAAAAAGCAGCACCGATGGGCTTCTAAAAATATTTAAAATATGCCCATCTCAACATCTGCAAAAAGCATCAAGATGCTGACAAAAAAAACTCATTAACTTGAAAAAGTAGTACAAACAAATTACTAAATAAGTATAAACAATATAAGGATTAATTAGTGTAATTACTAACTTAAAACTGATATTAGGACCTTAATTAATTAAGCTTCTACTCGCTCCATATATGATTTTCTGCATAGGAAACGCTGTGAGGCTAGCTACGGGGTTATTTGTTTCACGCGTTTCCCGTCGAGCGTATTGTAAAATAAGACCCATAAATTTAAAATCCTCGATTTCTATCAACTACACCATTAGTTAGTTGTAGTTTTCTTTATACAAGCCATGTAAGATATATACACGCATCAAAAGAAATTCTTGTTGACGGAAGAAATGGGAGAGATAGCCTTGTCATCGATCACATGCGCAGAGAGAGAGAGAGATTAGTTATCATCGCCCGAAGGTTTGGCTGAGGCAGCGAGTAATGAAGCTCTTTTCACATAAATTCTCAAACCGCTCGTGTCCAATCAAGGGACAGCCCCTAATTATTACTTACAGCCGATATCGTTTAGGGGCCGTTTGGTTTGGAGAGGAGGAGCCCGAAAGCTGCCACCGATGGGACTTGGGTGGCAGCTTTCGGGCTCTTTCCTACCAAAAACGCTCAAACAAACAGCCCCTTAGTAACAAGAAATTAAATCCGACCAATATTGTTTGGTAACAAGAAAATGGCGGGGTACGTTGCCACGTGGTCCCAAGATGTTCCGATCGATGGGGCAGAATTCGGACGGTGTAACTAACCTGAGTGCTGAGAAGGATGATCGACCGACCTTTGTGGGCGTTTGAAACAGGGAACGAACGAGATAGCATGCGCACATGAACAAACACGTCAGGTGAGCTGGGGCCAGGCCTAAACAAGTATCAGAGGATTAATTATTAGAGCTTGGAAGGAACAAGTACAATAACTAAGGGCGGTCGAATGTAGAAGAGAGATGAATTTGTGTTTCATTTTGGTGCTCTATTTTAAAAGTGCCTCCCCCTCACTTGACAAGCTCTTGTGTTTTCCGTACGTCGTGATGATTTCCGGAGGAGCCCTTGAGAGAGTACCGCCCCCCCTCGCACGAGGGTGGTGGCATTTGTTAGCTGAAGACGACATGACTAGGGATATCAGGATGGGACGTGGAGGTGACATCTGTCCTTTGGAGAGCAGTGACGTGCACTGATTGACACTGGAACAAGACTTTAAAGGTGGTGGATGGTTTTTTGTTTCGGAATCTAGCATGGACTTCTGTGTTATATAACCACTACATGCATGGATTGTTTTTTATGGGGATCTAGAAAAATCCTTATTCAAAGTCATGTTTGTTTTGCGAGGGATATTAAATTATATCTGCTTAAGCGATAAATTCCAATCAAATATTTTTTTGGACGCACATGCATTTTCTTAAGAATTATGCGGTGACTAGAATCACAAATCCGAGTTAAATCAGCATAATTTTAGGGGATCACGATAGATGCATCTATCATACGTATGTGTCAACCTCAAATTTGAGGCATGAAAAATAACAAGCAAACAACGTACTTAATAACGAGCTAGGATTTTCAACTCGTGGGTCCCACTTTTCAATGCAAAACCCACAAAATACATGGAAACAAAAAGACCCTAACTTGGATCAAATGATTCGACATCTTTTGAGCCGTGAAATTGAACCTTTAGGTCATGGGAAAAGACCTCAACAAATGTATATCCCTCATTTATATACAAAGAGTAATTGGTGGAACGTCTAAATGCATAGAAAATTAACATTTGTCATATCATAAAAGCAAAAAAAATGACATGTGTGATATCATAAGTACATATGTGTCCATCTATATATCCTGTCAAAAGATGACAAGTGGACAGCTAATCTTATATGTATCTAAGAATCTTCATCTGATTAAAATTATCCATAATTAGAAAATTATAATAGTCTGATATTTTATAATCTTTATTAGATTATACCTATCCATATTTAAGAAAATTCTCATGATCACATATTTAAATGTAGAAATATATTCACCTAAAAATTATCATCAAAGTAAAACCATCCATTATTAGAAATTCTAATAACCAAATATTTCGTAATCCTTATCATATTATAACCATACATATTTTTAAGACAATTCTTCATTAGAAAATTATAATAATCAAATATTTTGTAATCTTTATCAGATTATAAATATCCACGTTTAAGAAAAATCTCATGATCATATATTAAATGTAGAAATATATTCACCTAAGAATCCTCATTAAAGTAAAACTATCTATTATTAGAAATTATAATAATCAAATACTTTTGTAATCATATCAAATTATAACACCCATATTTAAAAAAAATTCTTCTAATCTTATATCTAAATATAGAAATTAAAGGGAAAAACTCATATAGTCTCCACGTAAAATCATGGATCAATTTTAGAAAATCCTCATCAACTATTTATTTTGAGAAAATCCCCTCAAATCTAAGCATATATTTT
>BQKN01066008.1:535324-565756 GCA_022839385.1 Asparagus kiusianus | reverse complement strand
AACCCCAAAAAACTTTGAAAATTTGAGATAAACCCCTAAAATTTTCACTTAACTCCCATCAAATATGAGGTGTGTTTGAGAAACCCCTCTCATGTATTTTTATTTTAAGAAACCCCCTCAAGTTTGAGTATATTGTTGATAACCCTCCTAAAGTTTAAAATTTCAAAAAACTCCCATGAACTCTTCTCATTCTCTCTGAAAGCTAACATCGCTAGGGATAGCATGTCATATGACAATACATCTCACTCAAAAAAATACTCCGATTGTCTTGAGGACAAGAGAAAGAGAGCATAAAAAAGGGACAAAAAGCATTGTAAATTAATGAAGATTTCTTCCCAGTTGGGGATTTCTTGTAACTAAATGGGTTAATTTTCAAAAGGGTATTATTTTAATTTTGAAATGATGTCAGGGTAGGTGTGAAAAGTTTGAAAGATTAGGAGGTTTTGTTTTTTTTTTTTTTTTTGAAAGAAAACAAGGGATGTACCCTGTCATTATATTAGTGCCAAAATATTACATAAAAGAGGATACTAGATGTATCCAAGATTGGAAATTAGAAAAAGTAGTTTCTCAAAACAAGTGATATATGACTTTCTTCTTTCAAACATCCATGAAGGTGAAGAGAGGGCATTGCCGTCATTCACCGTTGACATAGATATAAGAAAGAATCAAAGTCAGCCATATATATTGTAATGAGAAACTAAATTTTCTAAGACCCAATACAACAAAAGAATAATACATACTGTGTTTATATAACAAAAACAAATAAAATCAACCCTTTTTTCTTACAAGACATCAAGTTTTCCTTGCAATTGGTTTTCCCTCCAACTTAGCTGATAACTTCATAGCTGCAGATCCACTTCCAAAGCCTATCCATTCATATAGACAATGTATAGCTGAGTTTGTAATATTCTTAATAGAGAAGTTTGTATGATCAAAGATATACTTATTCCTTGCTGTCCATAAGCTCCAACATACAGATGAAAAAAAAATTCGCCACAAAAGTCCATAGAGATGCTTTTGATTCTCTAAAATGATAAGAAGCTCTTCCAAAGAATTCGGCCAACTGAAAGGTAAGCTGTAATTCATGAAATGAAGCCATATTTGTTTAGTAATCAAACATGAGAAAAAAAGATGTTCCCTTGTCTCAGGTTCCAATCCACAAAAGGAACAAGTAATGTCCCCATTCCACCCTTTTGATTGTAGAATATCTTTAGTATGTAGTCTGTTATTAGTGAGGAGCCAAACAAAAATATGAACTTTAGAAGGAGTCAAAGGATTCCAAATCATTTTATATATAGGGTTAATCACTCCTCTCCAGCTTAAAAAGCTGTAAAAGGATTTAACAGTGAATACTCCATCAATGGTAAGAGACCAAGATGGAAAGTCTGGACTATTGAGAACATGATAATTCTTGAGAAGATCATTGAGATAGGTTTTGTTGATTTGAGTAACCTGTGAGATACTTCTCCTCATCAACAATTGCCATTGCCATATGTTGCAATGAAAAAGACCTTGGCTCCTGACAGATACATTTGTGGAGAGAGTTAACTTGTATGAATCAGGAAAAACACTTGCTAGACTATTGGCACAAGCCCATTTATCCTCCCAAAATCTAATGTTTTCTCCTGAGCCTAGCACCCATAAGATATTATGAAAAAAAGCCTCCTTAATAGATATAACAGCATTCCAGAAAGAGGAGTTTGAGTAATTGAAAGTTCGAGATTGAAGATTTGTGCCTGTATGGACATAAAGCTTGTGTAGGAAGTCCCCTGATGCTGTTTGTCTATGTAAACACTTCCATAACCACTTTGATAGAAGAGAAACATTGAACAAAGATATATCTTTAACTCTCAGTCCACCCTCTTTTTTGCTTAAACATACCTTTTTCCAATTCACTAAGCATTTGAAAGAATTTGCATCTGCTTTGCCTGTCCATAAGAAATTTTTTCTGACTTTATCAATTTCCTTAATCAGCCACTTAGGTAGCTTGTAAAAGGACATGTAGTATAGAGGAATAGAGGTGAGCACTGAATTTAGGAGAATCAATCTCCCTCCAAAAGATAAAGAATTTGTTTTCCAAGTAGCCAGCTTCCTGTAAAGATTAGGAGGTTTTGTGACACTTCATAGTTGAGAGGGGCACTATAATTTTCAAGGTAGAGTGAGGTTCTCTATAATATGCCCAAATTTGAGAGGGATTTTCTCATATTAAAATAATTTAGGGGCAGTTATGAGACATCACCACACATCGAAATTATAGTTGTATAGGGTTAGTTTAATTTATTTCTTCAAAAAAAAATACAGGAGTAAACAATCCAATTTTCTAAAATAAAAAAGCCTATGAAATGGGTTTCATAAACTATGGTTTAGTACATCTTCAAATAAGAATGTGTCCCGCCACCCTAATTTGTTCTTGATGAAAACCAAATAAATAAATAAAAGGAAAATATTATTGAAAATAAGTTTCTTATTATAGTTTTTTTGGCCAAACGAGCAGACTCTAGTTGAAAGGTTACATTTTATTATTAGAATGAAAATTATAACCCTCAACTTCCATTGCAACATCAAAGTCTTGGAGTGGTGGAAAGGTCTTAACATGATATATAAGAACAACACATGTTCAAGTTCCATTGAGCAAACATTAAAAGTTGATTTAGAAAAGACAAATATCATTCCTTGAGTCCATGCATCTTTCAGGTCATGGAAAGAACTCTTATTTGCTCGAACTTGTAGAGACATATTAGAATATAATATTATAATCCTCACTGTAACTTCAAAAAAAAATTAATGGAAGAGGCATTTAACAGTTACTTTTTTTTTTTTTTTGAGTAACTATTTCATTCTAAGCTAAATAAATACTGTTCTTACAGGAGCTGTAGAGCCAGTGAAGTTATCCAACCACGCATAAGGCGCCCCGCCATCGTTGAATGCTCTTTATATTTGCACATTGGGGGGAAAAAGGAAAATATATATGGTGTATTAATAGGTTATTGTATAAGGATTTTTCTATATGAAATCACCATAAAATATAGTGGTTTTTCATAAAACAACTATGAAATTTTTAATTTTCTTAAAGCCACCATGAAAGTATGTATTTTTTAAAAAATGCTACCAAATTATAATTTTTATTCGTATTTTATTAAATAATTAATGTAGCGTAGAAGTGAAAACCTCGGAATCCATTAAAGGGTACTCTTTGAATCCACAAAGAACGATCTTTGCATCTACGAAGAACTTTAAATTAATCCAAAAAAAATATTAAAAGAAAAAAATTATTGATGAAAAGTTATGCCTCTAAGGCTTATAATCCTCTCCTTAAATGGAAAATAAACAAGACCCCTATTAGGAACCGAACTTTACTAAAAATAGAAATAACAAAACTCACCTTAAAAAACTCCTTATGATTGGGGAAGCAAATCGATCAAATTTAGAACCAAACCATGTTTCTTTTCTAATCAAAATAGACTCCTAAAATATTATCTAAAATAGTTAAAAAAATAACAAAAACCCAAATATCTCTCAATCCAGAGGGGATTTCATAAAACAAACTACGGGTTACCAAATGATGGTTAGTTTGATTGACTCTGTCTTGAAAAAATACGTGATTTACATATATAATTCCTTCAATTCCGATATATGGTTTAGAAGATATGATACGTTCTTTGTCGCAAATTATTTTTCTCTACCAGGCCCTCCTTTGGGCTTTGGATTGTCTCATTTCTCCATGAATATATAGTGCATTCTACATCACTAATATATTAAATCCTTCAAATATCCTCATGATTTGAACGAATCGTTTATTATATTTTCTCATCCCAACAAAATACATAGTTCCAAAAAAAACCTTAGTTATATCCCTCAAAAAAATTTAACTCCCTCTAAACAAACCTCTCCCAAATTCAGTCACAATAGGTTTCTAGTCTTTTTATACTCTTATTAACAGAATATGGCTACAAATTATAATTTGGTCACTTTGTTAGTGGTGCTTATTTTCACAGTGGTTCTATGAAAAGTAAAAATTTTGTGGAGATTTTCTAAATTTTGTTGGTAGTAGCCCGCGTCTATAGTCATTCACTAGTAGCCTATAATCTCAACACTATTATTATTATATACGTATATACCCCTCTTAAATGATGGGTATTCGCATAAATACTCCCCAAATCTCAATATTTGTAAACTTATCCTTTAAATCGTCAATTTTCAAAAAATAACTCCACACGAACCAATATTTTATAGACTAATTTGTAATTGCAATGTAAACTGTACCAACCAAATGGTAAATTTTTACTCAACAAGGTGATGATTTTTTTAAATTTTAGGAATAACGACTTTGTTTCCCCTGAAGTTAATGATTTGTAGGGTAGGTAGGCAAATATTGAGCTGTGGAGGATAGTTTTGCAAATACCTATGATGGTATATATGCCTATTATATATTTGTGGAGTGTAGATCCGAGTTGGTACATGCATTATTTTGTTCCAAAATGATTGGCACACTGAAGAAAAGTGATTATCACCTTCTACAAAAGGATAGATCCAATATTAGGCTTTCCATTTTTATTTTCTGTTGAGTTCTTTTACCTTTTTGCCACCCCTTGAAACGTAAGGTTACTTGTCCCTTTATTTATTTATTTATTTTATTGAGAAAGAGATTAATGGGATCCTTAAATTAGGTGTTGTTACTTTGAATATACTATATCATATTACGAAGTCTTTTGGATCTATGTACGCGACCAGTTACATAACTCTCATTCAAGGCATTAAATCAAAATACCTACTATATCAGCATCAACTCTCTAATTAAACCCCATCATTCAGAGCATTAAAATCTCATTCAAAGCACTCAGAGCAATGAAACCCCCTCGTTAAATCCCTGGTTCTCTTTAATGACTCATCAAAACTTAGCAGATGTGCTTTACTCTTCAAGCTACGGACCATTTGGCTCATTTGATTTTTCCCTCATTGGATATTAATTCCAACTGTTTTTAGTTATACATGATCATTTTTTTTTTGGTCAATGAAAAAAATATTATTCATTTACCAAATGTAAAGTTTTTGTACATCAGATACTCAAAAAATATATGAGTAAAACAAAAGAGAAATCAAGAAATAGGAGAAAAAAATCTCCTAGCTATCCATCAAAAAGCCAACATGCACAGGGTTATCCCCTGAAATTATACAGAGAGAATCCAGTTTTTGTCTTCAGCAGATACAGGACTATTGAGAACCATAGTCATAATGTCCACTTTGATGCATTTGATCAGATTTTCTGTACTTCTAGATTTTTATTCAAAGATTCTTCTATTGCGCTCGACCCAGATGTTATACGTTGTAGAAGACAAAGCCATTCTTTTGATTCTCTGCTTAAAACCTCTCCCCCTCAGATTTGAACAGTACCAGTTCAAAAGGAGAAGCCAGTCACAAGATTTCTAGCGAAAATGAAGCCAATCCATAATACCATTCCACACCTCCATCGAAAATTTGCAATAAAAAAATAAATGGTTGCGATTCTCCATACCTTCACCAGCACATAAACTGCATTTGTTTTCTTGAATGATACCTCTCCTAATAAGCTTATCTTGAGTAAGCAACCTGTTTTGAACAGCCAACCATAGCACAAAGGAATGTTTTGGATAGTTCAATTTTTCCCAAACTGTGTTATACCAAATCACCTTTTCCGTTGCAGGAGAGAGGGCTGAATACAGAGCAGAGAGTTTGATTTTAGAATTCCTGCAACAAGAGTTAATTTTCTGGATCAAAAGTTCAACACCCCCACAATTTTTCGTAACATGATCATGTTATGAGACAAAACAGTTATTATAATAAAATTAGAATTCCTACCACAGGAATCTTTTGTGAGAGTTGAAATAAGATGGTATTTTAAATTTTGCATCTTTTGCTCCTAATTAGAGAAATTTCAAGTGGACTTCAGCCGAACTGAATCAAGGAGAATAACGTTTGATTGTCAACCAGTCACCAGATGCATTGCTACATGCTATATATAAACTAAGAGATATCCCCTGTTATTATCAAGCATACTCTTCCCTGCTGGAAATTCAAACTCTGTAAAATGTGTCATGATAGTACGTAGACTACTAGTCAATTATAAATAGTTTAGTACATAGAGGGTGTTTTGCTGGGCTTATTTTTATGAGTTTTTAAACTGTCTTAGTTTTTGATTTTTATGATAATTTTTTTTTGGTAGAATAGTAATTTATTTGGTCAAATATAGTTCATTTAAGTGAGCTTATAAGCTAGTTTTTTGATACACCGGCTTTTTAAAACGAGACTTATAAGCTAATGTATTGATATTTTACAAAAAAAAAAATAGATATGAAAAAACTAACTTAAAAGCTAGCTTGACCCAAAAAATAAGCTCTCAAAACACCCTCGTACAATTATGATTATCTTGAATAAAATTAGAAAGAATGTATTTCACATGATACACAGAGTTAAAATATATTGCAACATGGCTGCAAACATAAATTCTAAAAAATCACTTGTTAATGAATCAGTTGCGAGAATCAAGTTGACAAGTTCTAATAATTGGATTATAGCATAGTGTGGACACGTGACATGCGTGTGAGATAATTGCCTAATGATAAACAACCAATGTGATGAAGATGAAGCCCCAACATAGTTGATTTCAATTGGATCATAGGAATCAGAAAGAACAAATTTTCAAAATAGACCCTTTTAGAAAATTATTCATCATTTTCAACTTAGTTTTCACTTATTTTTTAATTTGACTTAGTTTCAACCACGCCAAGAATGTGGATTAAAACTGGATCGAAATTGGTAAATATTTTTCATGAACTTCATAGGATTGGGAAACCCATAGAGTTTAGTGTAGAGTTAAACTCCACAAGATTCTCATTTCCGTAGAGTTTGTGTTCAGCACAAACTCCACGAGATTACGAATCCTATGGAGTTTGTTTTCAGTACAAACTTCACGGCATTCTAAATCCCATGGAGCTACAAGGTTAGCCATAGAGAGCACAAATTGATTCTCGCTCTCTGTGAATTATGTCCTATACGAGATTGAGAACTTCGTAGAGTTGTGGCTTACTCCATAGTGCCCCTCTCCACACACCCCTCCAACTCCGATCATCTCCAATCACTACCCCACCGCCTCCGACCTCCCTTGAACTAAAGCTTGTCGGAATTTGCCAGATTTTATTTTTATAGTTTTCACCTATTTTTTATAATTTATTTAATTTTTTTTGGATATTTTTCTAATTTTTTACATATTCTTTCTATTGCATTATAATAGCTTGTTTTAGTTTAGATTTTGGATTAACATTTGGCTTTATTTGAGAATTTGTATGTATATTTTGGGGAAGTTTGGGGAAAATTATATGGAATTTGAAAGAAATTTAAGGAAAATGAATTGGTCAAGGTTAGTTAATTTAATTGATGTTGTGGGTTTAGATTGATGTTTGTTCGTAGAGCTTCTTTTAGTTTATATTTTGGAATAATATATGTGAGAGTTTTTCAAGAAATTGTATGAAATTGGAATGAAAAATTAGGAGGAAGATGTAAAAACAGGGAATTGAATTGGTCAAAGTTTGATATATTATTTTTTAGTGTTCTTCGAGTAATATTAGTTGATGCTAAATTTTTCTTCCTCCTCAGAGGTAATGATATATGATCGATTCTTAACCCTTTATTCTTTTGACGGAAAGATTAACTACCTCGAGAATAACATGCCTCTATACGAAGGAGGGACAACGAAACCATTATTCATATCCAAATTATGTATTTCAATGGATTGATTAATGGTTTACCAAACTTACATTGATCAATTCACATGAGTATCACCTCAATGTGACTTGCAAGTATTCCTTATAGTGAACAAAACAAGTGTTGTTTAAATCTCTAATAATTGTGACATGAGTCTCATCATCATATTATATTGCGAAAAGCATTCGGTGGAATTGTTTATCGAAAATATTCAGCTAAATTTGGGCAAAGTGATGAATCATGACGGAGTGTACTCTCGCATGTTAGAGGACCTTGAATTTGACTCGACCGGTTTTTCCATCTCCACAACGATATGATTTGGACACAATCACAACACTTGAGTGGGCATTTGCTTGTAGAGACTTCTAGTACCTTCGATGATGACGCTCTCTATCAAGATATATCATGCTATGAATTCGCTGCAGAGTGGTATTCAAGTTATAACTAACTACCAATAAACATACAAAGAGTGTTTTATCCACGAGATGAAAGTCGACATTGTACACATGGTGGGCCATGGATATTATCTCCTAGGTATAAGAGAACAACGGGGCGATCTCGTTCCATATGAATTATAAACAATATGGATGAAGAACGGGAAGGAGTGTACGTAAGAGGCTTCTAGGGTGGGTTCCTCCTTTGAAGAGTGGTACGATGAAGCTATCATGGCCTCGAGAGGCGCTTATGGGAGATATACATATTGACGCCATAGAGGAGACAATTCGGTAATTTGCTCGTGCTTATATATTACACATGCTAGGCGCTTTATTATTTCCCAATGTGATTAAAAATCGTGTACATTATCAATGGTTGCCACTTCTTGAGGATTTGGATGAGTGTGGCACCTTTTCATGGAATAGTGCAATATTGGCATACCTCTATAGAGATTTAGCAAGGATGTCATTGACGGATAATAAGGATTTTAAGGGCTGTATGATATTGCTATAGGTTTGATCGTGGGAATGCATTCATATTGGACGACCTATTTTTACAAACATGTCGTGATCTATTGGATCAGCTTCCATTAAGCTGCAAGTATAGAAATATAATATTTACAATCATTTTTATTGCCTAGTTTCATTCATATGAAAATTTCTGATATCTTTTTTCATGTCAAACATATATAATGTGAGGAGGTCACTCTATAATACTCCAATCAGACATGCAGATTTTTATAGAAATGGGTTAGATATCATGCACCGCAAATTGGTAAAATTTGTCTCACAATTTTAAATTTTTATTCATATTTTTTGAATATGCTAATACATATTTTTTTAAATTAATTTTTCTATTCCAGTGGACGTCATATACTCCCAATGATCTTGATTCCCTTGCACCTATTTGTAGAGAGAGCTTTGATTTGTGAAGGGCCTAAGTATGGTTGATCTGTTTCGAGATTGCGGAGATGCATATGACGGATCGTGTTATGCAGCAATTTCATTTAGATCAGCATTTGTCGATCCTATTGAGCAAATCGATCGCATATGTCAGATGACATCACACCATGTTGACTGGAGGAGATATCGTGAATCCTACATGATCAAGTGAAATGGCAGACATAATCTTTGTAGAGCATGAGAGATCCACTTTCCTATAGAGAGTATATGCATTGGTATTGGGCTATCACACGCAGATGGATCGTACGTGACCCACACCCAGTAGTTGGATTCATACGCCCCCCCCCCCCCCCTACTTACATGCTGAGGACCATGATCAAGAGAGATTATGTAAGCTTTTAAACTCAAGAAAAAAAGAATATTCTTCTTTTAAAATTATATAACTCGCTAATCTGTGTATCTTCTTATTAAAATGCGGGTCCATGCATTTGATGAAATTGAAGAAGATATAAATGAAAACATTGCTGAGATTTAGGATCCAAATATCAGTATTTAACAAGATCAGACAGACGATAGCCAATGTATTCCATAGGAATCATGTCGACAAGTTTGAAGGCCATGAGGACAGGACACACCAATTCGTAACAGCATACACGTGAAGATGTAAGGCAGCCTCTTTTATTATGCATGATGATGGAACTGGCACTTCTAAGCATGTTTCACCTAATGAGGATGATCCACTAGCTATACAACTTCATATGCAGCCAAATATTGAGATGATCGAGGCTCATGATCAAGGACATCGCGGATGGGGAGCGGCAAATGGGTAAGGGAAGTGTAGGAAAGGAAGAGGAAGGAGGGGAGGAATGCTAGGATGTATGTGACTCATTTTTATATGATATGGTGTTTATTTTGTGATTGTAGATCTTCTAGGAATATACATGGTTGAATTGTGGTTGGATTGTTCGAAAAGATTACATGTGTGGATGGATTTTCATGTACATTTGTGATTGGGTTTTTGTGTACTTATGTTGTTGGATTTTCGTGTATGTTATTAGATTTTTGTGTACACATGGTTTGATATATGTTGGGACTGTGTACATATAATAGGTTGTGAAAGAGACAAATAGCAAATTGGCCTTTGTGGTTTGCTCTGGAACTCCATGGGATCAGGAATCCCATGGAGTTTGTGCTGAAACAAACTCCACGGGATTCCCAATCCCATGGAGTTTAATGGAGTTATAAACTCCACAAGATTGAGAATCTCGTGGAGTTTAATTCCCGCCTAAAACTTCATGGGATTCTCAATCCTTTGAAGTTCGTGAAAAATATTTACCATTTTCGACCTAGTTTTAGCATATCCTGCTGACATGACTAAAACTAGATCGAAATTGGTAAATAAATAGAAATGATGAATTGGTTTCTAAAAGGATCTATTGTAACTTCATGGGATTCTAAATAAATTGAAAATTTGTCCATTTAGGAAATAGAGTCAACTAAATACATGTGTCCATGATAGACTACAAAACTAAACACATGCTCTAGAGCTGACTTATTGTAACCTCATTTTGCTTTTCCAGTTTTATAAATACTTTCCTAATTATTTTATAGAAACCATTTTTAAATTAGAGTTATTCTATTTTAGTTTTTAATTTATATATAAATTGCATTTAAAGTGTTTTTGTTGCAATCAATTATCTATGCCCATTTTTAAGTCAAATTTTTTCGATCTACTATAATAATTAATTGTCAAATGCCAAGCATATTAGAGATCGATGGTCTGTAACTGAAGTTACATAGTGTCAATTACCCCAAAAAATAACTAAAAGGCGAACACAGATGGTTGATGGCAGTAAAATAATCGCTTTAAATGTGATTTTTCTATAAATTAAAAATAAAAGGTGATTATTATAGGCTGGCCATTTTAATGGTGAATTCTATGAAAAACCCCATACTTGTCTAGATTAACAGTATGGAAGATATTGAATCGTGGAGATCTGAAAGAAAATAGGGCATGCATCTTTTTCGCCCTTTTCATATGCACAGAAATGTTTTTTTTTTTTTTTTCCCCAGTGAAAACTTCGGTTCACGCCTTTAAGAGAGTTTTATGATAAAATCTTAAAGTTAAAGAGTATTTTCTAATTAACCCCTGACCTAAAAGCCATCTGATATTTTAAAGCTCAGGGGTTTATCTGATAATCGTCCCAAGTTAAGTGAGGTTTCCTAATCACAATTATATAGCAAAAGCCACCTCAATCTCACGTTCTGTTTGCTCCGACCCCGACCATAAAAATATTGCGCTCGCACACCCATTCAATATTTAATGTAACTCTCCGCCACCAATAACTCCGTAGAAACCTACACACGCAGAGTACCAACACTCCAATTACTCCCAATTACTTAATCTGTGCTCCCCACAAATTAATTCCCTCCCTTATTTAACCCCCCCCCAAAAAAAAACAAACTTCACCCAAGCCTACCCTTTCTTTCTCTCATCAGAAAATGCCTAAAAAGCTCCACAAATCCCTCAAAATATTCTCCTCCAAGCTCAAAAAGATCCGAGCCCTCAGCCTCCCAAACCCTTCCTCCACCAACTCCCTCCTCTCCGCCTGCAAGTACCCAAAGACCCCCTCCTTCGCCTCCGGCCGCCACGCAACCGGCCCCGCCGCCACCCTCTCCGATATCGACCGCTTCCTCCAGGAGAACTTCCAATCTCTCTACCTCCACGACGCCGACGCCGCTGCCATCAAACCCTCCGACCGCTTCTTCGTATCCCCGGGCACGTCGAGCTCCATCGCTGATGATCATGCCCGGCTGTCATCAACGATGGCATCGTCATCAGCGTCATCGTCGACGGAGACAGAGCTGGCCGCGCCCGGTGGCAGCGTGAAGGTGATGACGTTCTCGAAGGACCCGTACGACGACTTCCGTCGGTCGATGCAGGACATGGTGGAGTCGCGGCACGGCGGCCGTCGGCAGCCGTTGGACTGGGACTTCATGGAGGAGCTCCTCTTGTGTTACCTAGAGCTTAACGACCGGAGCGTGCACAAGTACATACTGAAAGCGTTTGCTGATTTGACGGCAGCGACGAGGGGGCAGAGGAGGAGGAAGGCGTGCAGAGATCTAGAGATCACGGAAAGCGGCAACGGTTGCAAGACTGCGACGGAGATGGCTCCGCCGCAAGAGAAGGTGAAAGAACGTCATTGTGATCACCAGAAAGCACATGATGAACGTAGGACTTTGTAGCAGTGGTCACATGCAATGAGTTTTTACGCCCCCACCCTCTTTCTTTTCGAATAATGTTGTGTAACGTAGGGTGGAGATTTTATGTATAATATTAGAGTGGGGGTTTGACTAGATCTGTTCTAAAAAGTTCGGGATGTGCTGCAAGGGATGCTAGGGAAGCTTCTTATTCCTTCCTTGGTTGGGGCAGCTGCACATGGCGTGAGATATCACATTGTTCGAGGAGGAACCCTGGACGCTGACGGAGCAAAGGATCGTCAACAAGGACGATGTAATGCGAAACCCCTGATATGGGTTCAAAAAGGAAAATCTATCGTTAAGAGGGAATTATTATGCACCAACTCTAATTGATAATGTCAAGTTGACACAATACACGCATGAATCATAAAGCATCTCCGAAACTCAACCGCTAATTCTAGCTGAAATAAGCTTTTCAAACTACTTTTGCACTACTACAATTAAAAGTGTGGGGTCCTTAATTTCACTCGAACTACCGTCAAATTTGTTAAGCGATCAAGAATTCCACAACGGCACAACCTTTAGATGTATTAGTGTAGGGGTAGTTCCAAATTAAAGACTATCGAACATAAAGTCTCGTCGAGAGAAATGGGATACCATCTGAATTGCGGTAAAACGATTTTGTGCAAGCGAACGAGTTTACGCATGGATAGGTTACAGGAGCTGTACCAGATGTAGGAGTTATATATGCCATTAATTTTACGCGCGCGTTATTCGGGTTTGCACTAAATCAACAGTTAGCTTTAGATTAGCAAGCACGTGGGGTTAGAGTGCAACCAAATGCTGGAGTTGATAGTAGATATTACTTTACTTTTTAAGAGGATATGTTTTTCTCGTCACTTTCGGTCGCCTCAGTAAAGATTGAAAATGCAACAGTCGTCCTCGATGAAGATTGATTGGGGATTGGTCACGCTCCTCCTTGTTCTCAGGCTTTCCCTTTAGTTTAATGAAATTTATATATCTCAAAAAAATTGAATAGAATTTTTCCGGGTACTGCAAAATGTTGCAGCAATTATACGAAGCCTTACATCGTGTGCGGATCTAGGATGATATCCGTTGCTTACTGGATAATGCGGGGCGAAAAAGTTATAGCATTAAAAAGAAACTCTAGACTTAGGTAAAAAGCGACTAAAAGTTAACAAAAGAAAATTCTATTTCACATGTCAGAGAAATATTATGGTTTTGGAGACGAAGCAAAAGAAAATTTACTTGTTAAGATACTCATTTCACATGCATCTTTGACGGTAGTTTGATTTGACAAAACTTTTCAATCCTTGGTGTGATGAATTTAGGGCTACACTATTTCCAACTGACAAAGCAATATCCTACTACAGTAATAGCATTTAGTTGAAACTCATTGAATGGGTAATAACAGCGCATGTCAATAGGTTAACAAATCTAGGATGCCAGCCAAATGCAAATATTGAAGCTAGAGAAACATCACACGCGCGTGCTAAAGAAGTATGAATGCTCGTTAATTGCCAGCGTGGAAAGTTGGTTAAACATCATACGCAGAGTTTCTCATCATGTGGTCCGTCTCCCAAGCAAAACAATCTATCAAAGATGCACGACCAATCATTAACTACTAGATAACATGGACGCATCAAAGTCAACATCAATGAGGCTGAACATTGTGAGAATGACTACTTCAGGCCCTTGCTTGCCAAGTTCGGAGAACATGCTTGAGATCACCTTATAAGGCTAAAAGGTCGCATGTCCTCTTTAAAAGACAGCTTAGGACATGAGAGAGATGTATAAGAAATAGGAAATAAATCTGTTTGATAAAGAACAGATGTGACCGTAACACCTATAATTGGCATAGAATCTACAACAACGGGTCTATATGAGATTGCATAACTCAGGATTAAAGACAATTAAACAAGGTGCGAAAATATAATATCTGCATACAACCTCCTTTGTAAGGGAAGGATGAGATGTAAAAGAAGAAATCAAATACGCTGCGAAAAAGAAGAAAGAGTGATACGAGAGAGGGCAATATTAGATACATAACGTGAAGTACTTTGGTAGAGAATATTTACAAAAACGGGCAAAATGAATAAAACAAAATTCCCTCGCCTTTTTTCATGATAAAAGGTGTTGAACAGCAATGCTCATCTGCTGGCTTGGTACAAATAGCATAAACCAATGTCACATGTGGAGTTATGCTTCAATATGCAGTAACTTGAAGCTTAATGTGTAATACAAGCCTAGTCAACAGACGAGATAGAGCGACTGAAATGTACTAAGAAAAAGTCAGATAGCAAAACAAGTAGACCGTAAGTCAAGAACTAACCCAGTGGTCAAATATGTATCGTCACCTTTGCTTTCATCGCTGGTATCCTTGCTTAGATATCCTGATACCCCACACTATGCAAACTGTTGTCTTGAGAGTGGAGACCCAAACCTAGAATCAAAATCAACAATCGCATGAAAATTCAAGACAGACCATGAGTATGGTCTGCTGTGGCGGACTCGTTTTAGAATCCTAATCTGTTTGGGATTGTGTTTTGTTATAAATAGAAACACGTCCCTTTAGGGTTTAAGAGAGAAAAAGAGCACGAAAAAAAGAGGGTTTTGAGGGTTCTTTGATATTAGAAATCTTAGAGAGAGAGAGAGAGGCCAATTGCAAACATTGTAATCTTCTTCAAGTAATCAAAAATTTGTGTGGTGTGGCTCCCGAGGACGTAGGCACGTTGCCGAACCTCATTAAATCTGGTGTGTTCTCTCTTGTTCTTATTTCCTACAAGTTTTAATCTTTAATTTGTGGTGAATTTCTTTCTTGCTCAACTCTCAAGCACAAGATCCGGAAGGGTACGGATTTGATTTGATTATTTCGAATCCCCAACAACTGGTATCAGAGCTTCGTTCAGCAATTTGTGTGAAAGAGAGCCATGGCAGAGGAAATCAAATCTAATATTGAGAAGTTTGACGGTTCAGACTTCGCCTACTGGAAGTCGCAGATGAAGGACTATCTGTACCAAAAGGACTTGTATCGTCCGTTGATGGACAAGAAAAAGGGACAGAAGGAGTCAGATGGTGATTGGGAGATACTAGATAGGAAGGCTCTAGGACAAATTCGGTTGTCGCTCTCCAAATCAGTAGCCCACAATATTTTGAAGGAGAAGACGACGGTGGGGCTTATGGAAGCGCTCGCGAAGATGTACGAGCAACCGTCGGCAGCAAACAATGTGCATCTCGTCAAAACTCTCTTCAACCTCAAGATGGCAGAAGGACGGTCCTTCACGATGCACCTCAGTGAGTTCAACACGATTGTTGATCAACTTATCTCCATGGACATCACGTTTGATGACGAAGTGTAAACCCTATTGATTCTATCGCAATTGTCGGATAGTTGGGCAGGTTGTGTGACGGCAATCAGCAATTCGACGGGGAAAAAGAAATTAAAGCTGAGTGAGGTTGTTAGCATGATTCTATCCGAGGAGATTAGAAGGAAATCGTCCGAATCAGAAGGTTCAGTTCAGCTCTAAATTTCGAGTAAAGAAGCAGAAGCCAGAAGAAAGGAAACCAGAACAAGAATCGATCGACGTCAGTGAATAAGAGTTAGAACTCGAAGGTTAGACCTATCAAAGGAAAGTGTTGGAACTGCGGCCAGGAGGGTCATATGTCTTCAGTCTGCAATAGTCCAAAGAAAGATACGGGTGAGCAGGAGGCTCATATCGTGCAGGATGCCTTGATCATTGCTATGGATAGCGACTCGGATTCTTGGGTCATTAATTCAAGAGCATCTTTCCACGTCACTACTAACAGAAAGCTTCTCCAGAACTATGTAGCAGGGGACTTTGAAAAAGTGTATTTGGGTAATAACGAGCCTTGCAATATTGTTGAAAATGGTGAAGTGCAGATTCAGATGAAGGGCTCTAAGTGAACCTTAAAGAACGTGAGACACGTGCCGAAGCTGAAAAAGAATCTTGTTTCGGTGGGATAGATTGGAGTAGAAGGCTATGTTTCTACATTCACAGGGGATTCGTGGAAAATATCTAACGGTACTATGACAGTTGCTCGAGGCAACAAACTAGGAACTCTCTACCTCACCTTACATGCGAGTGACACCCTCGCAATTGTAGCTGGCAAAGAGAGTACAGATCTGTGGCACAACAAGCTAGGGCATATGAGCGAGAATGGGATGAAGATCTTACATTCACAAGGAAAACCGGGATCGACTCTGTGAAAGTCGGGGTTTGTGAAGACTGCATCTTTGGGAAGCAGAAGAGGGTTAGTTTCCAGAATGGTGGAAGGCCACCTAAGGCTCAGAAACTAGAGCTGATTCATATAGATGTATAGGGCCCAGCCAGTGTATCATCTTTTGGCGGTTCGAGATATTATATCATCTTCATCGACGATCACTTGAGGAAGGTGTGGATCTATTTCATGAAGCACAAGTCAGAGGTGTTTGGAATCTTCAAGAAGTTGAAGGCCATGGTGGAGAACGAGACAGATCTGAAGGTAAAATGTCTGAGATCAGACAATGGTGGAGAATACGAGCTGGAGGAGTTCAAGAGGTTCTGTGCTATGAATGATATTCACTTAGAGAGGACTACTCTAGGGACGCCGCAGCAGAACGACATTGCAGAGAGGATGAATAGAACCTTGACAGAGCGTGCTAGGAGCATGCGATTACATGCAGGTCTGCCTAAGATATTTTGAACGGATGCGGTGCATACGGCATCTTACCTTATTAATCACGGGCCATCAGTTCCATTAAATTTTGGGATTCCAGAGGAGGTTTGAAGTGGAAAGAAGATAAATCTCTCATACTTACGGGTATTTGGTTGTGTGACTTATGATCATATCAGTGACCATGTCAAAGACAAGCTAGAAGCTAAGTCACAGAAGTGTACATTCATTGGATACGACATTGATGAGTTCGGGTATCGCCTTTGGGATGAGAAGAACAGGAAGATCATCAGAAGCAGGGACGTGATATTCAATGAGGAGGTGATGTACAAAAACAGGGAAGATGCTAAGGATAGCCAAAGCAGTAGGAGCAGCATTTCAGATACAGATGGATCTAAGTACATAAATATAGAGGAACTTCCAGATAGGGGTGATGATGTTTATTCTGATCAGAGAATGGAGGAGGCTCCAGGTACAGAAGAAACTACCCAAGACATGGAGCTTAGGAGGTCATCCAGGGTATCAAACCAAATCCCAGATATCTTTTATCTCTTGACTACTTATTGTTGACAGATAGCGGTGAGCCGGAGTGCTATGAAGAGGCAATGCAAGTGAGTGAATCTCAGCAGTGGGAGCATGCGATGCAGGAGGAGATGTATTCTCTACTCACTAATGAGACATGGGAGTTATCCCAACTACCTGCACAAAAGAAGACCTTACATAACAAATGGGTCTACCAGGTCAAACAAGAGAGTGATGGAAGCAAGAGATTCAAGGCCAGATTAGTAATGAAGGGGTTTCAACAGCGGGAATGAGTGGACTACACGAAGATATTTTTTCCTGTTGTGAAGCTCACAACCATCAGAGTGGTTTTGAGTTTGGTGGATGCAGAAGACCTCTTTCTTGAGCAGTTAGATGTGAACACTGTCTTTCTCCATGGTGACTTGGATGAAGAAATCTACATGAAGCAGCATGTTAGTTTCATTAAAAAAGAAAAGAAAGAGATGGTGTGCAAGCTCGAGAAGAGCTTATATGGTTTGAAACAGACTCCGAGATAGTGGTATAAGAAGTTTGATAACTTCATGCAGAACAATAGCTACAGAAGATACAATTCGGATCATTGCTGTTATTTCAAAAGGTTCGAGTCCAGCTTCATTATTTTGTTATTATATATTGATGACATGTTAGTAGCATGACCATGTTTAGAGGAGATAAACAGTTTGAAGAAGCAGCTAGCAAAGGAGTTTGCAATGAAGGATCTGGGTGCAGCGAAACAGATTCTAGGGATGCGAATCAGTAGGGATGAAGCTGGAGGAAAATTGAGATTGAGCCAAGCTGAATACATTGAGAAGGTACTTCAGAGGTTCAACATACAGAATGCTAAAGTTGTTAGCACACCCCTTAAAAATCAGTTCAAACTATCTGAGGAGCAATTACCTAAGACAGATGCAGATAGAGAGCATATGAGCAAGGTGCCATATTCTTCAGCCACTGGGAGTCTCATGTACGTGATGGTTTGCACGAGGCCGGACATCGCCCATGCAGTGGGAGTTGTGAGCAGGTTTGCTTGCAATCCAGGGAAGCAGCATTAAGAGGCCGTGAAGTGGATATTACGGTACTTGAGGGGAACAACAAATAAACCACTATGTTTCAGGAGGAAAGAGTTTGTGCTGCAGGGATACGTTGATGCGGACTTCGTCAGTGATCATGATACGAGGCGAAGCACCACGAGGTATGTTTATACTTTAGCGTCGACAGCAGTGAGCTGTGTCTCACGTCTGCAGAAGATTGTGATTTTATCTACAACCGAGGCTGAGTATGTCACGGTGACCGAAGCAAGCAAGGAGATGATCTGGTTGAACAGGTGCTTGGAAGAGTTGGATTTGAAGTAAGGGAGAGAAGTTCTTTATTGTGACAGTCAGAGCGCTATACATCTTGCCAAGAATCCAGTATATTATGCCAGAACGAAGCACATTGACGTCAAATACCATTTTATACGCTCAGTAGTTAAAAACGGAAAGTTGTATTTGATAAAGATTTTGGGAAGTCAAAATCCGACGGACATGTTGATGAAGGCAGTCACCATTAAGAAACAAGAGTTGTGCACAACGTCAGTTGGCCTTCACAAGTAGAAGACGAAGACGGAGCCATACTACGAGGATCGACGAGATCGCCGGGATGTTGATGATTGAAGAATGGATTTTTTCAAGTATGAGAAGATGCTTGCGAAGAAGACGGAGTTCGGAAGAGCTCATTGATGGTGGTTTAATCTCCAAGTGGGAGATTGTTGGTCTTGAGAGTGGAGACCCAAACCTAGAATCAAAATCAACAATCGCATAAAAATTCAAGACAGACCATGGACGTGGTCTGCGCCACACCAGGGTGTGGCAAAATCTACCCTGTCTGTCATGGGAGTGATCTGCGCCACACCAAGGTGTGACAGAGTTGTCATGGGTATGGTCTACGCCACACCAGGATGTAGCAGACTCGTTTTAGAATCCTAATCTGTTTGGGATTGTGTTTTGTTATAAATAGAAACACGTCCCGTTAGGGTTTAAGAGAGAAAAAAAGCACGAAAAAAAGAGGGTTTTGAGGGTTCTTTGATATTAGAAATCTTAGAGAGAGAGAGGCCAATTGCAAACATTGTAATCTTCTTCAAGTAATCAAAAAATTGTGTGGTGTGGTTCCCAATGATGCAGGCACGTTGCCGAACCTCGTTAAATCTGGTGTGTTCTTTCTTGTTCTTATTTCCTATAAGTTTTAATCTTTAATTTGTGGTGAATTTCTTTCTTGCTCAACTCTCAAGCACAAGATCCGGAAGGATACGGATTTGATTTGATTATTTCGAATCCCCAACACAAACCTCAAACAGAAGAACAAATTAATTACGAGAACTTATTCTTCTAAGTAAAAGCTTGGAAGTCCATCTTACACATAAAAGTTCGAACCAGGAAGATGCAAGCGCTGTGTCAAGAAACATGAAACTCGATGTTGTATTAAATCAAGAAGTTAGATTCGCCTGCAAGAGAATTAATCACCAAATTTAATGAAATATTAAAACAGATATAGCAGTAAAGAATAATGCAAAGACAAGTTATGGCTATGTATTTCACTATCTGCCAAGTATTCTTTGTGTACAAACTACATTGGAAAACCCAAAAGTACAGAAAAAAAAATTTATGATAACTGCCTCTAAAACCTTCCAAAGTCATAAGTAAACCAAACTTTAAATTTACAGCACTTCACTACGTAAAGATCATAACAACAATTTGCACAAATGAATACACTGATACAGTAGAAGATACTGACGCTCCAGTAGGACTGAGTATGTAAGAAATAGATTAAACACCACAATTTCTTTCAAGATATTAACATTGCAACGAGCCATTAATACATGTTAATCCCAGATATATAATTAAAATCCAATTGAACTTCATCACAAATTTCCTGTACAAATTAAGCTTGTAAATAATCATGGGTGTAAATAAAGCATAGCATACTCATGAAACAGCTATTTGATATTTAAGTTACCAACTTAAGAAGAAATCGAGCATAAATTTTGATGCTACGTAGAGATATCATTTCCAGTGAACATTTATGCACATATTACATTTAATTGCAGAAAAAATAATCTGTTCAAGAAGGTAAATTTGGGAGTTCAGAGGAATCATTTTGTTACGTAAACATATAGAATGATTTTCCTGTTAGGCGCTTCTAAATACAATGTTAAGTTTGAGAAATTATTTAAAAAAGGATTAAGGCAGCCATTGCTTCGTATTTCAATTAGTACAGGAGTGATGGTTGATAGAATTATTTTGTACAGCATGAAATGCTATGGTAGCCTTAGTTTTCCCTGTTTAACAAATGCTGAAGATGAAACCAGAACTTGACATTTCCCACAACCCCGCCTGATCCAGACCTCAGAAAGACTTGAGCATTCTTTAGTTTCAGATAGCTGCAAGTGTTTGTACCTAAGAATTGAACGCAAAGCAAATCAATTATTTTTCTCGTCCTAAACTCGTATAATTCCAAGAATTGCTTCCCTGGTTCAATGAGTTTAATGTGACTGATGCATGACCCATAAAGTGAACTTCCTTGTCTACAAACTGGCTTTCTGGGATTTATTGCAAAACCCTCTCCTGTGCATAGCTATTTATTTAGAATTTCAGTGCCAACTCTACAGATGTCAGCATCAAATTAGTTGCTCTTTGTAAAATTTGGCCACTCTTTCATAGTCTTCAACCCCATAACAATCACATGCTCTTTACTGGAAATTGCTTAAGACGATGGCGTTCAAAGTTGCAAGCTCAACCAAAAGTGAATAGTAGAATAAAAATATATTAACAAAAACAATATATTTCACTCTGGAAAGCAAATTCTTACATCAGCTATCAAGAGCTCTGAGATGCTGCTCATATATAGTCTGAAATTTGGCAGGAACAAAATCTTTGAACCTGTTCATAATACCAGTGTAAATGAAAAGATAATGATAAAGAACAGAGTAGTTTCTTAGTCAAAACTAACAAAACAAAATTAAGATAGGCAAAGCATAAAAGATGATGTGCAAAAAGAAACACGAGATAAATTCTGATATATACATGGTCTAGTAGGAAAAAAAACTGCCCGCATATGTAATACGTACCAGCTGCCACTGTGAGAAATTTTGAGACAGATATGGAAAGTTTGAGGCAGATAAACATCTAGAACTTGCTTTAAGGAAATAATAAAGAAATAAAAAAATAAAGAGTTTACAGCTTCATGGTAGAAGAGCAAGCTGCAAATGAAGAATGATTTTTCTCTTCCTCCCACCTAGAACTAATAGGCTAGGGGCATAATGACAATTTTTCATTCTCTTGTCTAATAAGACTGAGCTAATTTAGCTTCTAGACATCAAACCTGCAGGATCCTTTTTGCATTACAGGTACTCTCATAGGCTGTAGGAATTAAAATGAACAAAAGCAATTTTCGGAAAAACCAAACACCAAAGGATTTTATCGACATAGTTGAAAAGGAAAGAAGAAAGAAATTCATAAACAAATTGTGTTACACAATCAAAATTAACTAGGAAATAAACATACTAACACTCAAGAACGAATGAGCAACAGAAACAAATAGCAAAATTTGGAAAACTACTCTGATATGGCATTATGACCATTTTACGTTTTACTATGCAAGTTCTTTCTAGATCTATGAAGTCAGAGAACGTGTAAAAGCTATCGCAAAAAATTACATGTGATGTTTAACAAGTAATAAATTTAAATTAGCAATAAGCAGGACTTGTTGTTCATCTTGTAGTAAGCAGAAGAACATGGACGCTCAATGAAGGGAAAATGTGATTACCATCTGATAAGCAGGTTTGTGAACATTGAGATATCAAGTATAGTTGGATTATTTTTTACTATTAATTCCCAGATTCATCTGAACTCTGGATATGTAAACATCTATAAAGGATAGAGGAGGGATACAGCACAACATGATACAGATACAGATATAAGGCCAATTTTTAGAAAGCTAGGACACAAGTGTGGTTTACATATGCCCAATTTATACACACACACACACATATCACATATATATATGCACTAATACAGATACAATACAATATGATACATAGATGGGGCAAATCCTAAAATTAGGATACCAACATGTCTGGGACACAAAAATGATAAGACCATATACGAGGTTGAGCATGCTAATTTTTAAGTCGGGTTATATGAAATGTTTAAATTATCTGGATTAGTAGTCACATGAACTATCATATTGTGTATTGAGGAAATTGATAAAATATAACTGTAATGCATCTGCAATCATATACAATTGCAAACCATCATAGGTACTTGAGGTTTTCCATTATTCGATTTTTCCGCCCCTAGTTTTGGAAACATTTAGGATATGTTATAAATTTTAGCATAAGTCAAAAGGAGTACTCAAGCATTAACCATTAAGTAGTGCAATATCCATGTACCAGATATTTTCACATATGGGCATGCCCCCTAGAAGTATGATACTACATAGGTAAGTATCAAGGTAAAATCAAAGCCAAGATGGAGCAGAATGCTTTTCCCAATCTATTAATAATAATGTCTGTGTAAAATGTTGAGTTTCCCATTATTTAGGATAAGCAAATTGGGAAGATAAGAAATACCCTATAAGCAGAGGAAACCTCACTGGGCCAGAGAACAAGATTGCAATCCGCTCTATCACAGCTGATATCTTCATAGTCTTTGATTTCAGTGCCTTCATAAGACCGACAAATTCTTTATATTCATCAGGAGTTAGTTTTTCTTGAACCTGCATGATTATCAGAGAGAGGAAGTTCAATATGAGATTTAATTCCTTGGTAACAAGTGAAATATTAAATCAACAACCAACAAATAGGAGGGGGGAAAATAAAACATTTGAAATCAACCTACGCCACTCAGGAAGTTAGATAATTAAAATAAAAGCACGAGCTTTCTACAGCCAATTAGTAAACCTGTACGGGACAGTTAGGGCCTCATAAAAGATGTGACCGGTAATGATGAAACTAGATAATCATATTCTTAGAAAACAAAGAAAGAAAGAACGAAAATTGTCTTTAAAACCACTGGCAATCAACTTTCTTTAGAACGACCTCAGAATAAAAAAGCGGACATTTTAGATTACTTGTTTCTATTCAGCATTTTAAGATAATTCAAGCACAGAACATTGCTTTAACAAATTAAATACAAAAACTAAAATATGAACGTACGATGAACCATCGTTCAAATATTAGCTCCTACACCGTTTTGAATTTATTCATTTATCACCTTACCGTTCCTACCAACAGAAATCCACCTAATAATCACCTATACTGCACCCATCTTGTCTACTTGTGAGCCCACTATGCCCAGCATACTCATGTAAGCATAATTAGGCCTTATTTTACTTGTCTGAGCAGACCCATTGTTAGATATTACATCAAGAGTCTGTAAACTGAAATTTGTGATATAAAGGAATTATATTCGATATGTTCAATGCTGTTCCACATATACAACAAGAACTTTTTACCTCAAAAAAATGTTCCATATACCTTGCGTTTAATTTTAGCCCCATAGTCATTGAGGCTAGAATTATTTGTTAAGATCTAATATTATCATTTTTCCATTAACTTGAATTATGTTATATGTACAAAATAAAGCATGGTACATCTAGTTGAAATTAACCTTGATTACGAGGACAAATGAAAAAAATGGACTTCTTGCAGAACATTGGTTAAGAAGTAAATAATTCAGCCACTTCAGCATGAACGCAAAATGCAAATACTAATAAGTCTTTGAACTGTGAGTTGCTTATAGCTTTCAATTCCTTAACAGTCCCATTTTGTGCTAAGGCTTCAACTAAAGGAATCACCAAAACGTACTATGGCGATAACATGTTCAACCTGGGCAACTTAAGTTCAATAATTTTCCACTTAAATAAGAAGAAAGATAATTCTGAGCATGACAAAAGGAGTAGATCATGCAAGAAATTAATAGACAGCAACAAAAAAATTACAATAGTGATAACTTATCTTGCACAAGCTAAATTCTAAAACAGACTTAAAACAGAGAAGACACTACAAGATGTGCCGTATAGAAAATGGTGTCTGACACAACCCAACATCACAAGGGAAGACTCCCTGCTTCCTAGGCAATAAGTTGTATAGAATATAATAGAATGCATGTTTTTTTCAGAATTAAAGTCGGCTCTAGTCCCTTCCAATATACGGAAGAGAGTTCCTTTCTCAACATACCAAAAAGTAGTATAAGTTTGGAAGAATCAGAACCACTAACCTTTCATTTTCACCTTAACAATTGACAGTCATACAAAAATTATGAAACCTTTTATGTAATGCAAAAACTAATGGACTTAATGTTTCAAATATTTCAAGTGAGATAGAAGTGGACAACTTAATTTTTTAAAAAAACAATTTTCATCACAACAAAGACAAGGAAAATATTATTGTAATGTTAAAAGTAGTTCCCAAATGTTTCAAGCGAGTGAACAAAACTATGTAATTCAAGCAAGGCAGTAAATATCACAATCTTACAGCTATTTTTTATTTTAAAAACTGTATAAAAAAATCTACCTGCACCAAGAAAGCAGAACCTCTTGCTGTTGTATCCCCACAAGGTAAAGCCCTACTCTGAACATCTTCTTTGTTTTTAGGTGGTAGACCAATCTTCGTATCTGATTCATGTTTAGACGCAATTGGATCAACTTGAGCATATTGAGTTCCCTTATCCTTACTGCATCTCCTAGCATACACAGGTTCACATGCTGAAAGAGGCGATATTTCTTTACAGCATATCCCAGAACTACACTCCGTAGAAGTTTCTGATGGGGAATGGCTTAGATCAGCTTTACATAACTGCATTGAAGAACTGCACTGACGTTTAACTACATCAGAATGAATTTTTGATAGTTTTGGCCTTTTTGCAGAACATTGTGCAATGAAATTAACTCCTTGTTGTTCATGATAAGAATCATCACTAGTTAAATCAATGACTTTATCCTCCTGATGCTGAGGAGTTCTGGTGCTTTTGCTAGCTTGTGGTGGATACTGAGAGAAATCTCTTAAACACTGCCTGGTCAAGCTAAAATGCTGATTGTTAGAAAGATGTGAGCGGTTGGCTGGTGCAATCTGTTCCAACTGAATGGGAGCGCTAACACCAATGACAGAAACAGTGGATACTAATGGTTTGGAAGCCTGTCACAGAAAGAACAAGGAATATATGCTTGTTATCAAGAAAACTAGAAGTAGCCACATTATTTAAACTATTCATTCAGAAACACACCAAACAGGAGTGGCTTTTTGAAGATAGAATTTTGGCTTTGGTCACCACAGGCCTCTCTGAAAAAGAAAAAAAAATCCAATAAATCAACTATTTAGGTTCAGTACGATCTTTATAACCAGCATTCTTGTCAGGACAGAAGACAATTGTTGATCGAGCAATTATCAAGCAGACAACAGTAAAATAAGCCAGAAACTCGAAAAAATAGGAAAATGATCCCAACAGAGCAAAATCATTTCAACCACTAGAAGTATTGAGAAATTGATGGCACAGAACACATCAAATAAAGCAAAAAACAAACCTGAGGAAACAGGCAAGGATAACCTAAAATTCCACCCCGCTGGCATTTTGTTTAAAAAAGAACAATAGTTCCAGGCCTCCAGAAAATTTTTAAAGATCAATAAATAACCTTTGCAAAAAAACAAAGTTTATACTTTGATGTCATGAACAATAAACTATACTCTATTTGCTTGAAGTATGACTGCCAGATGAGCACTCATAGCAGACTTTGCCTTTCTTATTCTTACCTTCTACTTCAGACTTGAAAATTAACAAATTTGATGCCCACACGAAAACAGTAAACAATTTATTACCTGCCTGTGTTGCTGGGCACTAAAAGATTGTTGGGAAGTCTATAACAGTGATGTAACTATAAAAGCTTTTATCCAAAATTTTCTTTCAGGCAGCTCCATGAATCCAAATTTTTACCCCCTCCTGGAGGTTGTTAGGATATCAGTAGTGCCAAAGACAAGCGAGAGAGACAGTAGCCTATTGAAAGTCAATTGATTGATCTAATAGATAATTTGCATAGACCCCATTTGGCAACAGTTTACAGGAGAAGGATTAAGAGGAAAGAGACAAATTTAATCAACCTTGGAGAATTAGAACTAGTCAAAAAAATATCTGGTAACAATTTGACGTGATGGATTAACTGACATTATGCTTGAGAACAGAGAATGGATCAAAAAGATTCTTTATGAAACATACTAGTAGAAAGCCAACCTCTTGCTGAGACAAGTTACATCATCTGCCTCAGAAACAGCGCTGTCCAATTGGGCCTGCAGCTCGTACCCGGCCTTGTGTCAAGCCCGGACCCAGGAATAGCCTAGAAACCTGGCCAGACCGGGCTCCAGGCCAGGCTCCGAGCTGAGGTTTCCAGACCGGGCTCCAGGCCAGGCTCCGGGCTCAGCGAGGCTCGCCCCGGCTTCCACGGTACCGCGCCAAAGAACATGTGCCCGGGGCGGCCCGTACCCGGACCAAACTAGGGAGCCGGTAATGGCTCCCTAGTTAGGTATTGGACCAAGCGAGGATCAGAAGCCCAGTCTGGCCTGGATTTGGACCCGGACCAACAGCTAAAAAAGTAGCCATTGAATCGAGCGGCCTAGACCCGAGCCTGGACCCGACCGGTCCAATGGCTAGATAACTAGCCATTGGACTGAGCAGTCCAGACCCGGTCCGGTCCAACGGCTAGTTTTCTAGCCGTTGGACCGGGTATGGACTGGGCCGAGTTTGGCCCAACCCAGCCCAAACCCGACCCTATTTGGACAATGTAAATAGCCTATAATGGCTATTTTTAGTCAAATGACCATACCCTCAAAAACAGTCAAAAAAGAACAAATTTTGAGGACATTTTAGTAGTTGGGTTAGGGGGCTACCTCTAAATAGAGGGTTTTAATTTGTTTTTCTCATCCAAAATTCATCTACTTCTCTCAAAATACTCTCTTATTCTCTCTAATATAGTATTATACTTTCTTATTCTCCTCTTCTACTTTCTAAAATTTCTAATGCTCTAATTCCAGTGGCTTCCTCCTCCGATTACAAAAGGCAAAATCTAACTCCGAATGATCCTACAGCTACTCCTGGTACCGACGTTGATCTCGAATCCAACGATGATCCAATACCTAGAGCTCCTAAAAGGTTGAGATCCAATGCGTGGAATTTCTTTAAGAAGATAGAAGTCATCAGGGATCAATACGGCAAACATCTCATCCAAAAAGCCAAATATGCATTGTGCGGCAATATCTTTGAAGTTCATCATAAGAGCGGCACTAACCGCCTCAAGCGCCATTTGGAAAAACACAATAGAGGGCAACCAACGCCTCAAGGCGACATCCACCAATCTCTACTCTTCTAATCATCTTCCTCTAGTAGTCTCACTTCATAGAACTACAACACAATTAAAGCCAGGAAATGCGTCATCAGATTTATTGTTCTTAAAACCTTCCTTTTAAATTAGTAAAAGATAATGAATTTGAGGATGTGATTAGAGATGATTTTTAGCTCGAATTTCAAAAAAAAATCTTGTCAATCTTGTCAACATGACATTTTGAAATAGTATCACGAGAAAAAACAATTCTTATTTTTAAAGTTTAAACTGTAAAATTTCTCTAACTTCTAATATTTGGACATCTAGAGCACAAACTGGTTTTTTATGTATCACAGCATACTGAATTGATGACACTTGGCAAATGTTTAAAAAAGTTGTTTCTTTTATTTTTTTTAAAGATTCACACACTGGTGAAAATATTGCAATTTTAATAATGGAAGAACTTTTAAAATTAAAAATTTCTTAAAAAATATTTTCTCTTTCACTAAATAATGCAAGTAATAATAATGTAATTGTAGACCATATCAAATCATATTTGTTATTGCCATGTCAATGTGATATTTTTCATATTAGATGCATGCATCATATTTTAAATTTAATTATTTAAAGTGCATTTAATAAAATTAAACCAATGATAGAAAAAAGTTAGGGTTATAGCTTATGCTCATAATGCTTCTAGACAAAGACTTAAAAGATTAAAAAATTGTATAAAAATATAAAATCTAAGTTAATTCCAAAAGATGTTACCACGGGTGGAATTCCGCTTGTAATGTTAAATTTAGCAATAGAGTATAAAAAAATTATAAATAATTTTATTGCTTTTTACTCTTCTATTTCTAGCTCCAGTAATATGTATGGAAAAACTGATGATGAGTGGGCAATTATAATTTATAAGTTGTGTAAAAGAAATGCTACAAGTTTTTTATAAAGCTACTATGTTATTATCTGATTGTTCATATCTAACTACTACTCAAGTTGCTTTACAAGTTTTAAATATTCAAACTTCTTTTAATACTTATCGCATGGATAATAATTTTTCGAACGTGCTTTTGAAATGGAAAGCATATTTAATAAATATTTTAGACCTATTCCTATTATTTTTTGTTTGGGAATTCTTATTGATTCATATTTGAAGGATATTGGCCTCCAAAGTTTGTTGAATTTTTGTATGAGAATATGATAATAAAAACTGATAGCGGTCACATTATTACTGCTCTTACTCATCATAACACTATTAAATATTATTTTCAAAGATCATTTGATGAGTATACATGCAGATATGGTGTAATTACACCTCAACCTACTAGTTCCGTAAGCTCTAGACGGGGCAAAATTAAGCTTTTTGACAAGCAACCGATGATAGAGAGGCTAACAAGTATGGGTAGTATTCGTGGATCAAGATCATCAATAAGGAAAATTTTAAAATTGAACAATATTTAGTTGCACCTTTAGTTAAACCTCAAAACAATGTTGATTTCTAAATGGTGAAGAGTATATATAACAATTTCATCTCTTTTACTTTCCATCGTGGCTAGTGACTTACTAACAATATAGGTTTCTATCATAACTTCAGAATCCACCTTCAGCGTATCAGGATGTTTGATCGACGACCACAAAACACCATTAGATCTATCTGCCATAAAAGCGATAATATGCCTACAAGATCGGTGAAGGTACGAGAACAGAACTCAAGGCATCAACCAGATTGCTAGTAATAAAGATAGACTTAATGAGTTGACAATAAGAAATAAAGAGTAGAAAATAATTTGTATTTTGTATTTTTTGTTTTTTGACTGTAAATTTGTGATAAATATTTGCAAATAGTTGTAAATGATAGTGATATAGATGAGTTGGTGTCAACTTAGTTGAGATGTACTTATCTATTGTGATGCGACAATTTATTAAAAAAATAATCATTGTTAGTGATAATACTAAAGAATTTATTTTTTATTGCTTTAATTTCTATGAACTTTGCAATTTGTATAATTATAAGTGATTAATAATAAGATAGAATTTTTGTCAAAAATTTTGCATATTTTAATCACTCCTAAAATTCCATTTTTTGTAAAAAAAATATAATTTTTTAGCATTTTTTGCAAAAAGTAAAATTAAAAAATCCGGACTAGTCCGATTTGGCCTAGTAGCAGACCTAGGCCCGGTTCCACGTGGGCCGTTTTGCCTAACCTAGACCTTGAAACCCAGGTCGAGTCAACCCGTTTGGACAGTTTGGACAGACGTACTGAGAAATAGTAAAAAAAATAAAGAGGAAGTAGAAGAGAGGTCGGGCTTTGCCTCAAAAATAAGACTAAAAATGAAGAGGAAAGAGAGGAGAGGTTGGGCTTATATTTGGAACAAAGTGAGAAAATGAAAACAAAAAAATTAGTTTGGACCTACAAGCTCCAGCCAAATAAAAAGGATTTGATTTCTTATAGCTAAGGAAAGAAAATATAAAATAAACTTAATATATTAATTTATAGTGAGCCAAAACATTCTACTTCCAGTTTAAGCAAAATACTAGCTTGCATCGTTTATTTTAACAATAATGAGGAGAGGAGGGAGG
>BQKN01066008.1:511466-525742 GCA_022839385.1 Asparagus kiusianus | reverse complement strand
GATACCCCACAACAAAATGGGGTAGCTGAAAGAAAACATAGACACATTGTTGAGACTACCCGTTCTATGCTTTTGTCTGCTCATGTCCCTAGGGAGTTTTGGGGAGAAGCGGTCCTTACATCTGTTTATCTCATCAATAGGATCCCCACTTCTCATAATTCAGGCATTTCTCCTTATGCTAGATTATTTGGTCACACTCCTGAATATTCTCATTTGAGGGTTTTTGGCTCTACATGTTTTGTTCTTCGTCCACATGTAGAACGTACCAAGTTATCCTCTCGCGTTGCTATATGTGTATTTCTTGGTTATGGCGCTGGACAAAAAGGTTATTGTTGTTATGATCCGGACTCTAGAAAATTGTATGTCTCTCATCATGTTTCCTTTCTTGAGCATATTCCTTACTTTTCCCTTCCAGCTAGCTCGCATGGTATGACCAAATCTGATCTTATTCAGATTGCTCCTTTCAATGATGATTGCCCATCCGATTCTCAGCCCTCTGTACTTGATTCGTCATCTATACCGTCTTCTCCTTCTCAGCCTTCTTGCAGGTCTCACGAGGGTAACAGCCCACCCCCTGCTACAGCTACTCCAGAACCTCTTGTGATTGCGGATCCTGACCCACCTCGCTATCCTACACGCACTCGTAAGTCCACCCAGTTACCAGATTTTGCTTATTCTTGTTATTCTCCATCTTTTTCTTCCTTTTTAGTTTCTATTAATTCCTTCTGTGAGCCTACCTCTTACTCAGAGGCAGTTCGTGATCCTGCTTGGGAAAAGGCTATGGCTGAGGAACTGTCTGCTTTGGACAAAACTGGTACTTGGGATTTGGTTTTTCTTCCGCATGGTAAGAAAACGATTGGCTCTCGATGGGTATACAAAATTAAGACAAAATCTGATGGTTCTATTGAGCGGTACAAAACCCGAGTTGTAGCAAAGGGGTTTGCTCAAGAGTATGGTATGGATTATGAGGAGACTTTTGCCCCTGTTGCAAAGATGACATCTGTTCGGGTTCTTATCGCGGTTGCGTCTGTTCGTCAGTGGCATATTTCGCAATTGGATGTTAAAAATGCCTTCTTGAATGGTGATCTTAAAGAAGAAGTATATATGGTTCCTCCACCAGGTGTTTCACATAGTCCAGGGCAGGTTTGTAGGCTTAAGAAGGCCCTATATGGTCTTAAACAAGCCCCTCGCGCATGGTTTGACAAATTCTCCTCGGTAGTCACTTCTCTTGGCTTTGTTTCTAGCCATCATGATTCGGCATTGTTTGTTCGCTCATCTTCTACAGGCCGTATTTTGCTCCTGTTGTATGTTGATGATATGATCATTACAGGTGATGATATTGATGGTATCACAGATTTAAAATCTACCTTGTCTCGTTGCTTTGATATGAAAGATTTAGGTTCTCTACGGTACTTCTTAGGTATCGAGGTAGCTTCTTCGGAGAAGGGTTATCTTCTCTCTCAGTCTAAATATACTGCTGATATTATTGAGCGAGCCCGTCTGACAGATACTCGTACTGTTGATTCCCCACTTGAGTTGAATGCTCGCTATGTTCCTACCGATGGTACTCCTCTTGCAGATCCCACCCTATATCGTTCAGTTGTTGGAAGCCTGGTATATCTGACTATTACTCGCCCCGATATTGCTTATGCTGTTCACATCGTTAGTCAATTTGTTTCCTCTCCTACATCTGTACATTGGGCTGCTGTTATACGCATTCTGCGTTATCTCCGGGGCACCCTTTATCAGAGTCTTTTGTTCCCATCAACCTCATCCTTGGAGCTTCGTGCTTTTTCTGATGCAGATTGGGCTGGTGACCCAACGGATCGGAAATCTACTACTGGTTACTGTGTATTTTTAGGTGATTCTCTCATCTCCTGGAAGAGTAAGAAACAAGATGTTGTTTCTCGCTCTTCAACTGAGGCAGAGTATCGTGCTATGGCTTCCACCACGTGTGAGATTGTATGGCTGCGTTGGTTATTAGCTACTATGGGTGTTCTTCTCTCTTCTCCCACACCGATGTACTGTGACAATAAGAGTGCTATTCAGATTGCGCACAACACAGTTTTTCATGAACGCAGCAAACACATTGAGATCGATTGTCATGTGACTCGTTATCATCTCCAGCAAGGGACTCTTTCTTTGCCCTTTGTTTCGTCCTCTATGCAGCTTGCAGATTTCTTCACAAAGGCTCATACCCTCCAGCGTCATTGGTTCTTTGTTGGCAAACTCTCGATGCTTCTTGCTGCCCCATCGCGAGTTTGAGGGGGGATGTTAGCGTATATTTGTGTATTATATCAGTTAGCCCTCAAGGGCATTTTGGTCTTTTCCTAGCTAGCCATGTTTTCTATATATATGCCTTTTATGCTTGTAAAACCTAAGCTTTTTGCTCAGACTCTCCTTTTTACACATGGATGCGGCTGCTCCTCTTGTTCTTTCATTGTTATTCTTTTGAGTGTATGATTATTGAATCTAACAGTCAGAAAAGTCTTCGGAGTGATGATGAAGAAGAAAAATATTAACATTTCCTATGTGTGACTTCCTTTAGTTGTATACAGGTTGGGGGGGGGGGGGGGGGGGGGGGGGGAGGAACGTAAGGTTTGAAGCATAAGTTAGTTTTGTTCTTTGTCTTCAGATATTGAGATGGACATTTTGATTAAGGTGTGGTCACTTACAAATGCATGAGTAGAAGTTTATAATGTCTCAACCTGAGAGAAGTATTTTGATGAATCAAATAGGTATCTTAATGCTCAAATTCTTTGATTACAACGAAGGAGTGAACTTAAACTAACACACAACATACTATAGTATGATTGCCTCCAACTTTTTCCATTTCTCAGGAACAAGACAAAATTTATCTCGATTCTCATATAAGGTGTTGGAAAAAGTGTCTTCTATGGTTTTTATAAAATGAATTGCACACAGCTAGGGATCAAAAGAACAGAGAAACATGAAATGGGCTAAACGTGATATTTGATTTGATAATATCACCCCTATCTTTCCAAACTCTAAAGATAACTAGATAACAATACTTAACATAGCATGCAGAAAAAATGGCAATAATGCTGGCATATTTTAAAATGAAACTGACTTTGCCACGACAGACAGCAAAAAAGATTGCCCCAGAAGTAGCACTGTCGCGCAGTTTAGCCTCAAAATCCTGCAAAAAGAATCAGCCTGAAATATTAGCAAAAACGAAGACGAAGTAAAAAAAGATTCTAACAGCACTCGTGCAAATCATTGAAGCACGCGGAAAGAAGAATAATAGGTACAAGAATACTATAAGAAAAGGGAGGGAAAAACCTCGATAGCATCTGGAAAGAGTGCTGACTGCTTAGGCTCTACAACTGGTTGTTTATTCTTACAAATCCTTTCCCATATTGTACTGAAATCTGTGGAGCTTGCATGGCTCTGCAGAAAGAATCTAAATCTGTTAAGAACAAAGGAGTACGGACAAAGCTACGAGGCTCCCTTACCATGTGTTTCCAGCAACTAATGCACTGATCCATCAGGTAGTAAGAAGGGAAGAACACCAGTAATCCATCAGGCACTATACGGGAAAAATTAACTGCAGTACAGTCACACAGATAAAAACCATGAAACACTTATGGATCAAGAGACATGATAAGTAGATAATCACAACAATTAAACTTTTTCCAGAAACTTTCATTACCTACCAATGGCATTGCCAAGCTCTTGCTTATATTCTAGAGAATCACGAGTTCTGTATGAAGAATTAAACGAATAGCCAGATGGGCCACTAGGTACAACACCAACCCAAACTTGATCAGGAGATATGACATGAGGGTTCTCCAGTCTGACTGGAAACTCTCTTTGAAGGAAAGAGAGAGAGAGAGAGAGAGAGAGAGAGAGAGAGAGAGAGATCAAAAGAAAATCAGGCTCGCTACATGTTTTGAAGGGAAAAGAAAATAGAAATGAAAAGGAAAGGAAACAGAAATGAGATTTGACTTACAAGTTAAGTTCCAATGCCAATGAGTCCAGAGGAGACAAAGTGCCAGATGTCAACAGGATAGATCCCACACCCATCGTTATGAATTCTTGCATGGCAAGTCCTGGATTAAAGCACCACCAACTGAGCATCCGTGATGCTTTCCCTACATGTTAACAACGCGAAGAAAATTATTTCTGAGAGTTCTATACAAAAGTTTTGTGCCTATTTCAAGCGTCATTTGAGTATGAAAAACAAGAATGTGTCAAAAGAAATTTTAGTATCACAAGCTTGGTCAAATGATATGAATATGCAGCAACTTTAGCATTAGATGGCAAAATGATATGAGGAAAGAATAGCATGAAACATGCAAACAGAATGACTCATAATTTAAGAGATAAATATGCAAGAAAGTAAATAATTCGATGAAGAGGTACAAAATTATACTTTAGTTTGTAAAACCTTTGAGTTGTTACCTTAAATGAGTGTTTAGAGGGATTTATTATTACACTAAGGGTGACAGAGATGGACTGAAAAAGTGGCAAGCATGACCATTGACCGGCAACTGCCATGGTGTTCTCATAGGAACTAATCAGTGGTTAGCATAAAAGAGCTGGAATAGGATTACACTTTATGACAGGGTTTTAAACTGCTGGAACATGTTAGGGTAATATATTCCTCATGCATCAAGGAAGACAAGCAATGCAGTGCCAGTGAGCAGTCATTCCCAGAAATTTCCCAACATAATAAAAGAGACATTTTCACTTAAAACTGTACCACTACTGGAGTTTCTTCAAATACCATTTCCAATCACAAGCTAAAATGATCAACATGTTTAGACATTGTATATTCCAATGAAAATATCGTACTTGCAGAGTGCCTTAGGTTTAATAAAAGGGAGACAAAAAAACTTTATATATGAACCACATGAAGATTACAAAAACTTAAAAACAAGTTTATGAACAATTAAAAACAAGAGGCCAGATCGGTCTGCTAGCAATATGTAAATACAAAGCTCGTTCTCATACATTATGTACATATGCCCTCCGCAAATCTTGAAACTTAAGTCAACTGTAGTATGCAGTAAATTTTACAACTTAGATGGTCGTTTAAAAATTAAAAAAACTGAAATTGTAGATGACGTAATGAAAAAAGACAAAAAACACGCTGTTCCTTGACATAATATTCTAGAATTGAGCTATAAAATAACACGGGAAACGTTGTGGTAACAGCGGGAAGAGAAAAACAAAAAGAGTTAGTAATTAATCCTTACTATCAGTGCTTCTCCAATGAAACAAGCAACTAACTTAAAAAATACAAAACATTTTGAACTTCAGAAAACAGTGTCATTACCTTTCACAGAATCTATGGGACTCGACTTGGATTCTTGCACATGAAACTGCAAATAAACAATGTTTTGGGAGCTTACAAAATGTTGAAGTGAAATACTTCTAGATTAAGGTCCAAAAATATGAACCATATAGCATTGTGCTACTACAAGGTTCAAATCAGCAAAAAAAAAAAAGAATGAGAACTCAGAAGGACCCTACTTACACGATAAAACTTTGCATGCCCTTTACCACCATCCCTGAAGATAATATTAAGAATATCCCTGATGCTCTCTAATCTGCATATCGTTCCCTTTGTTTTAATTGGTAAGCCATTGCCACTTACATTTCCTGATATGGACAAGGAACAGTATAGACTACTACTCAAAAGGATTTCTTAGATGATAACACTAAAGAAGGGGAAAATACAAATTTTCTCAAAGATCATAATAAGAAAATTCCGTTCCATCAAGAAGCATGACATGTTTTGAAGTCAGAATTTTTTTTAAGATCAAGAAATAGCATAAGAGGACAACAATAGCACTTTCAATGGGATGTCATACCCTCTTCTAGAAGCAGAGCAGCATTATCAATTGTATCAATAAGCATATTGGCCGTCTTATGTGTGATATTCAGATCAGAAAGGAATTCATAAATATAATGCCCAGGTCGAGTAAAGCCCAATTCTTTAGAATCAATGGTAATTTCAGTAACTCGTTTCTCCAGCTTCAACAGAAGGGCTGCAAAAAAGTTATTGTTGGTAATGCACAAACAGTTAAATTGAAAGTTAATCAGAAACAATCTAGAACAAATTAACTATGAGCTGTTGCAATCTGCAAAGCATTATTTCAGCCATTTACAAGTGCAATTCCAGAATTTGTAACTATTCTAAGGAAAATCAAGTATCATATACAAACATCTGAAATTTTCTTAAAGAAATGAAGATGTCTATTGTATAATGAAATTTTCAAGTCCTGTTAGCCATATGTTTATACATTACAATAATAACATTGAATTACCAGATTTTAAGAAACATTTAAGTTATAATTTTATGATTAAAACAATATAACCAGAAATAACATCAGCAACCTGTATTACAGTATAACTAAGGAAGATACTCCTGTCAACAAGTGTAGGCCTACCAGCTGCAGCATTGCTTAAAATACTACAAACTGATGTTCATTAATCAAGAAAATGATATCAGTATACAAATTGCAAATTTTGAATTCAAGATTATTACAGAATGAGAGAAGTATGATCAATTCTTGCAACAAAGTTAACATTACATTGACTTCTTCACTTGACCTGATTTCCCTTTTGCATATAATTGTTCTGAAGGCTAACATATAGAAAGGAACATGCAAGTATGAAGGAACATATACTGATCCAAAAGAAAGAGTGAGAGATAAAGAGAATGAAAAGAAAAGGCGAACCGTGTGCAAAACGATGTGGGAGCGAAACGGCAAGACAGAGCTTAGGCTTTAGCAGGCCTTACGGAATTTAGTGGCTAAAAAGCCAAGTTTTCCTAGATATGGGACGGGTCCCGCAGGGGTACAAGGCACTAAAAAGGGAAAAAGGGGGGGACCCGAAATTAATTTTGCATAGTAAAGAAACGAAACAAGTGTTAGTGCAAAAATCTTAATGAGAACAATCAACATCAACACAAGAGTTTATATGTAAAGCATATAAATCTTTTAAATCTTGAAGTGAGGGCTAAAACGTACCAAAAGCAGTAATATGAAGATGATATAAGTGGAGCTTTTGCATGATTTTTACAACAATGGAAATGGCACAAATGCTTGGGTAAATAAATGAACGCTTATATCGAATTTCAATGCATTATCTTAAGGTACCAACAAGGAATTCTAAACAATATGATTGAAATATGGAAAACTAATCGGAAATCAACAAAAAGCAGATCAAAACCCACTATAGAAAAAAGGACGGAGCAGAACTACAAGATTCCATTATATGACATCAAAAAAGCTTGTTGCTCGGCTAGTCCAGATAAGTATCCCCCTTAATGGAAGCATATTTTGTCTAGCAATAAATAGTTGTTTTCAAGCCAGTCCTGAAAGTTATATTTACTAAGTAGTAAAACAAGTAGATATATAATCAAACAGAAACCATAATTCTACCTTAAATCCAAAAATAAACAAAGGTATAAAAGAACACTATAAAAACTCATTGCTCTCTAGAGGTTAAGAACACAAATATAAAGCAATACTAACTACCAAACAAGAAAGTACAATTATCAGCTATGAGGTGTAGTTAACCACTAAGAATGGCATAATTATCTGGATCATGCTGCTTATCACTTGATTTATCAATCACCCTCCTCTTTAAACAAAGGTCCACACATTGCTTTGCTTCAGAGATACAAGCATTCAGAGAAGCTGAAGGCAAGTCAAACGAAGCTGCATCTGCACATATGCCCTCCTGTATAAGATGCGTGACAGATCCATTATACGTAGGTAAACTCAATCACTAAGAGAAATTCGTAAATCTCATACCACAACAACCTATAAATACTGTGTAGCTAGATAGAACATAACAACTAATAAGAAGCAAATTTCAGCAGATGTAACCTGATCAATAACATGATGAACAAGCTCTGAGGATATAAACAATTTAAATTTATATGAAATCAAAAACCATAAAAGTACGACGACATCACAGATTGGAATTGACAATAGCCTTGAACTTTATTACCAGATTGTGCGCTTCATCAAATATAAGTACAGAATTTTTCCAGTTGATGCCTGATAGAGAACGCCGGTTTCCAGGATCAATGAGATAATTGTAAGGGGCAAACAAAATGTCAACAGCCTTATGAAGTTCTCTCGATATGTAATAAGGGCATCTGCAAGAAAGATAATACTTTCAAATGTGCAGAGTAACAAATTTCATGATTGTGAGTGTAGACTTCTACGAAACATTATAGCATAATAATAGAAATATGGATTTTTGTCATATTAGACAACCCCCCCCCCCTTCTTTGATCTTTAATTGTCAATTAGACCCTCAAATTCTCACATTTCTAAACTAGAGCCTCCAATCTCGAGTTTTTTTAAGAAACATCACTGGACGGATCCCGTCCATAAAAATTATTGTGGTATGTTAACTCTTTAACCATCTTGGTAAAATTACATCAATGCCCATATTAGTGATGTTTTCCCTCGCTCTCTCTTCGTCATTCTCTGTCTCTCTCCCATAACTCTTCTTTCCCAATCTCTCTCTGTTTTTGAGTTTCCCAAATCTTTCCCACTCCCCCCTATCAAGGTCACAATGGTGCAAAGATAAAATTATGCTAATGGGTAACTGCAAAAATTGAGCAAGTACAGTTAAATCTAGGGCTTTTTCCTAGAAACCACCTTAAAATAGAGTTATTTTACAAAAACCATCTTTCATTTTCGATTTATATGTAAACCGCTTTTAAAGTGGTTTTTTGTTCTAATGAACCACCTCTAAGTCAAAAATTTCACTGAAAATCCAAAATACCCTTAAAACTCACATTCAAGACATGTTACTATATTTATGTTTAGGTCTAGTTAAAATACAAGCCACATACCTTAAACTTGCATTTTCTAAGGTTCTTTTTGGTTTTTTGGTGAAGATTTGGCAAGGAGGTGGTTGATTGGAACAAATGTCCACTTTAAAGGTGGTTCAAATTGAAAATGAAAGGTGGTTTCTCTAAAATGACCCCATTGTTAATGTGGTTTCGGGGGGGAAAAGAACCCACCTTAAGTCTAATTAAGATTATTTTTTAACAACTTAAGGGATTAGGGGGTTTAATTTAGAAATATGAATATTTAAGGGTTTACAATTAAAGAAGATCTGCATGTCCCTTATGAGAAAATCCCTGAAAGAAATATGCAAGAGGCATAAGAACCTACGGCCCCTTTGTTCGTCCGATCTTAACCAAGTCTTCAATGTCAAAGGGCTCATTCCCAAGTTCATGGTTTTTCTTCATAAACTCTGCAAGAATTTATAAGTCAGGTCATATCAAAAGATCACTTAAACAGAAGCTTGAGAACTTGATAGAAGAGTGTAACATGTCAAAAACAGCACAAATAAATGAGCAAAAGAGAATAATTTATTAAATACAAAGAAGAGTTTGGGTATCAGCAGTACCAGACACTTGAGTTTGATGGCGGCATTTGCGTTTCTTGCATAGGGTATGACAAGCATTATTTTGTGCTTTGCCACGAATCTCTTGCACTTGATCGTGAATGCACATCTGCTCTCGAGATCCCAGTATCGACATTTTGGGCCTGTGTTCTTGAATGAGTTATTAGCTAAATTAGCATCAAAGATTCAAGAATTTATACAACAGCAACCTACTTTTGCAATAATATAGAGGATATATACGATATAATTGATACACACTGATGGAATGCAGTACTGATTATAAATGTTTAGAAACCAAATCAGTAAGGAAAAACAATGGATTCAAACAAAAATAACACAAGCAAAATGGCTTCCCTCAGATAAAACTTGAAAAGCCTAACAAAATATTAACTGTTAGATTTTTGTGATAAAGAGGAAATAAAAATGAAATCATGGAAAAAATTTGAGAGGAGAGGTTAATAAATAAAAAGGTCTATATCAAGATTCCTAGGAGATGAATAGGAAAGAACTTGCATAATAACATCAGACCTTGTGAATCCTTAGGATATTAATTTTGCATCCACTGATCGCTGAATCCATAATGAAGATTATGAGAATATGAATAATTTATAAAGGAAAAGGTCAAAATGACAATATAGTGTTTGCTTGTATATCTGATGCAGGAGAAAGAGCTACTGTGTGGAAATTAACCTGTAATTGCTTGTTTTTAATTCTCTGATAACCTGCTTCAGCTGGCTGTGAGTGCGAGAAGTATATACAATTACAGGATATTTTGATCGTGGAAGCTCCACGGATAGACTGTCAGGCTGCTGGCTTCCAGAACTCTGACTTCCAGAAAACCAGCCCTTCTCTTCATTTGAATGCTGACTTCCAGAAAACCAACCCTTCTCTTCATTTGAGTGCTGACTACCAGAAGCCCAGCTCCTGTCTTGATCTGCACTGGTCAAGAAGTCACCTAGACTCTTCCTCCATGCCAGTGTAGCACACAAAAGGCACAGAGTTTTTCCGGTTCCAGTTGGACTCTCTAATAAAGCATTACATCTCTGGAATGATAAGAACAAGACCTATTAATCTATCTAAAGCAGTGAACAGCAAACAAAATTTATCGTGTGTCTGTTTGTGTGGGTGGGGGTGTGCGCTAGACTTGATCATAACCTTTAACATTTTCAATTTGAGAACCGTTGAATGAGCAACCAATCATAACCCAAAGAAAATAATAAATTAAGACCTCTAATTTCTAATGAAATAATGCATCTCTACGAAGATAGGAACACACAAAATATCGCGATTGAAATATGAAAGAAAATATACAATAGTTCTGAAATTATATTTTTAGAAGGAGAAATTCTCAGAATAGACCCTTTCACACAAGTATTTATCATTTTTGACCTGTTACGAAAATATCAATCATTTTCGACCTAGTTTCAGTCACCTCATCTGGAACTAGGTCGATTCTGAAAAAAATGGTTATAAAGTATACGGGATTGGGAATCCTATATAGTTTAACTGTACATCAATCTATATGGGATTTCAGATCCCGTGTAGTTTAATACACAATTAAAGTACACGGGATTGCCAATCTCATGCACTTTAATATGTAAATAAAATCCACAGGATTGCTAACCTCGTAGACATGCGGTAGCCGGCAACAACTCTCTGCCAAAAACACAGGACTATTAGTCCTGTGTTTTTACAGAGAGTTCAGCTATTTTTCAAAGTCCACAGGATTGGGAATCTCGTGGACTTTTTGTTATATAAAACCTGATTTTTTGTTCATAAAACCCCGGCCTGCTCTCTCTCCCTCACACACAGTCATTCTTCTCTCTCCCCAACAGTTCCCTCTCTCCCCCAAGCCCTAGGGTTTTTTTACCCATCCAACTACTCCAATCACCACTCTGTCTCCGACCACTTCCACTGACCATCTCCTGCCACCACCAACTCCTCTTTGCCGTGCTCTCGCTGGAGTTTGTCGGAGTTCATTTCTAGGGGTTTTACATATTTTTGGTAATTTCTTTAAATTTTTTTGTGTTTCCTAATTTTTCACATATTGCCATCTATTTCATCCCCAATAGCTCATTTTAGTTTATAGTTTGGATTGATATTTGGATTTTTTGAAAATTTGTATGTAAGTGAGAAATGAAAATTTAGGGAAAATGATGTAAAAGTAACAAAATTGAAATGGTGGAGTTTTTTGATAATTGATTTTAAAAAATTGTATTTCTTTCTAATTTAGGGATTGAAATGGGTTTTTGAGAAATTGTATGTAATTTAGAAAGGAAAAGTTAGAATAAATGATGTAAAAGTAAGGGTTAGGTACTACGTAGAAGGTCAGTTTTACATGTATGTTATGAGATTTTAATTACGTATCATATTTGGATTGTGTGTTTCTGGTTTGTGTTTGGATTGATATAAGGGAGATACTAATGTTATGATTGAGTATATTCTTGTATTGCATATGTTTTGGGTGATATTATGGATCGTGATCTAGGTTTTGGTGCGAATACAATGTATATGTAATAAGGTGAAGCCGCAGGCTGCAAAATTGCAGTTTGCGGCTAAGTATAATTGTACAGGATTGTCAATCCTATAGAGTTTTGCTATAAGAAACAAACTCTATGGGGTTGCCAATTCCATAGAGTTTACCTACGCAAACAAAGTCCATGGGCTTGGCGATACCATAGAGTTCGTGAACAATTTTTTTTAAAGAGCATGAAGCTGATGTGGCTATAACTAGGTCGAAAGTGGTAATTATTTTGATAGTAGGTCAAAAATAATAATTCATTTTGTGAAAGGGTCTATTTAAAAAATTTATCCTTTTTAGAACTTTGAGATATTGCTTCAAAAATTAACTGAATAACAATGTGTGCGATTGAGCATAATCAGTAAGTCACGTTGCAGGTTTACCTTACAAGATGATAAATAATTTGTTAGACAACAGGTTAATTACCTTACATTCAGATAAAAAATCAACATATTTATGTTTAAGCAATCAAAAACGTGACATGCAACGTGACATTTTTATGTTTAAGCAATCAAAACCGAAAGAACAAGAACTGCTTCAGTTCATCATAAGCAAAATGTGATGAAATTTTGCTACTTCACCAAGGGACACGAAACACAGAGCAAACGAATTAAAATACAATCTTTTATGATCTTAAACAGTAAAACTATAATTAGCAAAAAACTAATTAGCTGATTATATCGATTTGGAGCTCTTTCAAACGAATTGAGGAACAAACGCTGGGCCTTTTCAGTCCAAACTAAGGTTCTTAACCTAACAGACTCTAAAACGCGATGGATTTAAAGAGAAAGATCAAGATAATGGTACCTCTTGGAGAGATTGAATGACCTTTTCCATGTAGATGATCTGGCAATCGTACGCTTCGAAGGGGAAATCTACATCGATCCCACGAATCTTGTAGATAGGCATCCCCGACTGATTTCTAGGGTTTTTGAGAGATCAGTCGGCGATCGGAGAAACCCTAGGAAGCTTTTTGGAGAAGGGGGCAATGCGGACAGGGAGACTTTGGGGCTCTAAAATCTTCCCGCCTAAAAAGGGTACTTTTGGTATTCGCATCCGGATTGTCGGGTAGAGTGCTGTTTCGCAGCCCGAACCGGCTGAGGCTCCGGAAGGCTGGACGGTTAAAAAAAGGACAATTTTTTAAAGAACAATTTTTTGAAACTGACCCATTTCAAAAAAAAATTTAAAACCGATCTTTTTTTTTATTTATCAAAACCGACTCGATTTTATGATTAGCAGTCTAATTACCTTCCTAAACAGTCGGGGTTGGTAACCCCGACTATTTAGGACATTAATTTTAAGGGTTTAAGGCTTCTAATTAGGGTTTAACACCCTCCTAAATAGTCGGGGTTGACAACCCCGACTATTTAGGAAGGTAAATAGTCGGGGTTGACAACCCCGACTATTTAGGAAGGTAACTAAATTGCTAATCACAAAATCGGGTCAGTTTTGGAAAATAAAAAAAAAGGGTCGGTTTTAAAAAAATTTGAAATGGGTCTGTTTCAAAAAATTGTTCATTTTTTAAAACAAACCATTTTTAAAACTTATTTTTAAAAAGGATAAATTTTCAAAACCAACATGATTGTCAAAAAAATCTCAAAAAAAAAACTCGTTTCAAACTTAATTTCAAAAACCGATCTAGTTGGGTTGAAACTGGGTCGGTTTTAAAAAAAAATCTTAAGCTTCACGGAAGTTGAAATCCCGTGAAGTTTTGTTATATAAAAAACTTCACGGGACTTCAACTTACGTGAAGTTTTGGAACTTTTTTTCAGAAACCGATCCAGTTTCAGCCAACTAGGTCTGTTTTTAAAATTAAGTTTAAAATGGGTCTTTTTTGGGGAATAAAATTCAAAACAGGTCGGTTTTGAAAATTTGTCCTTTTTAAAAAAACGATTTGTTTCAACTTTAATTATCAAAACCGACCTAGTTTCAGTCTCAGGGCTGAAACTGGGTCGATTTTGGTGAAAAAAGTTCACAAACTTCACAGGAGTTGAACTCCCGTGAAGTTTTTTACATAACAAAACTTCACGGGACTTCAACTCCCATAAAGTTTTGTTATGTAAAAAACTTCACGGGAGTTCAACTCCGTGAAGTTTGGAAACTTTTTTGCCAAAACCGACTCAATTTCAGCCCTGAGGCTGAAGATAATTAAAGTTGAAATAAATCGTTTTTGGGGAATATTTTTACAAATGGGTTGGTTTTGAAAATTTATCCTTTAAAACAATGTTCTTTTGGAATTACTAGTCTCCCAAATCTATAATATTAGTTCTCCAAATATTAGAATTGGTACCAGGCCCTAATGTTGGGACAAACCCGGGGCCCAATAGAGCAGGGTCGCAGCAATAGT
>BQKN01066008.1:488345-506466 GCA_022839385.1 Asparagus kiusianus | reverse complement strand
TGTTTGTGGGTGTTCTTTCTTGCACTGTCATCTTTCAGACAATAATTATGTATAACTGGCACCTGAATCTTTTGTATTTTGACTATGTCCATGGTATGTATACATGGATAAACTATTATACAATTACATCTATTGTTATGCAGTATTTGTGCTTATGATGGTTTGAGAATGAACATGGTATGTGCATGTTTGAAAATGAACACATATATGCAAATTTGAAGGGTATCAGGACTATGAACTGAGTTGTATGATTTATGTGCATGTTGAGAGGTGTTCATGTATATGTTATGTACCTTACCAAATTATGTGCGTTTTGATGGCAGTCTTTTGAGCAAATATAAATGCAAGATATAAGCAAAATATAAAAGGAGGATGAAACCACTCCAATATATCACAGCCACCATTCTACAACAAAGGAACAAAGTACAACTATCAATTATAATTTTTTTTTAAATTAAAATAAAATACAATAAACAAACTCAAAAAAATTACCATATAATGTGGTTCATCTATAGGAATTCCTCCTAGGATTTTCATCAGTCGTTGATGTATAATACTTGCACTGTTATTTTAAGATTGATTAATATTAATATTATTATATTATTTTTAATATTTTATATTAAAATAAGCTTAAAAATTAATATTATTTCATATTATAACTATTATTTATTTAATCATTTGATTTTATATCAAGTTAAACTTGAATTTAATTGAGCTATAAATATAATATTATAAAAAGATGTCATACTAAAATTATCCCACTCAAATTATCCCATTACCCCATTTTACCCCACTTTATCCCACTCAATTATCCCATTGGGTAAAATTACCCCATTGGAACAATTTACCCCAAATTACACCAAATTACACCAACCAATAACCCCCCCTAACTGTATCCTTCTCTTCCCTCTTCACATCTTCCTGCGCGTCCACCGTTGAGTCCTACATCTCAATCTCGACCACAAACTCTCAGCTTTCATTGTCAAGTCCCCCGTCTCGGCCGGAAGTCCTCCAAATTTGATATTGCTAGGATCCTTTTGAACACCGGTCTCATATCTCCTCAATCTGCTTTCAATTACAAATCTTGAGTGATTTTTTTGATAGTGCTTTCAATTACAAATCTGCTTTCAATAACTTACACTCATATGTGTTTGCTAATCTTGCGTATTTATGTGTACATGTTTACCAACATCTTCATCGCTTGTATTTATGTTTATATGTTGATTATCGACTACTATGTCCTTATCAATTCTATTGTGTTTGGGGTTACATTTGTATGATTTACTTGCTTTAACATTAGCATGTCATAATATACATTTAACATGTATGTAATAAATTAAACTTCCTAGATAAAAAATTAACAAGTAAAAACGTATACATAACATAACACATATCTTATAACGTCAACTGCCAAGTTGCAAACATTAACATGTAAAAACATATACTTCACACATATCATATAACTTTTAACCATCAAGTTATTAACATTAACAAGTAAAAGCTTATACTTCAAGCGTACCTAAAACTTTAACAGCTAAAATATAAACATTAATAGGTGAAGGAGTATATATCACACATACTCTATAATTTTAACAGCCAAGCTATGAACGTTAACAAGTAATGCCACACAATAAACACATATGGAATAATCTTAACAGTCAATTATTAACAATAACAAGCAATGCTGAAAGTTAATACGTAGTCTGCAAAACATTTAACAACCAACAAAAAGACATCCAAGAAATTGATAGCAATAAACTTACTTCATAAATTAGCAATAGGTCTGTTGCATATTTTGCGGTTATGACATTCTATATGGCATTGAGAGCATTTTAACTGGATGTGTAGAAATGGTTATATTGTTGATTCGTTTAGTTTTATTTCTTCTTTGCTTTTCATTATAGATGGTGGTAATTGTAGGTGTAATTTTTGATCTCCCGAAAATAGGGAACTTCGTTTGTATTGATAAGAAGGCTTATTACAAACTAATAATCAAATGATTACAACAAAAGCAGAGGGAAGGCCCTCTTTGTTTAATCGTGGGGACTTTAAGGTAGCTACAGGATGCTTCGCTCGGTGCTCGTGCCGAGTCTGCTTCCCTTGGACGATTCGACTGAGGTTGTCGGAGAGCTTCAGTACTCAGTAGAAGCTCAGGGTGAGGGAGTTCGTCTCTTCTGGCTCGCCGGCGATCGGGGCTCGGAGCTAGGAGATGGCGCTGCAATGCAAGGATATGCAAGAAGCCCCTTTTTCTTTTGATTGATCAATCGATCGATCTCCCTTAAGGTTGCTGAAAGAAGCCTTTAAATAGGAGAGAGACAGTTTGGCTGTTCCTGGAATTATGGGATGTGACCATACATTGTTCAGAGACATCTTGCTGTTCCTCTGTGCCGCAAGCGGTCATTCGAGGAGCCGCATGTTGTGTCACGTCGCGTAGGAGTAGGAAAGCCCCTCCTCGTATCGGTGACAGTAGCAACCAGATACTTGAGTGGATCTGGCCAACTCATCGAGCGTCGGCGGCTTTCGCCCTTTGCTTGGACGAGTGAGGTAAGCAGCATTTATGAGGGTGCAGGCTGCCCTGGCAGCCGTCTGCTTACCCACGCTGCGAGCCACCGAGTGGCCACCTGACGGTCCTAGGGTCCTGTGCCCCCTCCCCTCTCCCTATGTCTTGATAGAGGCGGGAGAATGGACGTCACGTGCCTGAGTGGGCTTAGACAGCTCGCTGCGCGCCGACGGCTTCAGTTCTTGACTCTGATGGTTGAGGTGAACCGCATTTATGAGTATGCAGGTTGATCTGACGTCTGTCTGCTCGCTCAGATTGTGGGCGGCCATCTGACGAGCTTAGAGCACTGTGCCTTCTCCTTCGGGTCGAGAGAGGCGGGAAAGCCCATATCAGCACGTGGGGTAGCAGATGCTTGGCCCTATTGGCGGCCTTGAGGTTTGCTGGCGGATTTGATTGTAGACTTGCTCGGGCGAGTTGCGTGGCTTTGGGCGACTTCCCCTTACAGGTGGATTTCTCGCTAGTCCACGGAGGTATTTTTTTTACCGTTTACAGTAATATATGGATCTGATATCATGGTACACTACGCTTCTTATAATCAATTATAGGTGTGAGGGATTGGCCCATAATTTTTTTAAATGCTTTGGCTGATATAAACTAATAGCGAAATTGGTAAACGACACTCTTTATAAACACAATAGTTGTGCAAGCATGTTTATAAGGAATACGAGTTATGTCACACTCACGGCATTCACATGTGTTGTGCTCTAAATTCACTTAGTAAGTTTTATAGGATTGTAATTTAAATAATCCTTTATAACGCATATCTAATGGGCACCTGTTTCCCATGTTTTCTTTAAGGAGCATCATAGCTTTGAGTCAAAGAAATCTGTTCTATTTTTCAGCCATCTCTTGTAGATTATTCATGTGAATCATAATTTGTTTTCAGGTATACTCCACCATTTTTAGTATTGATAGCACTCGAGCCTCTCGTATCCAATTGCTGAAAGACTAAGCGACATTAAATATGACGTGACCATATCTGCAATAATTTATAAGACAGAGGTTAAAAATTCTTCCAAAAAAGCTTAACTTTATAACATCTAGCATAACCTTAACAAGCAATGACATATCGATAACATGAAATGACTTAACTTAGCATGAAACGACTTAAACTTATAGAAATAATCTAACACAACTTTAACATGAAATATGATACCCTTAACAGGAAATGACTTAAATTTAATAGTAAATAAGATAGAGAAGATTATGAAATTATATACTTTACCTAATGCCAAAAAAAAGTGTTTGCCTATTGTATGGTGGAAATTTTGGAGTAAAAAGAAATGAAGAAAAATTGATTTGTATTCCTTTAATCTCAATTACAATTGGAATTTCTGATTACAAAAGAGAGGAGAATGATCTGGATTCTCCACTTTGTTTAATTCTGGGTTCTTCACGGTGGCGATGAGATGCCTCCCTCGAATGCTCGCGTCGAGTTTGCTTCTCGTTGACGATCCGAACGTCTTGATTCACTGGAACGTGATTTTCTCCTCACGATTTGACGTTGTGGAGAACTTGCAAAGCAAGTTTTAGAACTCTTGATGAGTTGATAACTCTGAACGAGTTTGAAACTCTATGAAAGAGTTGATTTAACCGAAAATCAGTTTGACAAGCCAAGGATGAAAGCTCTCTATTGTTGAACGTTGCTGAAGGATGAATGTCGATCTTCTCATCGCTGCCAAGCCGAAGATCTCCTCTTCGCTGCCAAGTCTAAGATCCAAAAAGCCAGCCGAAAGGAAGCCTGAATCCGAGAGCCCAATCTTCCGCCCAAACTCAGTTGAGTTTTCTCCTATTTATAGGAGATTAAGGGGTGTAACCGCCCCATAAATCACTCCTAAGTGGGGTGTAACCGCCTCCAAATCGTGAGAAACGATTTTAGAACCATTCAGCTTATGTTGAATGAGTCAAACAACGCCCAAGTTGGCATTTAGGACCCTAGATCCGCGTTTTAGACTGGAGACGCAGAGTTGGGTACCCGCTGGGTGTTGAAAAATGCGAGGGCCGCCGGCGTTTTGGAGTCTGAAGGTTAGAAATGCGGGGGTCGCCTGCGTTTTGCTTGTTGAAGCTTGGAAACGTGGGGATCGCTTGCGTTTCAGGAATTGAAACGCGAGGGTTGCCTGCGTTTCAAGAATTAGAACGCGGAGATGACTTCCGCATTTAGAAGAGGCTAGTTGACTTGTAGCCTCTTCTGTAGAGCGTTGTAGAGACCATTATTGAATGATCTTCACCTTGGCTGCTCAAAAATATAAGAGTTGTCAGATTGTAACCCCCGATGTTAATTATGAAGGCTGTTGAACTAGAGCTTTCATCGGTTGTTGTGAAGGTCATCAGATTGTAACATTCATCGATCTACGTGAAAGTCTTCGAATTATAGCCTTCTGAAAGTCGTCAGATTGTAACTTTCATCATCGGTGTTTGATGGGGGATCAACTATCTATTTTGATTTTTAGACAGCCTACACCTATAAACTTAACAATAATACAATTAACAATCATTGGATAATTTTGTATTCATATCTATAGGCGTCAAAAATTACTTATAGGTTCCCGCACGCAACTCGAGACAGAGAAAAGGTGATGAACATCATTATTTGAGTCAAGGAGAATTATCTGACACTGATAAGTGCATGAAGTGAGTTGCGAAGCGTATGAGTCAACGGGACGACAAAATAACGAAAAGACGATTCGATCGGGAGTTACGTTTCACCCACGAAAGATAAAGTATCGCTCGTGTCTTGTCCACTTCACATGTGATTCACCTATGGGAGATTGTAGATCTCTTATTTGGCTTTCCAACGTGCTTTGAGTCACGTCGTTCCGAGATTGGACCGGGAAATTACAGGAAAAACAATCAAGGTATGCAAAATGGCGTCTCGGTCGAAACCGAGACACAAGTCGTGTATCGTCCAAAGCCGAGACACAAAATGTGTCTCGGCCAAGGCCGAGATATAGAGTCTGTCTCGTGCCCTGAAATGCAGTTTTTAGTGTTAACCGTCGAGATTTCGGTAGATTATGATCCAATAGCCCTCTAACTGAAGCGAACGTGTTTTAACTGAAGATAAGAGGGAATCATCCGTTCTTATCCGAAACCCGAGCTTCTGAAGCCTATAAATATGGCCCTCGGGCATTCATTTATACAGATCTGGAATTCTTGAGTCTCGGCGAAGCCCTGTCAAATTGAAGAGTGAGGAACACAAATTTCAGAGAGGAGGAAGAGATCTTGGCGAGTTCGTCAGCACAAATAGAGGAAGAGTTTGAGAGATCCGCATCCCGTTCATCCATTTCCCTTAAGATCACACCTAGCTGTGATTCTTGAGAAGAGTGATTGTCTTGTTGTTGTCGAGATATCACTTCAATTTCTTGTCTCTTTGTAAGGCAACAAAATAGTTATTCGGATCTGATCAGTTGGTGGTCCACGGATAAACCCCAGCACCGGCAAAGATCGGTTAATAAGAGTTAATTTGAACCGAAAATCGGTTAATAAGCCAAGGCTAGAAGAAAGCTCCGGTGGTCGATCTCCAAAGCTTCAGCAATTCCCCAAAAAGAGAGAGCCAAAATCTCTTCTTTTCTGCCCAAAATCCAGGATCAATCCAAGCCAAGAAGTTTTAACCCTTAACTCAGTTGAGTTTACTCGTTTTTATAGGGGATTAAGGGGGTGTAACCGCCCCCCTTAAATTACTCCTAAGTGGGGTGTAACCGCCCTCAAATCATGGAAAATGGTTTTGAAACTGTTCAAGGGTTTAAGGGATGTAATCCCCCCTAAAATCTCTCTATAATGGGGTGTAACCGACCCTATTAAGTAGAAATACGGTTTTAAACCGTTCAGTTCTGTTTGAACCAGTCAAACACAAAAAACACGGGTCTGACCCTTGTGTTTTAATGTTGCAACGCGGGTTCGACCCTTGCGTTTTGTTGCTGACACACGGGGAGGACCTCCGCGTTTTGGGGTTATAACACTGGTTCGACCTGTGCGTTTTGATGTTGTAATACAGGTCCGACCCGTGCGTTTTGACTTTGAACGCTGGGGATGAACCCTGAGTTTTAATTTGTAGAGACCGCCGATTTGTAGTCTCTTTTGCTAAATCATTGCAAAGATCGTCATCTTGTAATCTTCATCTTGACTCCTTGAAAATATGAGAGTCGTCAGATTGTAACTCCCGATATTAATTATGAAGACTGTTGATTAGAGCTTTCATCAATTATTACGAAGGTATTCAGATTACAACCTTCATCGATGTACGTGAAAGTATTCAAATTATAACCTTCTGGAAATCGTTAGATTGTAACTTCCATCATCGGTGTTTGATGGGGTTTGGCTATCTGTTGTGATTTTTAGATAGCCTACACGCATGTGCTGATGTTGCGAGCATGTGCATAGCCATCAGCTTAGTCACCGACGTTGAGCTTGTTGCAACAATCGATGTTGGTGAGGCCGGGCTTGATCATCAGGGCATCGAGGAGAATGAAGTTGGAGTTGCCTCAGTTATGAGAGTGTCGAAGAGTGAGGTTGAAGTCGCCGATGGTGTTTAAGATGTCAAAGATGCTAATTTGTAGGAGAAAACACACGAGATGGTGGATGAGAATCCATCCGGTGGTGATGCTACTGCTGACAGTAGTGATGATGCTGTTAGATATGGGTTTTGGGCCATTGATGGATCCAATGATTTTTTTCATTGGTTTAGGGCTTGACAAATTTTTATTAAAGTTTTTTAAGAATTGGATGGAGGATTTGTTGGAGAGTTTGATTGATAATTTTGAGTTGGGAGGATAGAGGGGGTGGAGGGAAGAGTTTGGGCGGTGTAGAGGATGCTGGTTTCGCTGCTGACGACGGTGGGATCGTCAACAGTAAAGCAACTAAGATAGCAAAATTGGATGGGGGTGGTGATTAGGTTTTGTGCGGATGAAGATCTTGTTGGGTGGAGAATAAAAGGAGAGATGAATTTGGGATTTAAGGGAAATACATTATACAAAGTGTATACTATTGTCGTGGAAGGCCTAAACCACATTTAATTCAAACTTAAAAGGGCTGAGTTACATGGGCAAAAGTTCTAAGTGCTGGGTCACATGGGGTTTTAAAATTTGGGGCATTGACACTAATTTTTCTTTCTTTTCTGCATCCCCTGTTCCTCCTATGCTCGTTGCTATCATTTGATCACATTATCAGATTAGGCTGCCCTTCCCTTATGTCACGCCTTGGGCCCACGGGCCTGTTAGCGCGTGCAAGCCATGAGTCCACAAAGAGCAACTCATGAGTTGGCTAAATCCACAGTCAAAATGCTAGCATTAGTTGTTCTTGGGCATTGAGCATTTCTCTATTTAAACCACTAACATTTCTTCACACTAATTTATGTTGGACTAAAGTTAGGGTGTCACAATCACCTCACCTTACAAAGATGACATCCTCGTCATCATGACATGACAGTTAACACATCCCAGTATCACTTGCTAGGCGATGTGAATTCTAGAGGTGGCTCATATGGGTTATAGAGGTGGCTCCCACTGCATCACGTGGTGTGACACTTAGCCCCGTCTAGCACTTAACTCCACACTTCCGGCTGACAACTGCTCTAATACTACTTGTCACGCTCCAGGCCCATGGGCCCGTTGGCGTGTGCAAGCTGTGGATCCACAGAGAGCAACTCATGGGTTAGCTAAATCCACCGCAAAAATACTAGCACTAGTTGTTCTTGGGCCTTAGCCTTTTCTTTATTTAAACCACTAATATGTCTTCACACTAGTCCATGTGGGACTAAAGTGAGTGTGTGAGGCCTCTTTTTATATTCTATTATTCTTTTTTAAACAAAATATTAGATTTATATAATTATTTTAAACTAAAAATATCATAGATCAATAGTTTACTAAAAAGATGTTCAAATTGAGATATAATGGAAAGAGATGGGGATGTAAACAAAGAAGGAAATAGATAAAAAAGAATTGATTTTTGTGGACAAGTTTTCAAAACAGTCATCTTTGGACTTTTATTCTCAAAAAAAGACCTATTTCGAATTTATTTTTAAAAACCGATTTGGTTTCAGCCCTGTAGCTAAAACCATATCAGTTTTTGAAAATATTTTTTCAAAACTTCATGGGAGTTGAACTCCTATGAAGTTTAGCAGGTTTTTAACTAGCTACTAAAACTTCATGGGAGTTCTCCTGTGAAGTTTTATTGGTTGAACAAACTTCATGGGAGTTCAACTCCCGTGAAGTTTGTTACAGTGCAAAAACTCCATGGGAGTTAAACTCCTATGGAGTTTTAGTCAAATTTTTCAGAGAATCGCTCGCTAAAAAATTAAGCCTGTAACTCCACGGGAGTTGAACTCCCATAGAGTTGTAGGTTTTACAAAACATGCACAACAGCCTCACGTAACATAACTCATATACAATATATTTACCTGTTAGCAATAATTGATACCATATACACTGAATTACAACAATATATACATAATTCAACCATGAATTAAACACAAATCAAACAATATTCACAAAGAGTAAATATGTAAACAATAATTGATCCACAAAAGTATAGTATTTGAAAATTCATAAAAGTTATAAATTTTAACAAAATAAGCTCACATGCAATCCAAAATAGCTCCTCTCCTTCCTCTCCCTCTCTTCCCCCTCCCCCTCGCTCTTCCCCTCCCCCTGCGTTCCTGCTGATGAGCCTCGATTATTTAAGTATCTGGTTGTGTATGAGGCCGAGAAGCACCAATTCCATTAACATGCGAAGTGCCGGCTCCATCAGCATGTGAAGTGTCGGCTTCATCAACACGTGAAATACCGGCTTCGTCGTCATGTGGCCGTCGTCGCCGTGTGTACGCTTGCCCAAATAATCGAGACCCATCCTCATGGCCTGCAAACTCGTCGACGTGAGTCTTATGAAATACTTGTGCTATTGTCTTCTTGATCCTGCTGAAGACCCCTAACGCCACCGAATCCTGAATCTCAGGCATGCGCGCATCAATATCAGCTTCAATGCTATCAAAAGCACAGACCTAGGAGGTAAACAATTTATTAAGTACCATCTCAATAAAAAAATATTATAATTTAGCTTAGAAGCTTACATAATCTCTCTCGATCATCCCACTATGGATGTAACTGTCTGTCGGTGGGCGTGACGTGTGTCCAGTTGATGGTTGTGGGTCACGCGTGATCCATCTACGTGTGATATCCAAATACCAACGCATATACATGGTAAATGTGTCTCTTGTATCCTGTATGAAATCACATCTGTGAGTCCACCTGTCTATGTAGGCTGCATGGACTATGGCCCAGTCGGTACGGTACGATGTAGGACGTCATCGATGATAGATCTGCTCTACAGGCTCTAGCACAGGCTGAGAGAGAGAAATTGATCTAGCACACGGTTAGGGAAATGCATCTCTACAATCTCCCAACAGATCAATAGAACTCTGGCTCTCCACAAGTCGGGACTAACTCTGGCTCTCCACAAGTCAGGACTATCTCGACAGTTAGGTGCAAGAGTATGCATATCGAGCTCCGGCGGTGAATATGATCTCCACTTGAACTGAACTAAGATAAAACATTAATCAGTATCAACAACAAAACTATAATATTCATAACTAATCAATTTTTATATTTACATGTTCGTGTTGGAGGCCATCAAGCTCATTTCGGTAAAACTCACGATGTCGTGTCGCTGATTTGTAGTTAGCGTACCGCACGTTATACCTATTTGACATATCGAATATATGAGTTCAAATTCAGTTGAATAAAATTGTGTGGATAATTATACCTGTATGCCAAAAGAAAATGTCCCTGTAAGTCGCGATGCACAAGCAAAGTCGATCTGCTAACATGAATGTGCTCCCATGACCAAAGATGGATCAACGTGCAGCATCCCTTAAATTCTTTATTCTGCATTAAGGATACTCTACCCAATTCTCTATACAAGTATGCTAACAGTACACTTTCCCATGATAGTGCGTCGCATACACCAAAATCCTCCAGCAGTGGCAGCCATCGTGCATGTACAAGGTGTTAGTCTCTGGCCTCCACCTCTTAATCAGTGCAGTGATAAGCGGCTAATCAAGCCTAATAAATTGTACTGTCAAACACTCTCGGAACCTAGTCTGAGCTATCAGCTGTAGTACTCTCTCATCCTCAATGACCCAAGCTGAATGACTCTGGGAATGATCGACCATGGTGATATCTGGTACGGGTTGCACGTCAAACAAAATGATTAAGTATATTGAGAAAAAAATAAAATTAGTGCCAATGCTAACGAATATATATACCAACTACGTTTTACCTGTCCCGAGCCAATATGGTCTGAACAAGGACTCGCCTGGAGGTACAAAACATCAGGATGTATCGGTCTCGGATCCATAATGAATATATCTGAGATTAAAATATTAGAAGATAATGTACAATGTGTTAGATATTTCAGTTGAATGACTGACTTAGTCATATAAAAAAACATATTACAACAAACGAATGTGCAATGTGAACAAGGAATAATTTGAAACCAAACATTAAAATTAGATCCCAAACATAGTACAAAACGCTATAAATAACAATTACGAATGTCATACGAGAACAAACATAGTGCAAAGCACTACATATTACAAATCAACGCCTAATCCTAGCTGGACAACTGTTTTTGTTGTGGCCCGGTTGATCACATCTACTGCACTTATTTCTCCTCCTAATTCCTTCACGACCGTCATCCATACTATTTCTAATTCGTACGGTACGAGGACACCCCGCCAATCTTTTATACAAAGGAGGTAATATGTGTGGCTCATATTGTGTCCAATGTCGATTATCATATGGTGGACGAAAACACTCTTTGTACGTTTGTTTATAGTTGTAAGTAGAATACCAAGCTGCGACGAATTCATAATGTGAAATCCTCACACCACCCTGTAGATCAGAGCAAGCAGCGACAACATGAAAATAAGGAATCCATTGTAGTTGCGGTACATTGCAAGTGCACGTACATGTGTGATTCACTAACATATTAACTTTGTAAGAGCGACTTTCTCTATGTGATATTCCCTCAACGACCTCTCATTCATTAAAACGGTATCTTACGACATGAAAGGATTGAATTTGCACAATCCGAGCCGCTAGCATTTCATCAACCTTTGGTGTGAGCTCTGAGCGGATATTTTCACCAAGTATGCGATGTCGGAGAAAGAATTTATTAAGTCTGTAAAATATTTTAGCAACTAGTGACTGTATTGGCACACCGCGTGCTCCCCTGAGCACGCCATTGAAACTCTCAGAAGTGTTCGTAGTCATCATACAAAACCATTTTCCGTCATCTTCACATAAAGCCCACTTATCAACATTGTGCGATCCCAAACTAGTTTCGATCCAATCATGTGAAACTCGTAAAATGAACTTAATCCTCTCTCGTTTTGATCATAAACTAATTTTTCTGTTGCACAACCGGCTTGCCAAAGAAGATCTTAAACCTAATCGTTTCCATACTTCTTCTTGAAGTTATCCCTAATACGTCACAAGTAATAACAATGTGCATGTGGTGACGGGTAATGTCGTTGGAGTGCTCTTGGAATTCCTTTCATCTTATCAGATATAAATGTAATTGGCCACGTCCCCACACTAAGGATATGATATCTAATGCATGCAAAAAACCACGCCCAATTCTCTGTGTTTTCAACATCAACCACTACAAACACCAAAGGAAACAACCCGCCATCTGCGTCAACTTCGGTTGCAACAAGCAAAAGGCATTTGTACTTACCGTATAAGTGAGTGTCATCAATGCTAAGAAGAGGACGACAACATTGGAACCCCTCAATACAAGGTCCAAATATCCAAAATACATCTGTGAACCATTGTTCTCCATCATCAACAGGGTCTGATGATACTTCAAAGACAGTCCCAAGATTTTCTCTTTTGAATGCTTCAAGATAATGTGGTAAGATCTCATAAGATTTGTCCCAATCCCCGAATATTTTTATCATCACCTTCCTCCTAGCATTCCAATACTTGTTGTATTTTTTTGACATCCAAGTTGGTCCCTTTATGTACTAAAAGACGAATATCTTTCGATATTTGATCAAGATCCTCCCTTAGATGCAGTAAAATCAATTGATATATAAAAGAAGAGGGCGCATGCTTGTTATTCATCTCTAATCAAGGATTGCTACATATGTGGAGTCTATTGTATGTCGTGATTTTAAAATGCCCGCCTACTCTTACACCCGAGCGTGAATTAAGCTTCCAAGGACATTTCGCATTGTCACCGTGGTGTCTACCATTATCTTCGTTTTTGCCATCTTTGCGATAAAAACAAACCACGTTATAGCTTGTTGTGTTATTTTTTGTTGGCCTAAACTTGACATTTTTTATAATGGCATACGAGCGAGCGCATGGATCAATTTCTCCTTACTTTAAAAAAGATCCCCATTCGTGAATGAGAAGTCCTCACCTTGTGTATCATCACCGTTATTAGTGCCAATAGGAACACTTTCCATCATGGAGTTATCGATCCATTTTCTCCTTGAAGTTCATCAGACGACAGATCCTCTAAGACGACATACTTATTATTAGTATAACATCTGTCAATATTTTGGTTGTCTCCTTCATCACGATCTATCAACATCATGCTATTAATTTGTAAACCGTCCTCCTCCTCATCATTCTCAGATTTGACACTTGTATTATCTTCTTGATTGGTCGTGTTAGTATCGAAAGTATTTAAGTGCGCGCAAATGAAGGACCGCTCATGTATTGTGATTGTGTCCAACCTTCATCTTGTTACTTAGATAAAAAGCCGACGGAGTCAACTTCAAGGTCCTCCAACATGCTGGAGTACGTTCCGTTGTGATTCAACGATTTGCCCAAATTCCTCTAATGTTTATCAATAAACAATTCGACTGAACGCTTCTCGTCGTGTGACACTCCAATGAGACCCATATCATAGTCACTTGATATTTGAATGCCGCTTGTTCTGTTCCCCACAACAAGATAATTACAAATAACATTAAGGTGATACTCACGTGAGTTGGTTAATGTAAGTTTGTGTAATTCATTAACAAATTCATCGAAAGTACACGATTTTATTATAGACAACGGTCTCGTCACACCTCATTCATAAACGGGCATATTATTTTCGAGATAGTTAATCTTCCCATCATATGAACAAAGAATTACGATTCGATCGTTCATCATTACCTATGAAGAGTAAAAAATTCAAGATCAATATTACACGAAAAAACTAAAAAAAATGTTACTTACCATTAAGTCCTATATCAATTTTAGTAATCCGTAATTTTAACCAAATTCATATATCAATGTCAAACATATGTAGCCACACTAACTTTTACATTTTTGATAATTTCCCCTCTAAATCCACAAAATTATTTAATTTTTTTCACAAAAAGCATAAATAATTTACAATTAATTTTTAAAATTTATTTTTTTACATTTAATCACCATGAAATAATGAGAATATGCAAGAAATTAGGAGATTTTTTTAAAAAGATTTTACTTTCAATTTGTCGATGCCTTAACTTCCGGTGAACTCCGGCGACAACGACGGTGAGAGCGATCAACTCCGGCGGTAGGGACTGGGGACGGCGACGGTGGTAAGGATTGGGGGTAGCGCCGGTGGGGGACGAGGGAGAGGGGTATATGGTTTAGGGTGGGGAAGGGGTGAGAGCGGTGTGGGAATGAGTTCACGGGTCTACGCTTTATATAGGCGTGGCCACTCCCGTGGAGTTTGTTACAACGCAAGAACTCTACGGGAGTTTAACTCCCGTGGAGTTTCAGTCAAATTTTCCAGAGAATCGCTCTTTGGAAAATTAATCATGTAACTTCACGGGAGTTTTGTTTTAAGCAATAAAACATCACGGGAGTTGAACTTTCGTGAAGTTTTAGCAGTTAGTTAAAAATTTGCTAAACTTCACGGGAGTTCAACTCCCGTGAAGTTTCGGGAAAATATTTTCAAAAACCGACCTGGTTTCAGCGCCAGGGCTGAAACCAGTGCAGGTTTTGAAAATAAGTTCTAAATAAATCTTTTTTTTTGAGAATAAAAGTTCAAAGAGGAATATTTTGAAAATTTGTCATGACTTTTATTGTACCATAATAACTTTTAAAGAGTAAAAAATTATGAGTTATTAATATAATAATTATTAACAATATATTATATTCTTACCAAAAGCAATTTAACAATAACTAACATTATATTAAACAATTATTAATAAATAATAGTACGTTAAACATATAATATTAGTTATCTCATCATAATAAGTTATATATTTTTTCATTATCACAAATTATCACACTTCTAAAAAATATCTCAATTATCTCCCTAAAATATCTCACTTAAAAAAATAATCTCACTTTAATAATTATATTGCACTTCTTGTAAAAATGTTCCGTTGACCGACTCCTCCTTGGTGTGTTATGCTTTATACGAGCCGCCCAGCCGAATATGGTCACTAGAACAATTTAGAACTATTTGTTAATTATTCGGTTAATTTCCACCACTTTATCAAGGACTAAAAAATAAATTTGCTCAAAGACTCGTGTTACGCCCATAGCTGACCGGCTGTGTTTATCAAGGGCGAACCGTGGGCGACGAACTCCAGCCCCTGTCGCCGGAGCTCGGATCCTAGTCATACTCAGAGCACGATAACCCTCTGAGAAAAAACAGGGACAAAAAGGAAAACGAAAAAGATTAAAAAAGTAATAATAATCCGATGAGCTTCTCCTTCGACCCAAAACCCTAACCATCACCCCGTCCTCCAATCGAAGCATCAGAAAATGGAGAGGGAGATCGAGCTCCTCTCCCGAGTAATCGCCAACCACCTCTTCCTCGGCCAGTTCGAGCCTCTCCGAGCTCTCCTCCTCAGCCTCCGCAAGCGAGATCGAGACCTCGCCCTCTCGATCCTCCGCAGGATCGTCCTCGAAGGCGGAAGGATCGATGGCGTTCTCTTCTCCGACTCCTGCAGCTCCCCTTCGCACCTCGCTTGGCTCTCCGCCCTCGAGCTCCTCAAATTCGAAGCCGCGGGCATCGACCCCGAGGTTTTGAGGTTGAGAGTTGAGTTTCTGCTCTTAATTCAACTCGTGTTGTCGAAATCCTCGGGGCAGGATGTGGATGTCCTGAATAAGATCTTAGATTTTGCTTTGAAGAAGTTGAGGGGTGATGATGAGGGCGGTACTGCGGTCACTGATGATGAATTCAGGAGTTTGTGGAATTTGATTCTTGAAAACTGCGAGATTTTCGGTTCGATTTGTGGGAACATACAGCAACAGGTTCAGTTGTTGTCAGAGTCGAGTTCGAGTTTAGATGGGCTTGATGTGCTTGTCAGGTTACAAAAGAACGTGCAGTTGGCGCATTTGGATGCTTTGAAGGAGAAGTTGAAGGCAGATGATTGGGTGGGAGCTGTTTCTCATATTCGATTTTTTCACCAAGGTTATGGAGTAGAGGAGACCGAGTACAAGTGAGTTTCTTTCCGGAAAGTATTTAAATTTTTATTGCACTCTTTATTTAGCTGTTGAATTTATTTGGCATAAGACTTTGTAGCGGCTCTAATATGGGAATGACTGGGTTTGAATTAGTTTAGACATTTATTGCTACTAGATGAACTTATACTTCACAATTGAAGGCGAATATCTTTTATGTGGTTTTTGTAGATAATTCCTATCTTTTATGTGGTGTTTGTAGATAATTCATATCTCACAATTGAAGGTGAATATCTTTATGTGGTTTTTGTAGATAATTCCTATCTCACTGCTTTGAGTAACTAACACTCCTTTATCACAAAGGTCGTCCATGTGAATGGAAACATTTAACCATATGTCCAAGGACCATGAGAAAATCAATGCCTGTCCTAGAGGAATTTAAACGTCCAATCAGATGATATTGTGTCACAGACAAACCAAATAGTACATTAATGTAAGAAGTCATGCAAAATTTCTAGAAGATGAAATATGCTGGCAAGAGTGACAAAGCTTTTAAAGAAAATGCTCTCATCTGCAATTATGCAGGATATCAAAATATACATGTCCTGCAAATCTTTTTGTGGCGCTTCTTGATGTCATGGGTCTCCCATTGTAGGCAAATGTCTATGGTCCTGCTTGCTTGGTTAGTTTGTAGTTGCTTACATGATAATTGGCATACTATGGTTGCAATTTGACTTTAAACTAATTTGAGCTTAATAGGATCTTGAGTTGAGTAGTTTTTTTTTAATATATTTTATTTATTTTCATGTTTCTAGGTTTTTTTTGTATCTATTCGAAGAGTTCTGGTCTGATATTAATACTATAGTGGCCTAACTATGGGTTGTTTCCACAGATGGTATGTTAGGATGAAGTTATGGATAATCATTAAACTTTTAGCTTAATGAGTTGAAATTTATTCTCTCTGAAAAGGAATTTCCTTTCCTTCCCATGCTGCCAAATTAGATGTCGTAGTAAGATCTTTATAAGGAAATATAGTTATTTTTCTCTTGGAAAGGTGCTCACAGCTTTTCTATAGATGTATTTTCCCCTCATCCTCTTTTGCCACCTTATCTTCTGTAACATCCTCTGTTGTCTTCATGTCTAGCATTGTCATTGTCATATGGGAGGTATAGACTAAACTCTAGAAGCTTTAACCAAGAACTGATCAATCAGAACAGCTATACTTTAAGCCTCCACTAGTTTGTCCAGAATTTAAGTCCAGACAACATAGCAGGGAAGAGTAGCCCTATCCAACAAGGCCGGCCCGGCCCGGAAAACCAGGTCCGGGCCAGGAAAAACCCGTGACCCGGACCCGGGCCCGGGCTTGGGCCCGGGCCCGATCGGGCCGGGCACCGGGCCGGCCCGATTGTTTTCTTTTTTTTGGATAAAAAATGCTAAAAATTAGATTAATCTTATTATATTTATATAAGTATGTATTAGTATATACTTGTAAATTATTATATAGCTATATATTATATATACATATATTATATGTAAATATATTGTATATACTTATAAGTTATAACATGAGAGAGAGAGAATCACATAAATATATATTAATTATTTATAAATACGTATTATATAGTTATATATGTATTTGTTACATACTTACATTATGCTTATTTAAGTACAATTATACAGTTTACTTATATCATATACTTTTATACATACTATATGCAATATACTTATATATAATTATACTTATGTACTTATATATACTTATATAACTGTAATTCTATAATATACACATATAAGTATACTTATAACTACATTATATATACTTATATTCTTATATCTTAGCATCTATACCATGCTAAGAGAGAGAGAGAGAGAGAGAGAGAGAGAGAGAGAGAGAGAGAGAGAATCACATAAATATATATTATATATGTATTTGTTACATACTAACATTATGCTTATTTAAGTACAATTATACAGTTTACTTATATGATATACTTTTAGATATACTAGATGCAATATACTTATATATAATTATACTTATGCACTTATATATGCTTATAACTACATTATATATATTTATATTCTTATATTCTTATATCTTAGTATCTATACCATGCTAAGAGTGTATATATATATATATATATATATATATATATATATATAT
>BQKN01066008.1:464678-487945 GCA_022839385.1 Asparagus kiusianus | reverse complement strand
ATAACCGGGCTGGGCCGGGCCAAGGCTTCACCAAGACAACCCGGGTCAAGAGCCCGGTCGGCCCGGGTTTTCCAGGCCTGTCCTGGGCCCGGGCCGGGTTCAGGCCCGGCCGGGTCCGGGCCGGATACCCGGTCGGGTCTGGGCCTTGGGCCCGAATGGACACCCTAGGGAAGAGGTTAGTTGGAACGTAAAGATTTATGCAGCCATACTATCTCAGCTTATGCTAGCACATGGGCTATTCTTCTAGGCTGGACGAAGTCTACATTACAAGTTAAGATGATAAATGTTCTCCAAGCAATTGCATAAGCAAGAGACTGACATCCTATTTTCTTTAGATGCATGTATGTCGGCCTCTACATGTGGTAATATGAGTTCTCTCTAATCCTAGCTCTAGCATGATGGAATCATCAATATTCCTTGTCTATTTTTCACAAATCCATAGTAATCTTGTAAACCTAAGATAAACGTGAAGCTTTCTGAAAGCTTGGGATGATGACCTACGGTTTATGATGCTGTAACAGCATTCTTAAAATTCATATAGTTTCGGTCCTTGTGAATTATGAAAATAGCTAGGCATACTACAAATTGATGTTATTCTTTAATTTAAGACCACCATCAGCGAGTGAGAGGTACCTGTCGAATCTACTTCTTGGTTCCATCATTTTAAGCCGTAGCACCTGTAATATGTTGAATATCATTTATGTTACCCATTATATGTTTGGCCACTGTGAATATTGGGCACAATGCGTCAGTATTACTGTATGCCACTCCTGTGGGTATGTGGTTGGCATCACTTCTATAACTTCTGCTACCATTCTTTGCTAATTCACAACATCACTTCCTTTGCTATAGCTATCAGTTTGAATTGTAAATTGACACAGTTCTGATCACAACCTTTATGATTGCAATCTGCTACTCCTCATTTTGTGGTTGAGCATTGCAGGTGTGAAGCACCTTATGTTCCCTTTCATTTTTGAACATCTGGGTTAAGTTCCAGTCCCATGTGACATGTATATAATCTACTATTTTTTAACGATGCATCCCTTTTTCCATTTTGAGTTCAGATTTAATATTTGTAGTCTCGACTCTCTCTCCACTTTTACTCAGCTTTAGTATTCCACGTAGTGCTGTATTTGGGGGACACCGCTGAGTAAGTGGCTGTGTTTTGGATGTTAGAAACTAGTTGCATATCACATATATTAGAACTTTATAGTACAATCAGACTACTTTTTACTTTTGACAGTTTGTCGCTGTCAAATATTTGTTTTTAACAAGTGTAGAATCTGGTAATTTGACAACCTATTCTATTAGGCCTTTGGATAATTATAGAATTTATAAGTTGTATTATTTGTAGGATGGTTATGCAAGATGCTATCAAGATGGTCTGGCTGCAAAGTGCATGTTATACAAAAAACTGGGAGGACTTTCGAAATACTATTATGTTGATTTATGCCGAAGCTCTTTCATCGAGTTGCCCACAAATCGTGCAGACAATTCAGGTGATGAATATCTTGTGATTGATTATTTAATTTTAGCTTAGATTTTAGCCATCTTTCTAGACATGATTCTTGTTGATGTAATTCTATGCATTTTTTTGGGTGTTTTCACAATATGCTAATGCGCATCAGTGTATCTTCATACCATCTCTTTCATCTACTGATTTTATAGATCTTGATACCATCTCTTTCATCTAATTTTAATAGAAACAGGTCATGAGATAAGCCTCCCCAGTTTTTATACAACCTCTTTTTGTTTATAGTTAGTTTTCTTTTCAATTAAAATTGAATAGATTTTGCTTAAATTTGGTACTCGTAAAGCTTTATTTTACGAAGTTCTAATTTGCAATTGTATTGCACTGTGTTTAAGAGGCATTATTTCTAAAGTAGGAAGATGGAGACAAGCTCTTGAATCTAAAGATTTTAGAATTAGTAGAAAAAAACAGAATATATGGAGTGCATTTTTAGTAAAACTAGGAAAGAAAGAGAGCCTATGGTACATATTGATGGCTAAGAAATACCTAAAACTAATCATTTTTGCTATTTAGGATCAATCATTAGGCATGACGGTGAGATAGAGGATGATGTTGTGCATCGAATCAAATCGGGATGGTTGAAATGGGGGAGTGCTTCGGGAGTCTTATGCGATCGTAGAATACCAATGAAACTAAAGAAAAAATTCTATAGGACGGTTATAAGACTAACTATGTTTTATGGGTTAGAGTGCTGGGCAATTAAAAACCAACATGTTCAAAAAATGAGTGTAGCAGAAATGAGAATGTTGCAATGGTCTTGTGGGTATACATTAAAAGATAGGATAGGAAATGAGTGCATCCTTAGTAAATTAGAGGTTGCGCCTATTAAGGATGAAATGAGAGAGAATAGATTAAGATGGTTTGATCATATACAATGGAGACTCTTTAATGCACCGATCAGGGATATAGATAATATTAGAGTTAATGGGGCTAGGAGATCTAGATGTAGACCTAGAACGACTCGATTAGAAGCAATTAAGAAAGATATGAATAAGACTAACTTAACGGAGGAGATGACCCATAACAGAATGGAATAGAAAAATAGGATTCATATAGCCGACCCCAAACATTTGGGATAAATGCATGGTTGTTATTGTTGTTGTTGTTATTGCACTTGTTTCATATTTTTCATGAGTTATCATATGAATAGGCCAGCTTGCTATTAGTTTGGCTCAATATTGTGAAAATCGGAAGCAGGAACAAATTGGCAAGGCAGGGCTCATCGTCCAATGGCTATTGAGGCAAAAAGCACCACACATCCATGATTTTACTGAAAAAGTAGAAAGTAATAAAAAAGTGGGGAAAGCCCGATATTAAGTAGTTACATGACTCAGTCTATTAAGAATTAACGCTAAATATTTATGATAGTAATAAACATCAATATGAGAAGATGACACATTCATGATTCAACACTAAAATCTTCTAAATCTTGTTTCATGAGAGGCATCTAAAGCGGAAGAAAGCTGAAGCATGGGCTTAAGTGATTTTGCAGCCATAGTTTGCTCCAGCACGATGATTGATGTTGGGACTTCCATATTGTATTTAGGTAGATAAACACAATAATTTGAGAACTTAACTTTTTTCCATGAGCGATGGTATGGAACTCATACCTGAGGTTTTCCTGTGGTGGGAACAATCCATACATTTAGAAGTCATATTTGGCTTCAGCTAGTAGCACTAGTTTTGTTGTTTTCGTTAATCATTATTAAATTTCAGATCTTCTTATTTTAGTAATTTCAGTTGTAGGCTCTCTGAGGATATATCCTGTGTAATTTGTTCGGGCTTCAACTTTTTATATTTAGGAACTTGATGCTTAGAATCACATATCTGGTGTTGTAGATCATCTGCCTATTTACTTTCTATAACCTGCTGTAGTTGGCAAATCACATATTGCATAGGTTTAACTGCATTAATTATGTGTATCTAGCTCTTATTTATAAAGCACTCAAACATGCTAATCTGCCTTATACCATGTGTAAAAGGGAATGGGGGTTTCTTGTGGTTGTAGTGGCTTCCATATTAAGCAGCATTAATACAGTTGTTGGTTCTTTTAATGTTCAAGGAATAAAAGGTCATGCCATCTTATATTTAAAATTCTTATCATCAAGCTGTTGTAGAGTATGCATTCTTATATTGAAATTCTTTTTTTAATTATATTTTATAGGTTATTCAAGATGAAGTGCTCTCTGATGAAATAGAACAGCACAAAGTTTCTGATGCTCACTTTTATCCTCTTCCCCTTCAAAAGTATTTACAAGTGTTACACTCAGGGGACAAAGCAAATGTTGATGATCCATCTTACAGAAGCATTGCAATGAGATCCTGCATGAAAGAACTGTACCATTATGCACGAATTTCTGGTGTTCACTTCCTGGAATGTGTGATGGATGCCGCTTTGTCTGCAATTAGGAGGGAACAGCTTCAAGAAGCTAGTGATGTATGTGGTGATTCGTATTAAAGCTGGTTCTTGTAAACTTTGATGGTTCCTTATATGGGTTTTATTATAGGACATCACTTGTTCTAACACTTGGTGATGGAAACTGATCTGGTGTAGGTCCTCTCTCTTTTCCCCCTTCTTCAGCCTCTAGTAGCTGTCTTGGGTTGGGATCTGTTGTCTGGTAAGACAGTAATAAGAAGAAATTTAATGCAGCTTTTGTGGACGAGTAAATCACAGGTACTGAGGCTGGAAGAATATTCTGTGTACGGCAAGGAAACTGATGAGGTACTTCTCGTTCGGATATTTTTGTTCTAGCTTCTTGGGTATATTACTGTTCTTCTTTGCCTGGCATGAATGATAGCCATTAACTTTTCTTGGCAGGCATCGTGTGTGGAGTATCTCTGCGACCTCCTATGCTTTCGCCTTGATCTTGCTCGCTTTGTTGCTTGTGTGAATTCTGGCAGATCTTGGAATTCGAAACGTTCTCTGCTATTTCGCCAAATGGAGCATTCTGAAAATGAGAAAGACACCGAGGATTTAGACCCTTTTGTAGAGAACTTCATTCTTGAACGATTAGCTGTTCAAACTCCTATGCGGGTGAGTATGTTACTTTGAATAATTGAACTTTTTATTGACTATAAAATTATTTCCTGTAACTGTTTCCAATGAATGCTAGATGGATATGGACACATAAGCTAGCATTTGAAACTTCTTCCCTGTTGACTTGAAATATAATTTCTCATTATCTAAGCTTCCTCATTTGAATCTATATCTACACGTCTTTTGTGGTCATCTCATGAGCTAGCAATCCGAGCTGCGTGTTTATACTTAATAGCTTTTTGCTGCATACTTTTTATGAGAAGAAAATATTTTTTCAATATAAGTGCTTATGAGGAGTTGTTGCTCATTGATTCTGGCCTGCTGGTTCTCTTGTAGGTCCTGTTTGATGTTGTTCCAGGAATCAAATTCCAGGACGCCATTGAACTTATCAGTTTACAACCAATTGCTTCTACATCTGCAGCCTGGAAAAGGTAGTACTCATGTATATTTATGTATGGTTTCCTTGTGTTCCGATATTTGTTTCTATGCAATTTCTAAGCCATGGCGATGCTTTCGACAGGATGCAGGATATAGAGCTAATGCACATGCGGTATGCTCTTGAATCAGCTGCTTTTGCATTAGGAGCCCTGGAAAAGTGTATGGGGAATGAACATGAATCCCAACCCCATTTGGCTATATCGTATTTGAAAGACTTGCAGATTCACATGGATGCTATGAGTAGTATTCCTCGCAAGGTTAGATTGATCATGAACTGCTGATACTCTTCGCTCATAGTCTTATAATTCTGCAACCATTATTTTTACATTACTTTATTGGTTTATAGAATTTCCATCCTTTTGTCCTTTTGTTATAAAACACATTTATTCTGCAGATAGATCATAAGTTATATTTTCAGTATAATATAATTTCTGATGCTCTGTTCACAAGTTGTATTTGTCCCCCAAGCTCCATCCTTGGTCAAAAGATGTATTTCTTGTGGATTCGTCCATTGGTAGTGCTCATTCGTTATTGATATCACTTAGCTTTAAGACTGTTTCTTCTGGTGGTTGGTTAAGGGGTGAAAGTTGATTATATTACTGTAAAGGGTTGAACTTCGCTGATACCTGTGGCAGTAGAGCAGACTTCTGGTGCATTGCAGCTCCACTACGTGTGGAACATAGAGGGGTTATTAGAATTCTTTTCCTGATGCCGGTTTGTTTGAGTTGTCGAAATCTAGGGGACGTGCCCCCAAGTCCCTACAAGTTATTTGTTGGACGCCTGAAACTGTAGAAAAGTGGTGTTAGATTAGCTGGAAGAGTATGCTGTAGTTGTACGTTGCCCATGGAAGGTTTTGACTGGGAGCATTGCATTCTGTTTAGTAGCGTGTATAGGACGAATAATGATGTGTTGATATAATCAAATGCGTTGTTTGTCAATGACTGTTGAAGGAAATAGCTTCCTTATGTTGAGTGAATGAGAGAAGGATTGTTGACATGGGCTTGGGAGTGGGTTGGCGGATAGCATCTCAAGCTAGAGCATAATTCATTGGGGTACTTAGGTGAGGTTGACTGTGGCTTTGGTTTCATCCTGGTCAGTTGGGCTTTAATATCCCCTGGACACTGAGCCCTTTGTTGTAACATCGAGCGAAAGTCTGGAACGCAATAGTTTTAATTGAAGTTAACATGCCTTTGAAAGAGAAAGCTGTGAAATGTGTGAACCAAGTAAGAACTTATACACCCCCCACCCCCCCACCCCCCCGCCGCCTGGCCGGTGCGCGGGCAGTGAGCCTTTTGCTGTAACATGGAGCTAAAGTCTGGAACGCAGTAGTTTTAACTGAGGTTAACATACTTTTGAAGGAGAAAGCTGTGAAATGTGTGAATGAAGTAAGAACTATTAATTCTAAATCTAGTGGTCAGTATGTGCCATAACCTGGTCTCCATGTTGGAATTTTGTTGGACCTTATATATCACTACTATCAAGCCTTGCTCCAAAAATTTTGGTCTATTCGATGAAATTGTCATTTCTTCTCGTTGAGGCCATGTCTGGAGGTGCTGCATGTATTTCCAGATTCTTCCTTGCAGCTTTTGGTTTTCTCCCCTCTAGTGGTGAGGTGTGGATGCTGCTGCTATGTTTTCGCCGTACTAATTTGATCCTTGTGCTTCTTTTGTCACGTGGATCAGGAGTTGAGGAGCTGACTGCTGAGTATGATTAATGTGATTCTCTTGAGGCTAAAGTAGAATTGTTAAATCTAATTGCAAGGTTCACAATGGATCATGCCATATGCGGACGTATAGAAGATGATCATCCTAGAGGGGGAAAAACTAAAGTAAAAGTGTCATAAAACTGTGAAAAGAAAGCTTCTAAGGTTATATTATAGCTGACCTGGGTTTGTTGCATCTAAGGATAAATGTTGGTTGTATGTGGCCGTGATGGGGTCCAGGAAGGACGTATCAGTAAGCGGGACACGTGTTTAAAGGGCCAGGAAAGAAGAGAATAACAAGGAAATCTAGCATAATGTCAAAGTGAAAGCGCTAGTTTGCCAAAGTATATAATTTGTTTTGAGAGTTACTACTGAGTTTATAAAGGTGACTGATTCCTTGAAGTTTGGCTTCTTTCATGTTCATGCCCAACTTATACTGTTTCCTCGTTGCTGATGTGCTTTTTCTGTTATTGTTGTCATTACATCCAAGCTCTTCCTTTCAATAATTTTATTTGTATCTTTGTTTGTGATTTGTTAATCTAGATTATTTTTGTAAGAATGAAGTCATGTTTTTATTCATATCAGTTTGCTTCAATTCTGCTGCCTATTTTTTCTTGGATACAGATCTTCGTGGTTAGCATCATTACCTCACTGCTGCATATGGATGATATATCTATTGATGCATCACTTGTGGCCCCAAACAAAAGTCACTTGATCTCCAGGGAGCTGCCTAATATAAGTGGTGCCAATGAAGGGGGAATCAAGATAGTAATCTCCTTTACTGGGATGCTACTTGATATATTGCATCACAATCTGCCATCAACGGGACTTGAAATGGAGCAGTTGTTGAATACTGATACAGGAGCTGCGCGAAGGCAGGCCTTGGAATGGAGACTTTCTCATGCCAAACATTTTATTGAAGACTGGGAATGGCGATTGTCTATTCTCGAGCGTCTTCAACCTCTGTCTGAACGCCCATGGAGTTGGAAGGAAGCATTGGTCATATTGCGTGCCGCTCCTTCTAAGTTGTTAAACCTGTGAGTTTATGGGTAACTTGTATTTTACTTTATCCCTTGTTTATGATCCGTGGTTGTGTCCATGGTCCTTTTTTCACTTTAAACCTGGTAGTTAATATGACTATGTCTATCAGATATTATTCTGTTTGACTTTTCTCCAGTCTAATGTATGGTCATTGTTTTCATCGTCTTGCAACATCAAACATAATTTTTAAAGGGTTCCTTCCGCTGCACCACAACTCTAAAGTTGTGATGGGGGCTGAGGACTACAACTTTATACTAACAGAGACATCCGCTGGAGGATGAGCACCTTTTCTGGGCCGAAGCCAGGACTCAAATAATCCGCTTTAAATTTGTGAACCTGGGTCGCTCTGGTACCATGTTAAAGGCTCCGTCCACTGCACTACAACTTTGAAGTCGTGACAGTGAGGGTTATAATTTATACTTTTAACAATAATGAACCATCTTGGGAGGTAGTTTCTCTATAAGCATTCAGGTTCCCTTCTTTTGCATGGCCTAGAGTGTTCCATCACCAGTTTAAGGAGTATGCATGATTTGCTGAACAGACATGACCAACTGAACTTGGGGAAGATGAGACCATTTTACGTACATACAGTGATAATATAAGGAATTCCTTTTATTACTGTTTGATTTTCATATTTTTAGCAGCTCTTACCTGCTGAATGCTGATGTGCCTTTAAGCATACACTCTTGATCTTTTGAACAATGTATCAAACACTTTTTTATTCTTATCTATCAACCCATATCCTTCAAATATCTAGCACGTATATCTGCTTTGGCTTGTTTTCAGTAAAATAGTGCTGCCGTTCCCGAAAAAATTTGTAGCATTACCCGGTTCAAGGGTATCAAGGAACACTATCCTTGATTACATAAACACTGTGGCAGGAAGCTAACAGGTATCAAGAGAATAATCAGAAAGACCTGATAGACATTGTTCTTTTCAATAGACATCTTTTTCATTGTACCATGTGACTAGCTATGTTCAAGTTACATTGTGGTTCTCACAAGTCACAACCTGTATATAGGCTTCTGAGGAGCTCACCATCCTAGTAATGCCCGAGCGAAACTTAATTACAAAGTTCTTCCATGATTCCTTCTGAAAATGCTAGCTGTGGTTAATTTTGTGCATTAGAAGCATATCCCATGTTTGATTATCCGAATGTCATTACAGGAATTCATCTTCTGGGGCTAACTAAAAAGATGTCAAATATATGGAGATGGTCCTTCCCAGTTCAGGACAAATCCCCACATGTCCCTATATAGTAGGTCACTTTGCACCATCTGCACGTCAATGCTGGATTCTGTGACTGCCATGCCACATCCATGCACCAAGTGAACTTAGGTCCCGTTGCCAATTATTTCTTCATAATCCGGACAGGTGTCGTTTCTGATATTGTTTCTCAGCCTCAAGTAGGGACTTTGTAGGAGGTCACCATCCTAGTACTACTCAATCCTGAGACTATTTAACTGAAGAGTTTTTCTATAGTTCCCTTCTCTAAATTGCTAGCTAGGATGAATTCTAATTCCAAAGGAGCTATTGTATATCAGACTCCTACATCTGATGTGGGGCCATTCACATTTTAGAACATTAAATTTAATTTTCATCTTCACTCTAAAAAATGATTGTAATACACTTAGACGTTAAGTTTCTCTGATTTTCCCCTCAAATCAAAATAACTTTTCTTGACCAAATGTTTCCCAAACCTTCATAACATTGGTCTTTGTGGAAACATTAGGACTGTGGGTGTGTGAGTCGATTCACTGAGCACAACCTGTTTGACATGATTATGTGATAAACTGTCCAAAGAGTGTCAATCTGCATGTTCATTTCTACTATAATTTGTCTTATTGAATGCTTTAAGTTTCACCATTCTTGCAATGCTGAATGGGGCCTGTTAATTTTTCCCTCCAGCTTCTAATCACATGGAAGTGTGTACCTTTACTAATTTATTTTACGATATTTGATTAATTACAAAACAACATACATACAGACTGTGAGAGATATAAATTTCTAGCTGGGTAAATTTGATTCTCTGACTACTTTTGTTTTCTACACAGTTGCCTGCAGAGGGCAAAATATGATATAGGAGAAGAGGCTGTGCATAGATTTTCCTTACCTGCAGAAGATAAAGCCGCACTTGAACTTGCAGAATGGGTGGCTGGTGCTTTTAGAAGAGCGTCGGTATAATTGCTAATATTTTCTTCCATTTCTTTTACTGAATCTAACCATTCATGCTTTGAATTATTTATTGAAACTTCAACACGTTTCTCATTGTTGCACTTAAGGAATTTATAATTTATCTTATTGTGTGAGATAATCGTATGCAAGTATTCTATTACTGAACATAGTTGCCGGGGGAAAAAGAACATAGTTGCCGGAGTTGGATAGTGGGTAAACAATGCTATGCCGAAAATTGCTTTAAGAGAAGTATTCATTTAGATCTATGATTTAAACTTATACCGCTATATATCTATTGTGAAACGTTAGGGGGAAAAAAGAGTAAGGAGAAGGATAAAAAAGAAGAAATGAAGAAAACAGAGCGGGAAGGAGTTGAAATAAAGGAGTGAGGTCCACAGAAAAAAATAGTCATATGTAGCATCCTAAGCAGGAATAATAAATGTCTAAGGACCCTTCCACTGCACATAAACTCCTCCGAAGTTGTGGGGAGTGCTGAAGGTTATAGTATTATATAACATGCCCCTGCATGTTGAGCCCCCATTTTATGGGCCGAAACCTAGACTTATGCAGTGGCATTGTTCTTTTAATCGGCTTTTAAAATCTTGGCCGCTGGGAGTCGAACCTGCGTTGCTCTGAATCTCATCATTTAAGTGCCTACAAACCAGAGATCAGAATTACAAAATTGTCAAAAATGGTACTACGGGTTCTACATTATGAGCATAGAATGTTGATTCAAATATTTGTATTTGATCTGTACACTTAAAAATCTTACAGACCAATTTTTGTTAGGTCTTGAAACATTCTACGTGATTGAACTAACCAATTCTCTAATTTGCTTCTTCATTTTGTAATATGTGATGAATGACAAAAGAACTTTAAGAGTGCGTGTGCATGCGGGTGTGTGTGGGGTTGGGTGGGTGCGTGTGTGCATGTCTGAGTGTGGACTGTGCATTCGTGTGTGCGTTGTCTCGTGGAGTTCTTTGTAGTTCTCTGAGACTCCTACCCGTTAAACTCCATTAACGGTCATTCTAATAGATAATCCACTTTGCTTTGCATGCAACTTGAGTCTTTGGTCGATTTGCTTGAGTTCTGCAACGCCGCTCCTAGACCTTGTTCGATATGCTTAGGAATCAGTATATATTTTCTTTCCACAGATGCTGCTTAATATTTTAAGTTTAACTTGTTCACAATAAGAAGTGAAATGCATAGCAGTTCCTTCCAGGTGGAGGATGCAGTTTCTCGTGCTGCAGGGGGGTCTGCAAGTGCTGTCCAGGAAATAGATTTTACATCTATGCGTTCTCAACTTGGTCCTTTGCCTGCTGTAAGTGTTGATGTTATTGTTGTAAGTACTGCATTTGTATAGATATAATGAAGCTTATCTGTTTTTGTCAGATTCTTCTATGCATGGATGTCGCCGCAACATCTGCCAGATCTGTGGATATGTGCAGATTACTTCTTGAACAGGCAAGAAAAAAATTGTGTGCTTTTTTGTTGGGTCATTTAAATATTTGCATGCATAAAGTTAAATCCCTGCCATGAAGTACATGACATAAAATTTTATCAACTCTGGTGGTTCCAGTGACAATCTACCAACCCAAAGCTTCCTATGCGCAGTTTCTCCAGCTTTATTTGCCTACTTTTGTCCCTTGATGATCACTTAATACTCTTCACTCCCTTTTTTCTGTATTTACTGCACACAGGCTAGGGGTATGTTATCTGAGATCTATCCAGGAAGCTCTCCGAAGTTAGGTTCTGCCTATTGGGGTCAAATTCAAGAGGTTGTGATTATCTCTGTGACAAGACACATCCTTCAACGCCTGCATGACCTACTGGAAGAGGTTTGCTCTTTCCATTTCTCAACTAAGATAGCTGCGGGATTAATCAATTTTTTTCTTGTAAAATAGTATTAGTCTATTTAACCAATCTTTGATGTCATTATCTGTCGAATAGATTCAAAAAGGTTGTGCAAAAATTATAGAAATTAAGAATATTGTTCTCACATAGGTTGGTTTCATTTGCTGTAATTCTACGCTTCTTGGAAATTCTTCGATTTTCTTTATCTAATTTTCAAAACTCATTGATATGTATGGATAATGATTACCTGTTTTCATTCTCCAATCCTAATTCGAAGATCCTGTTTTACTGTGATGGTGGTTCTCAATTTCTTATAGTTGGTTATAGTAGTTTATCTTCAAATAAGTACCAGTTGCTACATGAATTTACCTCCATATCCTGCGAGCTCTGGAAGCTTCTTAAAGCATGTCATGTTTTTCTTGAGATCCTTTCTTTATTGGGTTATCATCACCGTTTTAAATCTTATTATTGGTATGTGGACATCTTTATTAGGATAAAGGCCCCATTGTCCGGGAGATGCTTGCTGAAGAAATGGCTGTTCCTTTGGCAGCTGAACATGGCAGACAAGGACAAAAACAGCGTGCTCTTGTAATTTTACATCAGATGATTGATGATGCTCATAAAGGAAAGCGACAATTCTTAAGCGGTAATTGTCCTTGCATTTGAAACTCACTGGTATTTTTCAGATATACTCTTGTTTTTTCTAATCAACTCTCTCTTTTACATTTTAGGCAAGCTTCATAATCTTGCAAGGGCCCTTGCTGATGAAGATGCAAACAGTAATTATGTAAAGGGAGATGGTCTCCATTATGACAATAAAGTTCTCTCAAGTCATCAGAAGGGTATTGTTCTTGGGCTTGGACTCAAATCCGTCAAACCAGAACCCGTAGGTCAGGTGGCCGCTGAAAATAACTGTGAGCTAATGAGTCATGACATGAAAGATCCTGCTAATAGATTCTTTGGTCCCCTGACATCCAAGCCTTCAACATACCTTTCAGCCTTTATAATCTACATTGCAACTATTGGTGACATAGTTGATGGCATCGACACAACTCATGATTTCAACTTTTTCTCTCTTGTATACGAGCGACCAAAAGATGTAAGTTCTTAGGACTTTTTCTGTCACATATGCACCTATATTTATTTGTCATTTTCTAGTCCATCGCTCCTGCTTGCAAATATTCTAAAATTTTCTTTTGACATGTCATTGATTCTGCACAAAAGAGTATATTCACTTATCCTGCATATTATGTAGTACTTACACGTAACATAAATCTCTGTTGTTTACTCTTTCTTTTTGACTGCTCTGTTTATATCAAATTAAGAAGCTAGTTTCAATCTTCTTTCTCATTTGAATTTTTTAAGTGTCTAAAACCGAAACTCGTCATGTCTCATGTTACCTAATTCTTTGCATGCAACCCATTTTTGGTGCAAAGGCGAGCATGATTGGCAGCTGAATCTTGATTGGATGCTCAGAAAGAATTTGGTAAAGTTTGGACCTTGGTTATTTACAACAATATTAAAATTATTTCCAAGAAAGACTAATAAAATGACAAAGTGAAGATACTTTTATTTCCAAAGATGATCTTGAAGTGGAGTATATAGAATTGGCTTCACATATTGTATGCGGAGAGAACACTATAAGCCTGGAACTATAGGATGTGAAAGATCAAAGAGGGTGGTCTTTTTACCTAAGGATATGAAAGATTACAGAATCATGCGTGAGAGGCAATGTGTAATTTTGGCATAACTGTTCATTTGGACAACAGAGTGGATACCATTTTTATCGTGTTAAAAACAAAAGGATTCTAAACTTACTATTCAAGAATCTCCTTCTAATTAAACTAATATTTGTTACATTCAACTACCCATGAAGCAAACTCTGCCTTCATAAAGTATGAGGAATGCATATATTCTATTCAAGAAAAAAAAATTATTATATGGAAGGCCGATGTTGGCACAATCAGTTTGTATCTTGATGTTATGCCACCTTTTGTTTGAATTCAATTTTATCAGATAATTTTATTATCTGGAAGGCCGTATCTGTTATGACACTTAAATTTTGGGAGTTTAAGTATCACTTATTTGAGTTTTTGATTAATTTAGGGGATGAATGACACTTAATTTTTGGGAGTTTAAGTATCACTTATTTACGTTTTTGATTAATTTAGGGGATGAATATTTAGAGGAACGAAAGCTTATGTTAGTTTGGCACTTCTATCATGAAGTTGTAGTGTTGTAGCCATACCCGCCACATACTTGTACCCGCACCCATATGCACACTGACGCTTCTTGGACACTCCTTTGATATATGCTACTGTTTATATATGTACTTAATCATATAATACATGCTTTAATTTAAAACACTTGTCATACACTTCTTGGGCACTTATCTTATACTTCACATCTAATTCCTAAAACTTGTTGGACATAGGTCGGTCTCATTTAGCTATACCCAGTCATGAATATTGATTCTAAAGGGTCATTTAGGTATTGATAAAAATCGTGTGGGTTTCCATTTATATTGTACATAATAAAAGAAACATAAAAAATGTTACAGGAGGTTAATTCTCACATGTGTGTATAGCCATGTTCTCCTACCATGCCTTATACAAATTTGCCGTGTCCCTTATCCGTACCTAGAGCAAAAGGTTCCAATATGGACATCTAAAGTGTTTTGTAATTTCAAAATTAGCTCAAAGTATCTGATGTATACTATATATTTCTTCAACGTATGTTCCCATGGCAGTTCCTGATGACTGGACAATGTGGCAGTTCCATAGGTCTGAAATTGTTGGACAACTACGGGTAATTTGAAAGACATCAATGTTTTATTAAGGTGTAGAGTGGGAGGAGTTCCCCCCTAAGGATCACTTTCATGACTGTCAAGGAAATGACAGCATGTAATTGTTGACCACTGCAAGTCACCAAACTTGATTTCACACCAAGGATGAGCACCAGGGCAGCAGCAACAATTCGAACTTTGTTTGCACAATAATCTAAATACTAAATCTAAATGTTTGTAACTGGTAAAACCTCTGATTCTTGATGTGTACAATTTCGTACTTGCAGCTTCTAACTCGTCTTGTTTTTGAGCGAGGAAGTACTGACGCAGCTGGAAAGATAGCTGATATCATGTGCGTGGATTTTGTTCACGAAGTTATATCAGCTTGTGTACCGCCTGTTTATCCTCCAAGGTCTGGTCATGGGTTGGCTTGCATTCCTGTTTTACCTACTTTTTCAAAGGCAAGCTTGCAGAATAAAGTTCCATTGTGCAAGGGGAGTCTGCATAGTTCATTTTCTTCATCCCCTGGAAACCACCTTTACCCTCTTCAGTTGAATATAATAAAACACTTGGCTAAGCTTTCCCCAGTAAGGGCTGTTTTGGCATGTGTTTTTGGTAGCAGTATCTTGTCTAGTAGTACTGAATCATCAGCTTCCAGTTCTTCAAATGATTCAATTTTGCAAGCACCTGATGCTGAGAGGTTCTTCTATGAGTTTGCCCTTGATCAGTCAGAGAGGTAAAATCAGTTAAATAGAAGTAATATATCAACATGATATCTTGATCACTGCGACATTGTTTGATATGTTGTAGGTTCCCAACATTGAACCGGTGGATACAGATGCAATCAAACCTTCGCAGAATATCAGAATCTGCAATAGCAGCTAATAATGATTCTGAAGATCCTGGGGCTAAGTTTGAGGGAAAAATTTCTGTCAAGCGTATTCGCGAGTCTGAAAGTGATACAGAATCAGAAGTCGATGACATCGTTGTTAGTGGAAATATTGCTTCACCTTCTTCAGATTTTCATGCTCAAGGACATGTTGCATTTGATGCCTGGCATGATTCCCCAAAGCCAGATACTGTTGAACTTGATCCCACAAATTTTCTTTCATTTGATTGCGAAAATGAAGGGCCTTATGAAAAAGCTGTTGAGAGGTATTACTTGATGCTATTTATTTACTACTAATAACTATGTTTTCACTAACAATGCGTCTCCTATAGCTATGCTTATTCACTTGGAAACGTTTTTGTATTATGATTGTACATATATAAAACACACGTGTGAAATATCCACAAGTGCAGGTTTATGACCAGTTAATGAGTTTATATATGACTGAAAAAAATTAAAAATATTTGTAAGAAAAAAAGATTAATGAATTCCAGCAATAAAGAACAACTAGTGAAATAATGTCTATACTACTGACTTAACTTGAAGACTCTATGTCAGCTTGTCATTTAGTGAAACTAATTGAAGCAAGGAAAGGGGTGTAAAACTTGATTATTTATATACTTATGTATGCGAAGTGATTCTTATCTTCACCATGTTTGTTTAGTATCATTACATGGCCTTAAGAAGAGAGATTGGTGCAACCTGCTGTAAGAGATCATTTGCTATAATTGTTATCACATCTGTTTGGTGTCATAATGTGCGTAAAAAACACAATTTGTAGTTCTTTATTTGACACATTTGTTATATTTCAACTTCTGATATGTTTTTTTATGAGAACTTAAGTTTCATAACTGGTAAGCAGATATAAGAGCAGGCAAAACAGAGATGTTATTTGTCAACCAAGACCTAGTGCAGCACGTTTCTGTAACTCCATGGCTCTAGTTTACTGTTATATTTGAGTCATGGAGCTTGTTATTGGTGACAAGTTTTATTGAGCTAAGATCATCCTCGTAACGGTCTTCAGCAACTTGGGTAATTTCAGCTGTCACTTTACTGATTGGCAGGTTGATTAACGAAGGGAAACTAATGGATGCTCTTGCTCTATCTGATCGCTGCTTATGCAATGGAGCCTCCGATAGGTTACTTCAGTTGCTTATTGAACATGCAGAAGAAAATAACACAGTCTCAGGACAAGCTCACAGCCATGAGCATCGTAATTTTGGGAGCAACAGCTGGCAATACTGTCTTCGGCTGAAAGATAAACAACTGGCAGCAAGACTTGCTCTTAAGTATGTAGCTTTGAACACATATTTTCTTTTATTTCATTAGAAAAGTCAAAGTCTTCTCGCTGAGGTGTTTATATCTCTACATGTTGAGAATTGAGATAAATCTAGGACTCATTTTATCAATTACGCGAGACATCCAGAATGTGGGATTGGGGGACATAAGGACTTATTTTATCATTGTTTTGCTTCTGTGAACTGACCTCTTGAAGCAAACGTCTTCATACTGTTATGTTTACAACTTTTAGAATATAAAATTATCCCTCAACCCTCCCACAACTTCAGGAGTTTTGGTGTAATGGTTAGAGGGACTTTAAGATGGTTTCAAATCGCACAAGCCACAAATTTAAAAAAGTGGATTTTCTAAAAATTGGTAATGCTGTGAGTCCAGGTTTCGACCCATAAAAAGGGCGCTCAACCTACAGGGGCACGTTAGAATATAAAACTATAATGTTCAACTTTCACCACAACTTCAGGATTTTGGTGTAACAGTCTGAGGAAATTTAAGAACTAGCATTGTTATGAAGCTGGTATTTGACTTGTGGAGAAAGCCGTATCCTAGTTAGATTTGTATTGAGAATGAGACAGTAAATCATTACTATTTTTTTAACAAGAACTTTGTCGTTGTTGTTGTACAGCTCAGATCTCTCCTCTATCCATTCTGATCACATATTCAGCTTGATGTTTAATTTTGAAATGAAGAGTTTGACTGCAGGTACCTGCATAATTGGGAGCTAAATGCCTCCATAGATGTCCTCACTATGTGTAGTTGCCACTTGCCTCAAGGAAACCCTATTAGGCATGAGGTAGGCATACTAATGATATCCTTTACTTTTCTAGTGCAAATCCACATATGTCTAACTTCTTTTTTCTTCTGAATATTTAGTTTGGTGTAATAAGTGTTTTTGGTGTCACTAGGTTCTGCATATGAGACAGGCTTTGCAGAAGTACAATCATATATTATGTGCAGATGAAAGTTATAGTAGTTGGCAAGAGGTATTCTTTTGCGCGCACAACCCCCTACCCCCCCCCACCCCCACCCAAAAAAAAAGCGTGTGTGGCCATGTCCCCATTACCCCAAAACCACTGGCGGACATGCACGCACAGAGAGACTTGGGCAATGATATCATATACTATTTGCTGCTGCCATGTCTCAGCTTCTCTCTGAAACAGTTGTTGCCTCTTTTCTTCTGGCTTATGGCCTTATGCTGTCAGGTTGAAGCCGACTGCAAGGAAGACCCTGAAGGATTGGCACTGAGGCTAGCTGGTAAAGGAGCTGTTTCTGCTGCTTTAGAAGTTGCTGAAAGTGCATCCTTGTCAATAGATCTTCGTAGAGAATTGCAGGGTAGGCAACTAGTTAAGTTGCTTACTGCTGATCCTCTTAGTGGTGGGGGTCCTGCTGAGGCCTCACGATTTCTTTCTTCACTGCGTGACTCTGATGATGCTCTACCAGTTGCCATTGGAGCCATGCAATTACTACCTGACTTGCGTTCGAAACAACTTCTTGTACATTATCACTCTATTTAGTTTTCCCTCATTTTGTACTGTCCTTCGTCTCTTCCAAATAATTATTCTTTGTTTTTTTGGGGTGTGTGTGTTGTGTTGCGTTGTGTAGGTGCACTTTTTCCTTAAGCAGAGAGTTGGAAATTTGTCAGATGCTGAAGTTATCAGGCTTAACTCTTGGGCTTTGGGTCTTCGTGTTCTAGGGTTACTACCTTTGCCTTCACAGCAACGGTGTTCTGCATTGCATGAACATCCTCATTTGATAATTGAAGTTCTGTTGATGATGAAACAGCTGCAGTCTGCATCTTTGGTAAATGTCATTACCTTATGTGTCATATCAAGCTGAGCAACAGAAATTTGAGGCTTGTTCTGAAAGCCAGCTTTGTCTTTAATCATTCCCCAAGAGATTTCTCTTCATATTTAGCTTTGAATTGTTTAATCAGTACAAGCTCAAACCTTTTATGTTTATAAAGGAGGAGTTGCGCTTAAATTTGAGTCTCAATTCTTGTTACAATAAAAATCAATATTTACTTATATTTCAGGCTTGGAAGAAAGTTCTTTAAAGCTCATTGGATATTAGTATAGAAACTTAAAACTTTCTTTTTGCGTGTGATACAACTTCAAACAACCTAATCTTTTCATGTATTAGTTACTTACCAAGCTTCATTCTGTTTTCTTTTTCATTTGAATATTATAATAACTTCAGGACTCTAAATATGTATGGAATTAGAACTGAATTATGTATCACCTTGATCTATGTCAATTGACTTCTTTGTTTCTAACCATGCATAAAGTCAAGCCTTTATCGAGACACCAGCTTGAGTTGGTGAATTAACTACAGTGAAATAGCTGAAAGAATCTATTACAAAGTTCAATTGCGGCTGTAACAGATTGGTCAAATTTATCCATCATATTTTATCTATAAATTTTGGTATTTACCATTAGTGCTATTCTTTATAAGCCTCATTTTTGTATGTTCTAAAATGCACACTTGGATGCAGCAGCAATGCCATCACCAATTCAAAAAATGATGCTAGTTGCATGTGCATCTCAATTATTATGATCCACTTGTTATTGTGCAGATCCTAAAAGAGTTCCCCTCCTTAAGGGACACAGAACTAATACTTGTATATGCTGCCAAAGCAATTTCTGTGAGTGTCAGTTCTGTTCCTAGAGAACCACGCGTATCTGTATCCGTATCGAGACTAAAGCAGAAAGCAAGATCCAGTGGGTCATCAAAATTGAACTTTACGCAGAGCATCGGTAACTTGCAGAAAGAAGCTCGCAAGGCATTTTCGTGGAATCCTCGTGATACTGGAAGCAAGAGTGGATCAAAAGATGTATATCGAAAAAGAAAAAGCTCTGGCTTGGTGCCATCAGAAAGAGTTGCTTGGGATGCTATGGCTGGTACCCAAGAGGAGCAGGTAGCAGCATTTTCCTCTGATGGACAAGAACGACCTCCTTTTGTGCCCATTGTTGAAGAATGGGTATTGAGTGGAGATCCTAATAAAGATAATGCAGTCCGTGCATCACATAGATATGAAACTGCTCCTGACATTACACTTTTCAAGGTATTGGGAACTTACTGTATATCATTTTCAGTGCTTTATGTTATACAGGGATAGAGCAAGTGTGTATTAATTCAGAAGACAGCAAAGGAATGGGAAGCACAAGCATTGGGCGAATTAGTACCTTTTCTGCTATCAATATAATACATGTGTTGCTTTAGGATGCATCCTATTGTACAATTTTGTTGCCATCAAGGCAGATAACGGTTCAAGCTTATCAATTCAAGAGTCTCATAGTATGTAAAGGCATTTCAACTGTGGGATCACATATCTTCCTTGTGACCTCACATTTTGAGCTTTTCTATGACATGGCGACCGTATCATTTGAGAAAAGAGCTAGAAACTAGGTACTTTTATCTATCTTTATAGAAACAGGTTGGAAATGAAGGTGTGAAATAACAATGATGGGTGTAAGCCAAGGTTTTAAATATCGGATGTCGGGTTCATGTTGGACGGCTAAAATTCATGTCAGATAGTAGAAATCGGGGATATGTCGGGGGACATGAAAAAAATATCGGATTGCCATATCGGATGGTGTGCATATGTGTAATATAAATATCATAAATAAAATCTAAATAGACTTAAAAAATTCTATTGTCTAAACATATAAAAGAGTAAATAACTTATGATGCTTAGGATTGATGTTGAAGGAAAGAGGTGAGAAATTCGATATTAGCGGTTAAGAAGAGAGAAGATCGCCCGATATTGATGTCGAAGGAATAATTCGGAGAAGAGACCGATGAGATGTCGAAGGAAACAGAGAAGATGAGCGACGGATATTACTACGGTCTTTTTTTTTCATTTCACTTAACATATCAGTTTTTATCTTTGAAAGTAATATTAAGACAATCAAGAATTTAAACTCAAACCTGATTAGACAAACATAACAAAAAAATAAAAAAAATCAACCAATTTTTCAGACCCGACATATCCGCCCGACATATCCGACATATCCCCTATATATCTGACATGAACCCTGAAAACGCAATACGCATTAAAAAACTCCATATCGTATCGGTTGGCCCCTAAATCCGACATGTCGGCCGTCGGCCGGCATTTAAAACATTGGTGTAAGCAGAGCTTTGCTAAGATGGATATGATAAATATGCTTCCCTTTGGCATAGTGGTCAATAAGTAGAGGGGTAAATGTTTTGTGCTTTAATGAGTATAAGGATCGATGTTTTTATGCTGAACTAACTATGCTTTAAGATTAATATTAGTGCATAACTTAAAATATCCACAACAACATTAGGGTTTGTACTGTGAGATAAAATATTATTGCTAAGCTATGGCATAAGTTCATTGTATGACAAACTCATTATGAACAGATACATAGAAATTTTAGGCATTACATCACGTACTTGCGGCAGAAAACGTAGTAGTCTATTGTACATTTTAAAATTTTGTCACCGTTAAATGGAATATATACGCAAGGATAAATTGACTGTCAATATAAATATCTTTTTTCATTGTGAGCAATCAAATACATATGATGAAAGGAGCAATATCTTTCTGTATACATTTTGTATGTGTACTACATGTGTATAGTATGACAAATGTTCTGAAAAGTTTGTTTGTCCCAATTCTAGGCACTGCTTTCATTGTGTTCAGATGAGTTGGTATCTGCAAAGGGCGCTCTGGAATTATGCATTGCTCAAATGAAGAATGTACTGAGCTCCCAGCATTTACCTCTGAATGCATCCATGGAAATTATGGGTCGAGCATATCATGCGACAGAAACTTATGTCCAGGTATAGCATCTAAGGTTGACCAATTCTTCTGTTTATATGTATTTATTCAGATTGAACTCTGCAACAGAATATGTACTTATTCAGGCATTAGCTTATGCAAAAAGTCTGCTGAGAAAAGTTGCTGGTACCAGTGACTTGTCCATCAATGCTGAAAGAAGTAGGGATGCAGATGATGTATCTGCAGACACCGGAAGCTCTAGCATTAGTAATCAGTACCCAGATGAAGTGTCTGAATATCTTTCACAAGCGGACATCTGGCTGGGGCGTGCAGAGCTTCTTCAAAGTCTACTTGGTTATGGAATTGTTGCATCTCTTGATGATATTGCTGACAAGGATTCTTCAGCTCGTTTACGTGACAGACTAATTGAAGAGGAACGGTACAGCATGGCTATATATACTTGTAAAAAATGCAAGGTAGTCTCTTATCCCATAGAGGATATTGATTGTGGTCATTTCATATTGTTCTCATACGAGACTTCAGAGTTGCATAATGGAATCCCCCCCCCCCCCTCCCCCCCCTTTTCAGATTGATGCTTTTCCTGTTTGGAATGCATGGGGTCATGCCTTGATTAGAATGGAACACTATGTTCAAGCTCGTGTTAAATTCAAGTAAGTGCATCTGTACAAATGAGAATCTTCAGTCCAGAAGAAATCTATTCTCCTTGAATATCAAGTCATACGTTATATGTAGTTATACACATCTTGGTAGACAAAAAAAGATCTAGGCAGTATACATTCTTGGAATTAAAGAGAATGCACTTCTTCTGATCTTGTTCTGCATATTAGAAATTTTTGATATTGTTCGAGATTTCTAATTCAGTAGAGGATTAATAGGTTAAGAATGACAATGTAAGGATTTATCTAAATTATATAAGACAGGGTTAGACAATAAGTGGTGAACTGTTTGTGACAATTGGTGCTTTATAGAACCTACCAAAGGATGTTCTAAGTGAGTATGTGACTTTTCTTAATGTTGGAGAGTCACAATTGGTAAATAAATCCTTGAGGCTCCACTTTTCAGTATCCGGTTGTGGATAAGAAGCACAGATAATAAGGATCACTAAAGACATTCTCCCTCATTATTGTTTTTCTTAATTTTGTATCCCCGTCTATCACCTCATGATGATCAGAGTTTATCAGTATATCTTAATTTTCTAAAGCTAGGCATAAATTCTTCTCTGTGACAGTTCACAGTAATATATTTGCTTTTTCCTGGTGCTTGACAGACAAGCTCTTCAGTTATATAAAGATGATGCCTCACCGGTAATTTTGGAGATTATTAATATGATTGAAGGGAGTCCGCCAGTTCATGTCTCATCTGTCCGCTCAATGTAAGTTACTTAGTTGTTCCAGAAAATCATGATTTTGTTAATGACAACTAACCCTTTTTTTGGAAAGTCTGAAGTTCATTTCTCTTAAATGGTAAATAAATATACAGGTTATTTTCAGAAACCCCCCCTGGACTCTGGGTTTTCTGCACTAAACCCTCCTGAACTTTCTTTTATACAATTAAACCTCCCTTGAATTTTAGAAGTTATTGCACATGACCCCCCTAAAATTTTTATTCCACTAAATCCAAGCTGAAATTTACTTATTTTAACCCCCCAAATTAGCAACATCAACTTTAACGTGCCACGTGACAAGCACATGACAAAAATAAGAAGTATGTGTGTGTGTGTGTGTCTATATATATATATATATATATATATA
>BQKN01066008.1:454046-464278 GCA_022839385.1 Asparagus kiusianus | reverse complement strand
CCCCCCCCCCCCCCCCCCCCCCCCCCCCCCCCCCCCCCCCTAAAAAGGACTCCAAGGAACTCTGGACATTCACTTTTGAATTTGGGTTCCCTTACCCTTCCCTATGATAGTCTAGAAGCAGGTGGTTTTGTTCGATTATTCTTTTGTAATATAGTATTTGACTTTATTTATTTTCCTGTCTTATTTTTCTAGTTCTCTTCCCTGTGCAGAGCTTCTTGATTTGTTCTGTACTAACCTCATGGTTGACTAATATAACAGGTATGAACATTTGGCAAAAAGTGCGCCAACTATACTTGATGATTCTCTTTCAGCTGATTCGTACCTCAATGTTCTGTACATGCCATCTACATTTCCACGTTCTGAAATGTCCAGACAATTTTACGAGACTAGGAATAGTGATTCTGCATCCTCCAATTCAGATTTTGATGATGGGCCACGCAGCAATCTTGATAATATTCGATATAGTGAATGTATTTACTATCTACAAGAAGTAAGCTTCATGACTTCTAAGTAACATTCTCCCCTTCAACTAGCATCGGAAAGATGTTTTATTATTATTAGATCATACTTGATAAATCAGTAACTACATGCAGAAACTGTGTATTTTTCTACTAGTGGATCGGGTTTGTGCAACTAAAAGGAAATGGAACATGAATCCTACCATATACACGCTGAAGCGGCATTTTTTGTGAATAACCGGTGACCTCTAGGCCACTGTTGACTTGTTGAGGAACCATCCGACTGCTCAAAGGCTCACCTCTAACTAGGCACACACAGGGTGCATAGATCCTAAAAGTTAATTTAAATCTTTTGAAAAAGTAAGCGAGTTAAGTAATTTTGTAGAAATGTGAGAATGAACACCCGTCTTTCTCATGACTCTAGAACTGAATTTGAGATTGATGTAGGAAAATATTCAACATTTCATGATCACAAATTAAATTTCTTCAGTTTTTGTTCATCTCTATTCCATGAAGTTCCTTCCATATTTCTTTATTTTCTGTATAATGATGTTATTCTGGTACTGAGTATATTTCATGGCACAAAGAAACAGTATAGATTTATCATAGCCCAAAAAACATGCATTTATGAACTTTTTTATTTGAATTAATTCTACTTCTGTGAAATTTAGTTAATATAATTCCTTAATCGCCATCTTCTACATTTTATTGTTGTCTTGATGTATCAACTGATTAAGACCTTTGTTGCATTCTTTTTGGTTATTACTTCACAGGTCACGCAAATACTTTTTGCTTTAACTATTAGCATAAATATTGATCTTGTTTTTTCCTCCCATTTTCTAGCTTCTTACTTCAGAGGCCAAACTAGGGGCGGAGCTAGGTAGGTGCCTAAGGGGCTCTGGCGCCCCCTTAAGAAATAAATGTTCTCTTGTATGTGTGTGTGTTTGTGTGTGTGAGAGAAATGCCGAATTGTTACTATTCCCTTTTCGATGTGCAAAACTACTCTCTAATCTGAGTCTCAATATTTGCAAACTACAGTTACATCATCAACTTAAAAAAAATAACCCCCAAAATCAAAAACCTTGTTGGATTTTATGAACAAATAGTTGACTATTTACATCGCAGCTACAAATTAGCCTATCAAAATTAATTGGTTTGTTGATTTGGGAATTTGTCCCCTTCAAAATTGATGATTTTGGGTAGCTTTACAAAACTGAGGTTTGAGGGGTAAGTTTACAAGTCCTGAAATTTGAGGGGTAGTTTTGCAAATGTGCTAAGAGGTCTACATACAGAAAATCCAAAAAATAAAAAATAAAAAATAAAATAAAATCAAGGGGGTAATTTTTTTGAGGTAAACCAATGGAGCATATCTCCCCTGTTTTTACTTAAGAAGAAATTAATGAAACAAACTCCAAAATGGAGGGATACAAATACAAATATGAGAACTCTCATAACACCTGATCCATCAAACAAAAAGAAAAAAACTCCTAATATCACAAGGGATAATTGCTTTAATAGTAATTTCATAAATAACAGGGGCTAAAATGTAAGATTCCTCAAATTTCTCAAAACTTTCGTGTTCCTCTTGTGAGTCTCAAACAGGTAGCAAACAGGGTGGATGATTAGCTCCCACTCTTGATTAATATCTAATTCTAGCTTCTTATCAATGGAAAATGTAGGCTATGAGCATTTCGACTTTTTCTTCTGCCCCTTCTATTTCATCTGTCTTATCCTTTTCTCTATGAAATTTTGCAGTATGCTCGTCAGGAAATGCTTGGTTTCATGTTTAGGCACGGTCGATATGCTGATGCTTGCTTGCTGTTCTTTCCTACAAATGGAGTGCCTTCTGTCCCGCAACAAGTACCACAGGGGACTGCAACTTCTTCTTCCCCACAACGGGCTGACTCTTTGTCGACTGATTATGGAAGTATTGATGATTTATGTGATTTATGCATTAGCTATGGGGCTATGTCTGTTCTGGAAGACATAGTATCTGCAAGTAATGCATCGGCTGCATCACAGGATGTAACAGTGAGCCAATACATTACTGCTGCTCTTGCCCGGATATGCAACTATTGTGAAACGCATAGACATTTCAATTACCTTTACATGTTTCAGGTACTGAAAGCTCCTTCAGGACTTTTCAATTCAAATACATAATAACTTGTTAAAAGTGTTAGATAAGCATTTGTCCAGAATCTCAAAATTATGATTCGTTGGCTCGCAATGACTATCAAGCAAACTTAATTATTGATACTCTGCCTCAAGTCAGCTTTTTAGCATTATGAAAAATTCTCAGGCATAAATATGAGTTTCTTCGTAAACATAGTAGATGGAGGTACTAGCTTGTATAAGTTGCACAGGAGGACATAAGAGATTGGATGTGTGATGCGTGTCTATATTTATTTTTCACTTGATGCATGTTTTTTTTTTTTTTTTTTACTTTTAAACGAGAATGTGGTTTTGGGCATAATTTTTTAACAGGGTCTTTTGCTCCATATCTGAAGGAATATACAAATATGGACATCACACATTCAAATGTCTAAATTATTGAGCTATATGTATGTATGCATTTATGCATGTTATCCTTATATACTCATGACAGCTATTTGATTTTGTATAAATTCATCTTTACTATATTTTTAAAAACAAACTGATTTTTAAGGAATATTTTCTACATAATTTTACAGGCTATAAAGTGCTTATTGTTAGGGTAATTGTTTCATCTGCACCTATATGTGCCACTGAATTGCGGTTTGCCACTGAATTGTGGCAAAGTTGGTAGGTTTTCTCTCTAACCTGTCTGATGTAGGTCAGGAACTGTTAGACCACATGGTAAATGGGTAGATCCTCATGGTCAAATGTGCCATTATTATTGGATTATTTGCATTCAGTAATAGAATCATGTTTGTTTAAGCATCTGATGTTGTTCTGGCTCAAATTCTTCCACTGCTGTAAGAAAGGTTACTGCTTCGAAAGTCACAACCGTGAGATTTCAAGACATTATTTACATATACACTAAAGTTATTGGGGTTAGTACTGTAGCTACTGCAGAAATGAATAGTAACTTTTCTAGTTATTATCTTTCGGTGAAAACTTTTTTAACCGAAGCGTGTCGTAGTTAGTTAAAGCCCACATAAACAACCCAAGGATTGTAGGTTCGAATCTCTGCACCCCTATTTTTTAAAATTAAGGTTATTATTTCGTACTAGTCCCTCTAATCTTCAATAATTGCATATTAGTCCCTCAAATCTCAGTAATTGCTGATTAATTATTCAAATTCTCAGTAATTGCATATTAGCCCCTCAAATCTCAAAAATTGCTCATTAGTCCCTCAAATCCTAAGATCGTTGTAATTTGGCACCTCAATGATGAAAATACCCTCATCTAATATTTTTTAAAAGGTTATTTGCAATTTAGCATTTTTAGAGGGTATTTTTACATAGCATTGTTTAGATATTGGTCCCTCAAATCTTCAATAATTTCATATCAGTATTCTCAATGTAAATAATTGCTCATTACTCCATCAAATCCTAGTCTTATTGCAATTTTACCCCTCAATGTCCAAAATACCATCATCTAATGTTTTTTAAAGAGTTGTTTGCAATTTGGCACTCTAAAGTTTACACTATTTTAAAACCTTGATATCTACAAGTTTATTTAACACTATGATACCCAAAAAATTACGCCTTTTCTAACTTTGATACCCCAAACTTTTTTTTGACACTTTGCTGCCCTAATGTTTATACAATTTTTAACTTTCATACCTTAAAGCTTCCAATTTTTTTTTTACTTTGGTACCCCAATGTTTTAACATTTTTTAACTGTAATACCCTAAAGTTTAAGCAAAAGTTTGATGTATCAAAATGTCAAAAAAAAAAAAAAATTTGGTATCAAAGTTAACAAGATATATAACTTTGTCTTAACAAAAGCGTCAAGAAAAAACTTTGAGGTGCCAAAATCAAAATGGTGTGAACTTTAGGGCATCTAATTGCCAAAAACCTTTGGTATTAAAGTTAAAAGCTGTAAACTTTAGATTACCAAACTGTAAATAATTTTTTATGAGCTAGATGAGTTTTAGAGAGAAATCATAACTAAGAATTATTTTTCATCATTAAGGGATCAAATTGTAAGACCCCTTAGAATTTGAGAGACTAGTAAGCAATTATTGAGATTTGAGGGACTAATATGGAAGTATTGAAGTTGTGAGGGACTAATTTTCGTAAGCATTTCTTTCTAAAACAATCGAGCATCTATTTTATTTTTTCCCTTCTCTCCATACTAATTTGCGTATGTAATGACTACCAAGTCATTAGTATCGTATAAATACTTTAGCTAATATTTTTTCTAAATAAACATGAGCTTTTCTTTTTTGGCTTTCTCCGCACTAATATGCTTAAAATATTTTTTTTGGCATTATCTACAATACAACTACCAAAGACATTAGAATTATTCTAATGCTTAAATCATTATTTTTTAAAATTTTCCTGCACTAATTTATCTATGATACAGAACTGAAAAATATTTTTGTTGACAAGCTAAAAAACCAAATGCTTAGACCAAATTTTTTGTTCATTCACACTAATTTATCTATATTGCAAATCCTAAAAACATTTTTATCCACAAATTAAGAAAGAATTTTCTAAGCAAAGTACTTGACCATTATTTTTCGATTTCATCACACAAATGCCGCGGCAACGCACCGATCAATTTTGCTTGTTGAGTTGAAAAGAATTAAGAGGGGCTTTCAAAGTTAATATAGTGGCGCACATTGGTAAATAGAGCTGAGGCACTTGCAGATATAGGTCAAGCAGTAGCAAATGTTTGGTTCTGGTATGTGTCATTTACTTATTGAATATCAACGTAACCTAAATATTGCCATCTGTCGTTACATATGTAATCAGACAGCACATTTGCAGCATATAGGAATACTATAATGGTGGATTTTTCTTTGAAATGCTTTTTCATTGTGGAAGTAGCGTCTCTTAGGTTTTTGTTGTTGTACCACTTTGATCGTTGCAACTCATATGCACTAGATCCCCCCCCCCCCCCCCCCCCCAATCTCTTCTTTTGTTTTGAACAGAGACCATAGCCCAAACTTGACCTTGGACCTCCCATAAGCCAATTCCGCCACTTACTGCTGAGGCAGGCCATAGCGTCTAAATTTCTGTTGTTTGTTATACCCGACGTATGTATGCATATAACTCGAGAATCACATTATGCATCAAGTATAAACATTTTTTTCCCACTTGCTTGCACCGTCAGGTTTCCTTGCATCCTTTTCCTCTTATGAAATTTGGCAACTTCACATGTTTTGTTTATTAGATAACTTATAATCTTCTAGATGATATAATATGTTTAATTGTTTATATGACTGATTCCTTGATAGTTTGGTTTTACTATTTTCGAAGTTACTCGATCCTGGAGCTAACACTACGTGGTGGTTCAGGTGATCAGGAGGGATCATGTTGCTGCTGGCCTTTGCTGCATTCAGTTATTTATGAATTCATCTTCTCAGGAGGAAGCTGTAAATCATTTGGAACATGCCAAGGTAAAGTTTCAGCAAGTGAGGTAACTGAGTAATTTTACAACTAAAAGGTTACCTAATTCTAATGGTTGGTAGTGGCATGCATTCATTCAGCCTGGTGCAATTTTAAACTTATGACTCATCGTGCAATTCACATGCTTTCTTTTGTATAATGGGCCAATGACATCAATTCCATAGAAAATCTCAATAGTTATTATAGGCTACATGTTCTTATTGTCTTTTATGAAGATTGTATTTGATGTTTTTACATCTTTCATTATGTACTTGAAATTTTCAGTAACAATTTTAGGGCATGAAGTAAATGAATATATTTGGCACCTTTTCGTAGGCCAACTATCAGGATTTTTATGAAGTGCAGAAGTATGACCAGTCATCATCTTTGCATTGAAGCACGGAAGATATAACATGTATAGAGAAATACACATGATACGATAATTTGGTCGAATATGGCTACCTTCATGAAAAGCATCAAGAGAGCCTTTCTTTCTCTACATTTAATTGCCAGAGCGAACTCTTATCCCTTAAGTCCTAATAGAAGATCTAAGAACACATCCCTTCCCATTATACGAACGGATGAAATGCGCAGACTTTAAAGAAGAGCCTCCTCTGTGGTGAACATAGTTTTGTTGTTGATGGGCATTGATCTTATGTAAATCTACTGAAGTAGACATATAAAATCATCATCCCTATAATGATGGCTAACCCCAAGTATGCCTCTAGGCGCTTAAACATTTGACTTTTACGACTTATCGTCCCCAATCTATGTTGTATGGTCATGAACTTGCCAACATGGATACAACAACACAGAAGATCTAAAGGCACACACGACGTGATAGACATGTCTGACCTATTCCAGGCACATAAGTATTTATAAAGTTACTCTTTTGGTATATGGGAAGTCGCGAAGTGGATTTGCACAGAGTTTTGGATGTTTACTAACTGTTAGCAGAGTGGTTGTTTCATGTTTACAAAGGTAAGCTTGCCACTTCTGGAAAGGAGGTTATAATTTAGAGAAACTGTAGAACTTGTAGATAACTTGATCTTCTGAAGGAGTTGGATGCACCAGAAAGTCAAGTATTTTTACCAGTTCTTTTTTAACACTTATTTTCCTAGTTCTAAATTAGTTGATCGGCCTTTCTGGGTGCCCTTGTGGAGTGCATAAAATCTGCAGCACCGTCTCTTATTTCTACCTTCAAACTACCTGGCTGTTCTTGGTCAATAACCGGTAATTAACTTCATTCTAGGTTTTGGAGTTTAATATAAGGAACACAAACTGCACTGAAATGATGTTACTGAATATATGAAGCATATGTATACCGATGATGATGTAGGAGGCCTTAAATGTTGTTGGAATAGTGATTGAAGCTGCAAGGTGAAGCTCAAGTTTTATGGGATTTAGCAGCAAAACATGCCGGGGTTAATTTGAAAATAAGAAAATTCAGGAAAGAATCAGAAAGAAAGGATTTGCCTAGCTAGTAAAGAATTTAACAGAAAGGATTTGCCTAGCTAGTAAAGAATTTAACACTAATTGCCTAAAGTGATTATAGACTCTTCATATATTTCATATACATACACACAGATAAACTCACACAACAAAACAAACACATACCCAACCCAGACGTAACTCCTAGTAAGGATAACTATCTATGTGGACATGTATTACAGTTTCTTGGAATCTTTTTCTGCTTGCCCATGCTAATATCTTGTTGTTTTGACACAGTTACACTTTGAAGAAGGATTATCGGCACGGCATAGGACTGGTGAAACCATGAAACTTGTTCCGAAGGCTATTCGTGGAAAAACTGCCTCCGAAAAGCTCACCGAAGAGGAGCTTGTCAAATTGTCAGCTCGATCTGCTATTCAGGTAAGAATATGCTTGCATGAATAAGTGTTATTTTGTATTACTGAATTTATTTTCTGATAGTGTTCCATGGTGTCATCTTTCTTGTCTTTCTGTTGTCAATTAATAGCCATAGAATAACTTGATATTTTCTATATTGATCATTTTCATAGTATAGACGAGCTTTAATTCTCTGTTTCTTTTGTATTCAATAGAAAGTTTTGACCTACATCATGCACTCTTCTGGGCTAAAAGTTACCTTGTTAATTTTGATTGTAGTAATGGTATTGATTTTTCTGACTCCTTTGATTATTCTAGGATTTATTAATTGTAAAATGACCAGAATGCTGTTTTTGTTTTAAATAACCCCCAAATTTCAATCTACTCACGAAGGCCCCCTTTCTAGAAAAAACAATAAGATGAAGTTTTTGATTTCCTTCATACAAAGCTCCCCACCCCCCCACAACCCTCTTCCACCCCCCAACAAAAAAAAAGCAACCCCCCAACAAACCAGACCTCCCCTTCCCCTCCCACTTGTTAGGCCACCTTTGCTTCTTCTTCTTTGTGAATCTCTCTTCCTTTGGAAAGGCGGTAAGAAGATCCTTTTCACTTGTTAGGCGTCATACAAAGCCCTCCGCACCCCCTCCCCCTCCCCCCACCCCATAAAGAAAAAAAAACCAAAAAACCAGATCCTCCCTTCCCCTCCCACTTGTTAGGTGTCACCTTTGCTTCTTCTTCTTTGTGACTCTCTCTTCGTTTGGAAAGCCAGTAAGAAGATCCTTTTCACCTGAACTCAAAAAATGTACCCACCAGAGAGTACTCCCCCCACACATCAGAGAGGAGGATGAAAGGGGGGAAGTAACAAAACAGAGTCCCAACACAACCTTGGCTAAAAAGTCAACTCCTAGCCTAACCCCTACAACTTGTATCTTTCTCCATAACGAAGAAGCCAAAACCACCATCTCCAAGTCTTTACCTGAGACCACAAGCAACCACGCAAAGAAGCATGCAGTTGAAAATTTCAACATACGCTACCCATCTCTTCTCAAGAACTGAACTCCAACAACTGCAACCCAAAGCATTGGTTTCAAACTAACAGGGAACATTGTTTTTGCTGGAGGAAGTATCTGTTTTTGTGCGTGTGTGCGCGTGTTGTTGTTTTTCTTTTTGTTTGGGTTTTTTTGTGTGTGTGTGTAGGCGAGGGGGGGGGGGGGGGTAGGGGTTAACTCCAAAAATGGGAAAAAGGGAGCATTTTCATCCTTTTCTGTCATGTGCTTGACAAGTCATCCGTCAAAGTTCACGGTGTTAAATTGGTGGGGTGAAGTGAGACAGGTTTAGGGGGTCTAAGTGGAATAAAAAAACATTTAGGCGGGTCATCTGCAAAACCCCCAAAGTTCAGAAGGGGGAGGAGGGTTAAGTGAAAATTTCCTTTTTTATTGTTTTTCCTATATTCTTCTGGGCACTCAAAATGTCTGTTATAAACAATTGCAAATAGGGTTAAGTCCACAATACATGGACTAGTATATTATGTGTTCAATTAGTTAACATTTTATCTATTTGATTTTCACTATAGCTCCATAAATTATGATTCTCAATGTTGAATTTGTTTTTAATGCTTAAAAATTATATAACCATATAAGATACAACGGTTTAGTAGTCTTTGCTTTTGTTTCATCAGCTGTTATTGAATAATATTGTTTTCTTACGCTAGTTTAAAACAAATTGCAGGTTGATGTTGTGAAATCCCTCAATGATGCTGATGGGCCTCAGTGGAAGCATTCTCTTTTCGGACATCCAAGTGATCCTGAAACTTTCAGGTTTGGAATCCTGCATGTCATTTAGACCTATAAATTAAATTGAGTGTGCTTTCATATTGCTGAAGGGTCACAGAAATAAATATTAAGTTTCATGTATTAGTAATGTATATAACTTATGTATGGATGTGTCAAAGTGTTAAGGTTAGGAAGTTGTAGATCCTTAACTAGATTGGTTAACCATGTGCAAACATGTTTTCTTCGTATTATTCTGTTTTGACATCATTCCACAATTTTCCATAGTGGTAGTTTTGCTCGAGGCTACTTCGTTAAAATCAAGAAAGCAAGTACCTGTATAATTGTAAGACAGTGAGAACCTCTTTTTGTACATTAGGATGTTCCATAGGCTGCTCTATATTTGCTCCTATATTGCAAGTCTTTAGAGTAACCTTAAAGTTTTTGGCAGTTAAATTTTACTATTGTAACATTCGACACAACTAAGGATAGATCTTTATTTTACCATATCTATGCGCAGATCATTGACAATTCTCGAATTGCGTGATCATTTGCTTATGTGCACAGGGCAAGAGGCACATATAAGAGGGTGGTGTCAAGTGACACAATCCTCTTAT
>BQKN01066008.1:442305-452613 GCA_022839385.1 Asparagus kiusianus | reverse complement strand
AAAAAAAAAAAAAAAAACAAAAAAAAAACAAAAAAACTCTCTCCTCCCTTTTTGCTTTTCTCCTTCCGTATCTCACCTTCTACCTCTCCCTCCTTCAATAGATAACCAAACAAAGCAATTGTTTAGATATATGGTCACACACGTGCGCGCTCACTCTTCCCCTCTCTCCCTCTCCCTCTCCCTCTCTGCTTCCTCCTTCCATATCACACACACATAACCCTCCCTCTCCCTCCCTGCTCTCCTCCTTCCACATCTCACCTTCTACCTCTCCCTCCTTCAATAGATAACCAAACAAAGCAATTGTTAGATATATAGTGTAGAATGTGTTAGTGCCGATAAAAGTCATGTGCAAGTCGTTTAAATCTATCGTTATTGACATTTCTTGGAGACTTCTCGAACACGTTTTCAACGCTTCTGAAATACTTTTTCATATTCGTTACCCTGTGAGATATGCATTCACTATATTTATATATTGAAAGGGTATTTTCACGTAAAAAAGGTCATCAAAGTAGTGAGTTTGCAGAAAACAATAACATTTGTGGGATATGGTTGGAGATACAAATTAAGATATATCAGGTTATTCAATGGATATAAGAGGTTAGTGCTTAAGATCTGCAGGCATGTATGCTTGTGCAGGAATATGCTTTGGTTGTGTCTACATGTTAACTGCTACTTCGTGTATACACATCCACAGTGATGTTTGTATGTAATATATTAAACAGTCTTATCATGTTGCCGTAGTCACCTCACCTTACCTTTTGAGAATTGTGTCGTGCTTAGATCGTGTTGTGTTCACATCCCTTGTTTCACATATGTTTGTTAGGTTCAATCGCAGTTAAGTGCTGTTTGCCACCTTTGTTTTTATTTAGAACTTTTAGTACCTGCGCTGTGGCCATTATTTGTGGGGCTTATATGCAAGTCTTGGAAAGATCTTCAGTTATCCTATTCCTTCTTACTTGATTTACTGTTTCAAAAAATTCCTCACCATTCATTTCCTGCAGTGTGCTTAAAACACTTTCACTCTTAAAACCACATACTTCCAACTTGTTACTAATGGTAAAGTTATGCTCCCACTTGGAAACCTCAGTATCCAAAAGCTTAAGCCATTGCGATGTGGTCTAACAATGTATACCGCACAAAACTGACACTGAACACTTTCCTCACGTGTGCCTTCAAGCATCATTGAAAGGTTTTGGGTGAACTCGGGAATTCAAAATTTATGGATGAACAGATATGAATCTGGGACCTCTTGAAGCCTACTGCTTTCATAGAACATCAGCAAGCACTCTTCCCAAAAGTTTGAGTTATTGGTTGATGAACTAGCATGTGTGCTACTTATTCCTTAAACGTTTTCATTTATGAATTTCAATGGCATGGTTTGTGAGAGGCTTAACTAAAAAAGAGAAATTTGGTAGTCATTGAGAAGTATGATTCTTATTTTTATACAACAAAGGTCTAATCAGAAAAAAAGATTCTTATTGTTATGTGAATATACTCTTTGATTGAGCTTGAATCATGGCCCATGTATACTGAGTTATTTATAGATGTTCAAAACAATTTTTTCATATATTATTTTTTAATAGTGTTGCTATGTTCATAGGTTCTGGGTGCTGCCATAAATGTATATGCCAACAAGCACAAAGAAAGGCCTGACCGTCTCATAGACATGTTAATTAGCAGCCACAGGTACTGTTATTTTCAAGTATTTCATGATTATATCTTTCACAGATTCTTGAGCCAAGGAACATAGAGGTAATAACTATTATTTAGATGCTCGTATGATTGTGTTAAAATCTGATACCATAAACATGGAGCATGTTATGAATATTAGATTTGAAAGCTTGAGATCACTATGAAATGTTGAGTTTGCGGTGATATAGTTATATTTGTACTTGAGAACATAGTTATGTTTCCGCCTTCGAAGAATAATGAATTAAAAAAGAATGAGTAAAATCTCATGTATAATGTAAACTTTCTGAGTGCAAGGATGCCTTCGAAACAGAAACAGCAGATATGAATGTGAAAAGGATTTTGACTATGGTGTCCTTGCAGTTATCAAGGATCTATGTCACAGTGAAGCCAAACAGCATTTGTGATGTTTATTCTCCTTTGAATATGTGTTGATCGTCACCATCATCTCACTTCACAAATTGCTCGAAACAACCTTTATCATCTGATCAAGTGCATGAATTCTTTTCTATATGCAGCTCTGTTAATGGTTCTTCTCTATCAAATTGTAAGGTGTATGCCTTTTTTCACTAGCTATCTCCTCCTTACATATTTTTTTTGTCTAATCATAGTTCTATTAGTCCATCAAATGTGTGTATGTCACTCTCCTAACTAGTACACCGGGCGATCATCGTTCCAACTGACCCAAACCATCCCAAGTTACTCTTTCACACTGTCAAGGCTACCTAATTTTCTTGCAGATGCACTTATAACTAATTCATCCTTTAGCATATTACCTCTTTATCCATCTCTCAACATTGTCTTTTCTTCTACCTCTTTAACTTCTTGCCGGTGTATTGATTTCCTATCCTATGTTATATTTTGTGGCCATGTCTTCAGACTTCGTTCTTGTTGATTATGATAGTGTCACTTGTGGAGCATGGGAATGTTTGCTGCTAGAGAAACCTTTTACAGCTGACAACTGTAGAGCTAAGAGGTTACTGTCATACATATTCGAGACCAATTAGCATGTACGGCCTCACTACATCGCTGTTTGAGCTCATGCACCTATTCTGTAACTGGATTCTAGCAAGAAGATGACAACTAATATTTACGTTGGAAACTCCGTTATGTTTTATGAAGAAAATCGAATTAATAACATAAAAGGGGGAGTATTTCGAACACGTCATAAAATATGCTCCACATGCCTCTCTATAGCACTTGCTCTTTTGACATATACACTTGATGAACTAATGTCAAGTTCTTTACATGGATAAATCAGAGGGGAGTCTTGACACAATCACTCTATATATGTCGTTTTCCATTTTAAACCTGTTGGTGCCCTTCTAATATAGGAAACATCCAACCATCAGCAAGTTTGATTAATCTGTTTCATCCTCTATATTTCTATTTTTCTCCAACTTTACAAATTTACATATATCTGGTGTGATCCTTCTTGATTTGGTTCCCCAGTTCCCCTCAACTAAAACAATATTCTTGCTTACTAATTGCAGTCACCAGATACCTATCTATATTCTATGCATGTGGATGTACTTTGATGCCCATCGTTGTAGCACATAGGATATAGATGTCTTTTACTTTTGCTCTACAAAATCTTCCTCTGCGTTCGGTAATTAATGATCAGAATGGCTGAGCGGGGGCTCTCCATTTCATCATACCTGCTTTAACCTAGCCGGAAGCATTCTTATCCTCTTGTAGAATCTCTCTTAGGTATTCGTTTAGCAGGATCCTTGTCCCTACATTCTAACTTTCTCTGCAACTACTGTCTTAACTTCCACAAAACTAAATTATCTTTCTTCTGTGTGTTAATGAGCTACTAGATAGATAGTATGTAAATACATGAACAGAAAATCCTTTTCTATAAAGACAGCAGTGCTTATAAAATTAACATGAAAATATTGGTCTTAGACTCTTATGTAACTAATGTTAGTTAGCTTACTTTTTTGAATAGGTTAATAATAATTTGACTTGCATTGATTTTGTTAGAATGTATAATTATAACCCTCAACCCTTACTGAACTCAGAAGTTTTGGTGGAAGGGACCTTTAACATGGTACCAAAGCAACCTAGGTTCAAATCCCAAAAGCCGCACATTTAATGTAATTTTAAAAAAAAAGATACTGTTGTGTTCGTTAGGTCCATGAACAAGGCGCTCAATCTCTGTGAGCATATGTTAGAATCTATATTATAACCCTCAACCCTCACCACAACTCTAGAGTTCTGACATTAACAATTTCTGCTTGATTTTAGACTGATTTGGGAATGTGATTTACTTTCCTATTTTGCTTTATAGTTACCTGCGGAAAATCTATCATCCTTCTCCTCCACCTCTGCTCTTTTGTATTATAATACATTTAGTGGTTCCAGTGGCTGAGCCACATATAGTGATGTGTGGGCAAATGCCCACACTGAAATTATCTTGTTCTTGAGACCGAGCTTTAATATTGCCTTGAATCGATCCAAATGCTAGTTGTTCTTGAGGCATAGCCTTAATATTGCCCCATTATTAGTTATTAACCCCACTATCTCATGGTTCCTGGCTCTGCCACTTAGTGATTCCTTCTACTAGCCTTCTGTGTTTCCTTGCTGTTCCCTTCTTGTAAATAACCTTGTCCCCAACCAACTATTGTTTCTAAATTTAATCTTCTAACTTCCATCTAGAGCTGATTTCCAACAGCAGCCCAGGAAAGAGACAAGATTTACATATAACAGCGAAGCTTCCGTACTCAGAAAAGCTGCTCTTTCTAATTACTCTTAAACATCAGATAATCTACTAAAAGGCTTCTATAGAAATCATGTATTGAATAAGATGAATATTTGAGGTCATTATTTTTGTATGTTGAGGTTTGAAAGCTATATATTCATTTTTAATATTTAAAAAGTTATGTATTTTCTGTATTACTTGAAATCGATAGGAAAGTACTGGCATGTGTGGTCTGTGGCCGTCTGAAGAGTGCCTTCCAGATTGCATCGAGGAGCGGAAGTGTGGCTGATGTACAGTATGTTGCCCATCAGGTAGTGTTGCATGAACCATATAATTTTGTTTGTAAATTATATACTATACCCTACCCGGTTTATGTTATCTTTTCATCTGTTGTCATGTGTTATTCTTACCCAATTTTCATGTGTTATTCTTACCCAATTTTCATGTCATCATGTACATCATCAAGGTAAACATGCGAAACACACATTTTTCCCCTGCCATTGATCTTTAGCTTGGATTCAAATACACTTGACGTTATTATTTGTAACAAAATCTCTATTATGTTGATGTATTGCAAACCTTACATATTTTGGTGCATTAATATGTAAATGAAAGAAATTTTCTATCAAATTGATTATTTTTTTCCTAAAAAAATACACTATATCTTAGATGTCAGACAAGATGTCTAGTCTCAATCACTTTGTCAAAACAATTTTACATATTTTAGTTCCTTCACTTCTTTCTACATCTAGAAAAAAATTTATCCAACGAGATGCAGAAAATTTCTTTTTCTATCAGCGTGATACAATTTTAGGAAATATGCAGTAGAAGAATAATGGATACAGCTACCAAAGCAACAAACATGGGTTGCAAGTTTCCGGGTCACTACATAAGTCATTTCCATCATTAGAAGTTTCCTTTGATGTTTTATTTTGAGGATAAAGGGACTAAACCCCCAACCATATGCGTAAAGGAAAAATAAGGTTGTACATAGCTAAGCAAATGTCCCCAACGCTAAAGGCGTTTGCTGAAACTGTATATGTTTACATTTCCTTTGATGTTTTTGGCTTTTTGCTAATTTTGCAGGCCTTACATGCAAATGCGCTGCCAGTCCTTGATATGTGCAAACAGTGGCTGGCTCAATACATGTAAATTGTACATAGCTCCATTCCTTGCAGCAGTAGTTACCCTCTCTTAATTCAGAAGAGGAAAGGGGTGATGATGCCATTCTGCCTGCTTGTCTTATGACGCGATGTTTGGCCCGGTAAGCCCAAGAGCTGTGCTTTGTTGTGGAATACATGTTGTATATTGTGTGAGGGCAATTTGGTTGGCAGTTCTCATCAAATAGCATGGGCTAAGGCTGTTTGAAGCTGTTTACCGTGATCTTATGAATACATTCATTTTGACCTGAGATCCGAGTTCAGCGGCTAGCGTCCCTCCTGATCTACAATCACGTATCAGTATGCGCAGGCGAAGAAAGCTCCCGTGATCTTGGTCCCCTTAACCGCTGCTTGTTTGTATTGATCAAGTGAATCCATATAAGCATCCTGTGTACGTGCACATGCAATTTTTTTTGAAAGAGAACTACAGAATGTATTACTGTGCGCAATTAAGTCTATCTATGAAATGAAAACAATTTTTTGACTGCATGATAGCCCTTATATTGATGTTTGTATCAACGGTCCTTGTGCAGGCTCAGGGTCTATGTAGGTAAAAGGTACAGTTTTGCATTCCCTCTTATAGTTATTACTGTATGTCAACAGGAGAGATTACTTTGCTGAATAAGAAGGGGAAATCTGGATAAAGCGGTTTTCTTGCTTCTTTTCTTTTCTTTTCTTTTTGCCTTCTTCCCTTGAGGACGGGAACTACTTTATTATTGCAATTAAAATGCAACTAACGTTGCATGTAATGGTTCCTGTGATACAGCATTTATGCACTGAATTATTTGGTTTCTGACATGTTGGATCTTTATATTGGTTTTATAAATAGAATGAAATTTTAGTTAAATTTTGCTTAGCATTTATACTAATAAAAATGATTCAGGTTTAGCTTAAAAACTAAAATCGACTAAGCAATATGCTCGTTCAAGTTGTCGCAACAGGAACTGTAGGATTTGGATTTTCTAAGCTACCAAAAGAGTTGGAGTCTCTAAGCTACCAAAAAAGAAGCGGAGGGATCACTACTTTATTAATAACGATTGATTTATTTAGTGGGTGGTAGTAGTTGTAATTTATACTTGAGAACAAATTAGGAATGAGTGACATTCATGGGATGTGAATATTATACTTGAATCATAACGATTTACTAAAAGTGAATCAACAATCAGCGGCTGTCAATAAGATTATGGTATGTTCACTACTACTTTTTATAGGTGACAGGATCCATATATGGAGGGGACTGGTCTCACGAGATCTACTGAATTCAAGAATTTTCTACGTTTAATGGGATCCGTATAGCTCAAGTTATGTAGACTTCATGTGACGAGTTCATTCACATGTTCATAGCCGTTGACTTCCCCATATTCCCAGGATTTGGAGCCCATAAAAGTTTGCATCCATTGATGGATGTCTCCAACGAGAAGCATGACATTAATATTCGGAGTTTCCTACATATATATCCCTAAATTCTATCGAATTTGTAAATCTAGACATCTTGCTAATCTACCTCTTAAATCTCCCACACCGGTTTTGTTTTATGCTATACCCTTAATTAAATGAATTAATTTTATAATTAGATATAGAGAAAAAGGTGATGGGGATGGCGAGGTTATAGAGGAGGAGCTTAAGAGCACATATGGGTTACTCAAAAAACAAAAAAGATTAATTGACCTAATCAGAAGTATGTTAATAATATTAGTAAATTATGGGATAGGGAATATATATATATATATATATATATATATATATATATATATATATATATATATAGAAATACAGGGTTGAATAAGCAAACAGCTAGATTTGGAGGGTAAATTTGGAAACATGACACTATTGAAGGGTGTATATGCATAAGATCCTTAATATTGACACCTTATAAATTTATAATAACAGAAGACATTTACACGGAAAAATATATACTACTTACAAAAAAAAAAATACCCATGTTAAAACTTTTGATTTTCCTTTTTACCCTCTCAATTTTTTATCTCTTACAATTATATCATTATTTATAAAACTAATGACCCATAACCTCTCATTAACTATGCCCGAGGGTCTTTGGTCGTATTTGGTACGGGGCAAAGATCAGCTGGACCAAAGCAAGAATCGCGGAGGCCAATGTGGCGTCGCCAATTTTGAAGCCTTTGAGGGAATGTCTTCATTTTTTTCAAATTATTTGGCCATTCACTAGACTATATTAATAATTTATAATGATAACAAAAATCATAAATATATGATACTTTATTATAAATAGTTATTAATTTTATAAAATAGTAAAAGTCATTCATTTAATAAATTATTGCACATAATTATAATTATTAATGATAGTATAAATAGAGGTTACTTCTTTATGTTGTAAAGAATATTACATTGTTCAATAATTAATATCATCTTAGTGATAAAAATTTGGACGTTATAAATTAAAAATATTTTTATTTTGAAAAATTAATTTATTTAAAAATATTTAGATCCATGAAATTTATGAGACATATACTTTTCTCTTCTTTTCCCCAAAATATTTGGTCACTCGCTAGAATATATTAATAATTTATAATGATAATAAAGTTAATAAATATATTGTAATTCATTATAAAAGAATTATGAATTGTAATGAAATAATAAAATTATTTATTTAATAAAATATTATACATAATTATAATTATTGATAATAGTATAAATATGGGTTGGTTCTTTATATTGTAAGGAATATCACCCTTTTCGATATTATAATATCATCTTAGCAATAAAAATTGGACATTATGAATAAAAAATACTTTTATTTAGAAAAGATACTTTATATTAAAATATTGTATTTTTGAAATCTATGAGTCATTCACTTTTTGTTGGTAAGTAAATGTCTCATAAATTTCAAGGATCCAATATGTTTATATAAAGTACTTTTCCTAAATAATTATATTTTTAATTTATACCATCCAAGTTTTTTATTACTAAGATGATATTAATTATCGAACAAGGTAATATTCTTTACAACATAAAGTCATATAATATTAAAAATTACTATTATTTAATAGACATTGTAATAAAATATGTCCATAACATAAATATTTAATTATATAAATGGTTTAATTATATCAATATCGTTACTTAAACTAATGATTACATTATTATTTAATAATTATACTCCTAAATAAATTATTTAATAATATAATAATAAGCTAATTTAAATAACTATTAAATGTATGTTAATAATAGTATAAGTATTAATAATAGTATAACATAAATTTTTTATTCATAGTGCAATTAAATAACTTTGTAAAATATTCATATATAATTTATTAAATAATATAATATTAAATATAACATCATGTCAACGTGCAAAAGCATGTGCATTATACTAGTATTACTCACTATACGTAATAACCCACAACAAGGGAAAGGGACACTTTTTTTTTCTCCCTTTCCTTTGTATTTATCTTTTTTTTTAAAATATTATGGTTGATTATCTGCCTGCTTAGTCATGACCCAATCTGAGGACTAGTCTTGTTGTAAGGTAAACGCACACCCATTTTGTATTGTCTACCGAGCAAAAGACATGAACATGACAATTTTTAAGAATGGTGGTCACCACTTTCCATATAAAACACGCTAAAATCTAAGTATTAGCTGTATTATTATATATTTACTTCCTTCTAATCTAATTTATTCTCCCCCCTTGGACCAAATCATTCACCATATTATAGGTATCAAAATATTTGTTTATGGTAAGATATAGGGATTAAGCCATTAATACTACTCTTCTATATATCATCCCCCCTGGACCACTGCGCTCTTGTTCACGCTCATGATACACATGTGAACACACATATACACATGCCCCTGCTGGAAGCTGAGGTATGAACTCTGAAGAGAAGATGAGGCAGCAGACGATGTCACCGACGCCACTGCTTTTGACACGACGAGCATCATCGAACCTAGAGAATAAGCACCTGCACGCGGAGCTGAGTAGTTTTCTGCCAGCCTTTGGAACTACGGTAGATGACGAGGCCTATCCTCACCTCAAGAAGTATGTGGTTGTACCTTACGATCGCCGATACAGGTACCATTGATGACTCTTTTCTCTTTGTTTTGTATCTGTGCAAAATATACAACCGGGATCAGTTTTATGACAGGTTTTCAATTAGAAGCAAGCCACGGCTGAGAGTGATTAGATGTGCATAAGAGAGATTAGTTATACAAATTAGTTACTAGTTCTAATTAATTTGTTTCCTCATAATTGGTTGACTTTACAGATCTAAAGAAAACTCATCTGTTTGGGCATTGTAAAAGCCTGCTGGGAGTTAAAAAGACTAGCATGCAGGAGGGGGGGAAAATTTAATAACTCAAAAGACATAAACTCAAATACAACAGTTTATTTTGTTATTTTCTATCGAAATATTAATGTTACAAGCATATATCATCCTTTTGAATTAATGTCCTCTTTCTCCCAGCTCTCCATGTGAATCAGTTAAGGGCAATAATAACTGATATCTCTACCATGTTTTCATACAATTGACCATTGAAAGTAATTAGTTAATGTTGTCAGCATAACAGGCCTCATCTATACAATTTAATAAAAACAATCAACATGATCCAGAGATATATAATCAGGGGCGGCTAGGGGTGTCCAAATCAGCCCGCGGCCCGGACCCGGCCCGGAGCCCGGCCCGGGCCCGGCCGGGCCGCGGCCCGGCCCGGCCCGGCCTCGGCCCGGAAACCCGGGCCAAGTCCGGGCTCCGGGCCGGGCCCGGGCCGGCTCTT
>BQKN01066008.1:396462-435493 GCA_022839385.1 Asparagus kiusianus | reverse complement strand
CTCTCTCTCTCTCTCTCTCTCTCTCTCTCTCTCTCTCTCTCTCTCTCCCCCTCCTCCATCTCTCTCTCTCTTCCCCCAGAGGTAATAGCTAGCTTATTATCAAAGGAAACTGAGATTTTAGAATGATATAGGAAATGTCACGAGGAAATGCACTACCAACATCACCACGTTTGGTTAGAAGAGCATCAAGTACAGATGACAAGAGCTTGCACATTCTCTTGAGCGGCTTCCTGCCATCAATAGAGCTTAGTATAGACGATGAAGCTTATCCTCGCCTTAACGAAGACGTAATCACACCATTTGATCCTCGTTACAGGTAATACATCTATGTGAAGCATACAAACGTGTCTTCTTAATTAATAGGGTTAATTGCATGCAAACCTCCTACACGATCGCGTTGTGATCACGTTGTGATCGATACTTGTTACCCACGAAGTTTGATATTGATAGATACACCTTCTGGAGCGACATACTACTGTAGATTTCTTTATACTATCACACTTTACCCCTTCAACACCGTCCGCTGCTGATCTTGCTTGTATTTGTTTTAGTATACAAGCCTAGTGTAGGCAATTCACCACTCACTCCAATATTCATGTCTCTTTAGCTTTAACGAAATCATTCACGTATGGTTTTTGTTCTTTGGTCACATGTAATAACAAATCACCTCGAGTTCAAGAGCAAGTTGTGACGGAACATCTGTGTTACAAGGATTTTTACACAAAACCTTTTTGTTTCATAATGCGTAATACATATGTAATAACCAAGATTCAAGTAAAATCATGTTCAGAAAGAGAGAAGAAACAATTTAGAAGTAAACAAACTTATTTCTATAAAACCCCAAGAAATTATGAGGATATCCAGTTTGAACTCCTAAAGTTCTTAGTTGGATGCAGCAACAAAGCAAATCCATTTGTAGGATTCACATCTAGATCCACTATAATATAATCTGCAAATTCGAATCCGAATCAGATCAAGGCTATTGGATTGGCTCCATTATCATCTCATACTCCTTACCGGCCAAAAACAGATGGTCAAAAAATTACAACATATAATAAGTGATTCCTTATTTAATGGGGTTCAATAAATAGAACATGAGATCCAATGAAGCATAATACAATAAAGGACAACACACAGGGTTAACACATATATGCTTATACAAAAAGCTACTCAAATTGATCACAACCTCTCTTTTAATCTCTCTTAAAACCTCTCTACAGAACCATAACAAGTATCTAAGTTTTTTTAAAAAATTCCAACCCATTAATAAAACCTCCAAGAAAGTCACAAGAGGGACCATGGAGTACTACTACACACAGGACAGGGAAAAAAAAGCTAAAGAAAATGTCCAGGAGCAAACCGACACTCTGATTTGTCCCGCTTCTCTTGGACTACTAACCATAGACTTTTACCTGCAAAAAAATTAGAAAAATCCCAAGAGATTTTAGTAGACCAACAATAACTCATGATTAATAGAGGAAAAGGTTATAGATCATATAAAAGAAAAAAAAATCTCATAAGAGATCTTTTTTTTAGGAAAAATGAGTCGGACAATAACCATCATGCAAAATACTCCCATCTGTGCTATCATATTTGCCGTATGTGTTTTGGTTTGTGATGCGGTAAGAATATCTCCCACAATACATCAAATCGTGCAAAACATGAAAAAGCTAAAAAATTTTAGTTTGGTACTTTAGGTCACATTTGGTACTTAGGTCACGGTGCTCTAGAGAACATTTATGGGCATTTGATCTTCTCCAGCTAGTTCATATAAGACCAACTACAGTTTTAGTTGAAAAAGAATACAACTAATGTCCTAGAGAAACAACCAAAATTTCCCTGGACTACAACACCAGTAACTAATGATCTATCAGAAAATGCTAATCAAACAAGGATTTTCACCTTGAGAAAGCTCAAAAATATCCTTGTCTACAGAAACTTACCATAGCTTTATTCAAGAATTTAGAAAAATCCAGAAAGGCAGAGAATTTAAATTTTCTTTTTTGCACCCTCTCTTTTAATTCACCAAGATCTTGACGTAATAGCACTCCTACAGGCTGACGATGCAGATAAAGGAACTGAAAGGCTAAAGAAGAGCCAGTAATCCAATTAGCAAGCCAAAATTTAACTAATCCATTAGACCCACATTTTTATAAAATTTCCGACATGGTGTTCAATCTAATCTTAACAATTTATTTTTTCTTTCAATAGGGATGCATCCAGTCTACTCTTAATCTTACACCATTCATTATAACCCAGACCATAGATAGTCTTCTTCTCTAAAGTGTGATTGATGCCAAATATCTTAACCTATGTTTCAAAAGTAAATGCATTGCAAATCTCTCACGGATCTATCTGTATTTCTGATATGTGCTTCATTGTTCCCATGAAGACTGATAATCAACTAAAATATTTTGCATAAGAGTACGCATAAGTTTGTAACCTCCGAGTGACAATTGTCATTCCTCAGGACCTCTATTCTTCACTTTCAACTGGCACATAACACGCTTTATACTTCCCCGGACCAAATAAAAATCTCAAATCAGGATCTCTTCCAGAGTTCCAAGTTCTCTCACATATCTAGCTTAACTGTATTTTTCTGCATTTTCTAGTTTGATGTTGTATCGATGTCCTATGGATTCATTGTTTGTTCACATTCACTTGCATTGAACTAGTCTTTTTTCCCCCTGGGCACACAAAGAAATGAAGAACCTAATCCATTGTAGAAGAGTTTGACACTGGTTACAACCTTTATATATAAACTCTAGATTCCCATTGACTTATCAAAATCTTTTCCTACTACTTAAGTCCATTTTCACTTTTTTATAGTTCTCCCATTTAATTGAATTTCTTCAATACGTCAACTTGTAGTAAGGGAAGTCACACATTTGTGGAACAAGTAACATATATTTGAGGAAATTTGGCAGCACGCATTAAATCATAAGTGAAGTAACCGATGTGACAATGCCATCTACGAGAGTACTAGATTTTGCACTTGGATGAATAAAACTGAGCAAACTAATATCTAAATAGTGTTCCTGATGCTTTGTGCAGGTGGTGGCAAATGTTTCTAATAATCTTAGTAATCTACTCTGCTTGGGCATGCCCATTTGAGATAGCATTTCACAGGGCGTGGTCAGCCTACTTAGCGACTGTTGATTTTGTGGTGGATGTGTTCTTTGCTAGTGACATGGTGATGAGTTTCTTTGTAGCTTACGTGGACCCTTCTACGTACCTCATCATTGATGACCGAAAGAAGATTGCCACTAGGTATATATGAATTTTTCTTCTAAATTGCTAACCTTCAGTTAATATCTTCCTAGTGTTCTCGGTAAATTTCAGGTATGCGACAAGTCCATGGTTTGTGATGGACTTGGTCTCCACTCTACCATTTCAAGTCATATATGACGTCATGCATGGCAAAGACCATAGTGGTAGTTTCTTCAGATATGTAGGACTCTTGAGGCTCTGGCGGCTTAGGCGAGTTAGCAATCTCTTTGCATGGTGAGGCTACTATTACTCAATGCTGGATCTAGCTAATATACCATCTTTAATGAAATAGAATTAGCAGATAGGCGACTCACAACAGAAGTGCCCCAGAACTCTAAATTCAAACAATTCCACTATGTAAGGAGGAAGAAAATGCAACAAAAAAGGAGAAAATCCAAACTTAATAGCATGAATCTATTTTTATGGGTAGAAGTTACATCCAAGGGAATCCATGATATCAATTTTTTCAAAGTCAGGCATCAAAGTGAAGACAATAAAACCAACATCAGCTACAATATCATAACTTCATAAGCAACACAACGAGATAAAAAAGGATCTTTCCTGTGTTACATTCAATAAGAGGTGACTCCCTGGTATCAAAAGCCAACGCTTTTTAAACGTTTGTTGTCTATATAGGTTGGAGAAAGATATAAGGATCAGTTACTTCCTGACAAGATGTGTGAAGCTCATATCTGTAAGTATATAAATTCTGTCTTTTCTTTCTGAAACTAAAACCATTCTCATACTGCAAACAATAGAAAGTTTTGATCCAAAATACTCCAACAAAGGGGTATATATCAACAACGATATTCAATTATGAAGTTTCATTTCAGGTAACACTGTTCACTGTACATTGTGTAGCATGCATAAATTACTTGATGGCAGTTAAATATAAAAGCGTGGACCATACCTGGCTTGGCCATGTGGTACCCAAGTTTGAAGACAGGAGCATCTGGCTGGGCTACATATATGCCATGTACTGGTCGATCACAACCCTCACCACCGTTGGCTATGGGGATATCTATGCTGCAAACACTGGAGAGAAGGTGTTTAACATATTGTACATGCTATTCAACATGGGCCTCAACTCCTATGTCATCGGGAACATGACTAACATCATAGTACATGGAGCTTCACGTGCAATCATCATGGTAACTCATCTTCACCTCACGATACTCGATAGCATGATAACATCCAAGGACGGGAACAGATGTAGTTCAAACAAAATCTAACCATAATTTACTCAGGTATTCTATGCTTAATGGTTTCTGAAGAATAATGACCTTGATTGGATCATGTAGAGGGATACTATTCGTGAAGTTTCACGGTATGCAAACAAGAACAGGCTTTCGGAGGGACTGAGGGAACAAATAATGGCACATCAAGAACTCAAATTCAAGACCATGGAGTTGCAACAAGAAGAAGCAATTGTAAATCTACCCAAGGCAATAAGATCAAGCATTGCTATGCACCTATTCCAGCCTATTGTCGAGTCGACATACCTCTTCAAAGGGGTTCCCCGTGATTTCATGATGGAGTTGGTATTATTCATTAGATCTTAGTTTAAACAAAAATTTCGGTTTTATAAAGTGATTTGGACGCTGTTTTGATATTTCTTTCTTTATTATTTGACCTTTCTCATTTGCTTCTCTCGCAGGTTTCTGAGATGAAAGCAGAACATTTTCCACCTAAAGCAAATATCATTCTTCAAAATGAGATACCTACAGACTTCTATATCATTGTTTCTGGGGAAGTGGTAATGCTGTTTTAGGCTCTACTGATAAATTATTTAAAACTGAGTTTAGTTTCTAACCCTCCCTACAAACTTGCAGGAAGTCCTGACAAATACCAATGGATCAGATAAGGTAACTCCTACTTCATTAATAGCCATGGACACAAATCAAGAGAGGCAAAAATTTCTCAAGTTTTTAGACTGTCCTCCTGATCCACATCTCTTGAAACATCGAGGAACCAAAAATATCAATGATATTCAGGAAGGAACTCATGGAGGCAAGATATTTTATACTTGCCTGATTCAACACTTTTTGGTTTACCAACATGCACTATCATTTAATTTAACTGGTTTCATTGTGCTGAATTGAATTGAAAGAAACAGCATAAATTATAATGAAAGTCCATGCATCATTTTGTGATATCAGCGGTGTTCTTATTGTGAGGAGACCAACTCTGTTTTTATCCCATTTTTATAGGATTAGCCATTAGGTACCATTTTGCTTCATTAAAAGCTTTTTTAGTGAAACATGGCAGTCTCTGTCTTTTCCAATCAAAACTACAAATCAAGTTCATACTGCAAAAAGGGTAGATCCAGAAATATGTTTCAATGTTAAATTTCTAGAAAAGTTGCTAGCTGACACGCAACTCACATTTAATGCAATTAGGTATAATAATCTGTTTCAAGTTTCCATCATGTTTACTAAAAAGTGCAGAATAAAAATAAACAAGATCGACATAGAGTCATCTCCATTAAAAATCCAGAAAGGTAACAGATGAAGGGGTTAAGTGCAATACTAATCGTCTAGTACTACAAGTTTCAATTTTCTTGCAAATGGAATATTTCCAACATCATCTGCAATATTAAGTTTATGTTCAACTATGACTCAGACAGCATAATTTCATGTCTTGGTAACAGTATTGACGAAAATTTAATTGTTGTATAATACTCAAATCTCTTTCAAGCTAGCTCATGCTATAATGTTTCAGTTTTTGGAAAGACTAGGACAAGGTAAAATGGCAGGGGAGATTGGGGTGATGCTCAACATTCCACAGCCTTTCACAGTAAGGAGCAGAAGACTTTCTCAGGTTCTGCGAATTAGTCATCAGCATTTTGGCCAGATTTTGCAGCCACATATAGAAGAAGGCCAGAGAATTGCCTCCAATTTTCTTGAGGTTTGAATCTAATTTGTAGAAATATAGAGCTTAAACATTATCTGCAGAGAGAAAGAGAGCAAAAAAATTATTATTCCCACAAACCCTAGCATCTCTTAAAGAGAGATTAGGAAGGTTACATAAACAGGTACGAGTATTGACCCAAGTGCCCAAACACCAAAATAATTGAAGAATTAATAACATAGAACACTCTCCTTCAAGATGGAATATATTTATAGAACATGCCCAGTTTGTTAGACATAGAAACAAAACAACTAGGTGAAAACATTGTGGTGCTGAGGGTATTTGAAGACATTATCAGTTTTTCTGCACTCTTTCTCTCGACATGATATCAAAGTAACCCACGTTCAAGTCCCAGTGGGCACATATTTAATAAGGACTTTTAGAAGATGAAACCTTCGCGTGAGTTCAGGTTCAGGCCCATGAATGGGGCACATTATAGTATAAAATTACAACCCTCGACCCTCACCACCATTTTGCAGTTTTGGTGTAGTGGGAGGGATCTTTGACATTATCCAAAGTAGAAAATGGTTAACCATGATGAAATAAAGATAGCTAAACAAAAATCCTTAAATTAAATAATTCCCACATATAATTGATTTAGGAAAAATGACTCCGGTGTTTTTTATGAAGTTGAGAGCAGTTAATAATGCAAAAGTTATTCATTGGTTGGCATGAATAAGTAGAATGAGGATTTAGGAATGTGATCGCTGAATTAAGGAAGGAGAACTACCCAAAATCCACTTTTGCGATCAAAATTTGGAAGCAAAAGCCTGCTTTCAGCAGATATGCACATGTTTTAGTGAATTCAAGATAAACATTCATGTACTGTCTTAGATATTAGGAATTTCTTTCAAATCTAAGTTGTGCATTGAAATTCACAAGTGTGTTAACCACCATATCCTATGGAACAAAGGGAATTGCTGTCAAATCATAAGATGGTACAAGTGTATTTCCATAGAACTCTATAACATATGTTAATGAAACGTTTCACAAGTGTTCTTTTGCATGCATAAAATGAAGTTCTGCAAATAAGTGATGTTATAAGAATTGAAAGTTTTGCTGCTGATTGTAAATGATGACAAAGTGCTTACTCTATAATCCTTATTCTTCAATATTCAGTTTCTGAAAGACCTTAAAGAACAAACTCTGGAGGAGTTACCATCTGTGGAGGAGCTATTGCATGACAGTGACAAGGTAGATCTTCTCTACTTGCCCTGAAACTTTTTCAGGCAGATTTATAACTGAATTAAGAAGTTACCTAGATGTGAACACATCGTTCCTCAAATAAGACATAGTCATATCTAACATTGAGGCAACAAACAAAAGATGGAAGATAGACACAAATATCATGTTGACTAGCACTATAACAAAACAAGTGAAGAATGCAATCAAGAATCCTAAGAATCCATGAACAATTCAAGGTATTTAGAGAGAACCAAGCTGTCTCAAGCTAATAGCTTCTGTGTATAACTGAGATTTTGTTAATAAATTACCCAGCTGTAAACGTGAAGGATAAATTTCCAAATCCTGGGAAACCATGAACAATCTATGGTGCTCCAGAGAGAATCAAGGTGCCTCTAGCTAATGCCTCCTGTACAGGAACTAAGATTTTGTCAATCAATTACCCAGCTTCTAAAGTGAGGTGGCAGAAGACTGAGTCACACTTGGGGGGGGGGGGGGGGGGGGGGGGCGGGCGCCCGGGGGGGGTTGGGGGGTAATGGGTATCATTGTCATATGAGGGATTTTCTCGTGTAAAGTGGTGTGGCTGAATCTCAGTCAGCTAAACGAAGATGCAGAGAAAATCCCTAATAACCAGACTTGGCTGAGATTCAGTCACATCATTGTACATGAGCGAATCCTCTCATATGACATGATTCTCATTAATCTCATATAAATATATGGATATACATACATCTATATACATATACTTGAACATATATGACCATAAAATATAACCCACCATTAATTTTTTACGAAAACATTGTTCCCTCAAATGACAATAGCATCCTTCAGAAAAGCTAGTATTGTAAAAGAAGATGAAATTGATTCTGGCAATATTTTACTTGTGTTTGTTACACTATTACCAGCTATAGCATCTAGTTTCATAATTTCTGATTTAAGAAATTGTTGATATAATCTATCTGTAACCACACATAGAGTGAACTAAGAGAAAGCAGGCAGGTATTATTCTAGAAATTGTTGTGTCCAGTAAGTCAAATGTTTCAAACTTAAAAATTATTTATACAGTTTTTCTTTAACCAAGCATGGGAATGACTATTAGTACAGAATTGTTGTCAGCCAGGCATGGAAATGAACAGACAAACAGGCAAGTGTTAGACTTAAAGACCAAAACTAATTTAATTAAAAATAGAAATTGATGAAAAATAGTGTTACTAAGCAGATAGATGGCAAAGAATTAATCAAGAAGGTTAACTGCAACCATCATTTGTACCAAGATTCCAATCCTTCTCTGCAGCAAACAAACCAAATATAAAGTGCTGCTCTTACGGTGCTTAAATTTTCCACAGGTCGCTTTGTCTTTTAAGTATTAGCAGTTCGTCAAGCTACTTACTATCATTGTTCTGTATAGTATTCAAGACCAATGGAAGGAGTATATGTACAAGATTACCAGGTCTCGAGCTCAAGCAATGAGGGAACAGCTGATACACAAGGTTAATAAACTCAAGCCTAATGAATGCTTTAGTGCATGAATGAAGCTAAATTTGTCATCTGTTGTTTGGCTAAATTGAAGGATTGTGTGATTACTCACATATGGCTAACTTTATAGATTTTTGAAATAGAATATATCTTTTTACAAGTATCAGAAAAGAATAATGATTTTTTCCTATGGGGTATCCATTACCTTGCAAGAAGGTAACTAAATATAATCGAATGTCAAAAAGTTATTGTCTTATGTGGTCTAAGAAATTAAAAAATGTTTTCTACAATTTAATATACATCAAATTCAAATTCAGAACAGCTGATATAGTCATGATTCAAGGGGTCAGGTCCAGTTGCTATTTTGGGTCAGATAGACAAAACATTGAAGGCTATAATTATTGCATAACTTACTTTAAGAAAGTATAAGCATGAAACTTCTGGTATAAAAAAGTAAATAGTAAAGTGTCCCTAGGTACTAGTATCGATACCCACCCTCCTGCTTTTGTTGAGCAGGCAAATTGTCTTCCTTGTTCTCCAAAACTTGATAATTGGGCTTGTCCTCTTCATCTAACGTGTCATTAATCCTCTTTAATCCCTTGGGTTTCTTTTGAATGCTCTGGGGCTCTTCCAACTTTGCTTTATTTGCTCTTTTCTTCATAAACTTTTATTTCTTACAAAATTGATAAAAGAACTATATCAATGATTATTTGCATGAAAATTTAGATGAAAAGAGGCATAAAAGTGCAATAAAATATACACACCTTTTTATTAGGTTAAAAATTCTCTAAGGAAAACTTATATACAAAAAACGAGAACACTGTGCCTCGTGTGAGTAGATTCTCAAAAAAAGATTTGAAAACACATGTATGAATAAATATGAGTGGAAAGTGTAAACACACATAGATCTTGCCATTTTGAGAAATTCAATGTGTTGATTTCTTCAGCAATCTTATGCAACTGGTTATCCTCAGCATTCTCTATTAAATTCAAAAGATCTTTCACATTGAAAAAATTGGGTCTTAGACAAAATTTCAAAGTTTGATTCATGCATAGAGAAGAAGGGCCCCATACAATCAAAAGATCAAATAGATTTTGCTACAGATTACTTCAAAACCTGTTTTCTTCTATAACCTTGCAGGACCAGAAACTATTGGTGGACAAGTTTCTTGTAACTTAGCAAAGAGAGTAGTAATTCATGGTCATCATCCACATGAAGACAATAAAATAGAAGGCTCAGTATCGGGGAAACTCATCTCTCTACCTGATTCCCTTGAAGATCTCCTGGAAGTAGCAGGTAAAACAGTGCTTCAGCTTTCTCTCTGTCAAGTATATTATCATGACAGACTAAATCAGATTTCATTAGCTATTCACGATGTTTAAAAAGAAACATGTAACTAGATTACTGTTATATAGAGTATTAATTGCCAAGCGAGTATTGTCTTCTCACCCATTCGTCTTTCATGACCTGATGGTGAATCAACCACAAAGTTTTGTTAAGTGTTTTGTTTGGGAGTTGCATAATTCTTAAGATAAAACTATAAACTATGCTACTTACTGAAGATTACAAATGAATAAGATATTCATTAGACATAAATTGCACTAAACTTCACTCACCACGCAAAAAAATTCATTACTTATGGAGACTAAATTAATAGAGGACAAATGCATAGGATAAACCCTTAATATCTAACAGTAGACGAAGTTATTTTGTAAGAAAATATGCTCATAAAGAGGTATATACAATTCAAATAAATGATAAGAAGGTCATTAATGTTATTGTGGTTGAAATGGCAGAATAGGCAATCATATCTGACAAGATTTTTTTTACTGCAGAATCAGAGAAGGTTATTCATGTTGCTTTCATATGGAGCTAACTGTAGGGTAATATGAACGTAATCAGTGTGGCTGATTCATCAGTTACTGGATAGAATATCTTAGCTAAATTTGTGTGGTTTTCTTCAAAATTTACAACGGCCTTTAGAGTTAGAAGTGATATTTCTTAGTATAACATGTTACAAACTCTATTTCAGTTCCAGTTACATAGGCTACTAATCTGAATTTTGTGGATTCAGAAAGAGAATTTAACAAAGCATCAAGAAGGATCTTCACTAAAGATGGAGCACAAGTAGAGGAGATATGTACAATAAGAGATAATGATCACTTGTTCATATGTTAAAAAGAGCATGGAAAGATTGTAACTCGAGAATAGCATGAATCTTCTTGTATACATTGGTACCAAACTATCCAGCATCATCGAAGATCAAATGCAGAATCATGTATAAGATTGTCCAGTGAAAAATAAGATAAGAAATTCAGTTTGAGGGATTGCTTCCCTTTTCTGAAAGTATGTTCATTATCAATATGCCTAAGAAAGCTCAAAGAAGCTAAGGCTTTTCCTTTCCAAATACGGCACCTCTCAATCGTATTTTTCAGCTTGTGCTTTTGTTGTTAAAGAACCCTTCCACTGCACCAAAACTTCGGAGTTGTGATAAGGATTAAGGGTTATAGTTCTATATTCTAACATGCCCCTATATGTTGAGTGCCCTTTCTATGGGCCGAAACATGGATTCAGATAGCGGTATCTGATTTTATTATGCCTTAAAATGCGTGGACGGTCGGAATTGAACCTGAGTTCCTTTGTTACCATGTCAAATGATCCTTGCACTGAACCAAAACTCTCTGACTTTTTGTAAGGACTGAAAGCTATAGTTTTATATTCTAACACTTGGACTACACACATGATGCTGATAACTTTCCTTTTCAAGCAACATTTGCACAGTTCACATATTACAGATATAAATGTTTTATGTCTTGGCTCTAAAAGATTCATACTCGATACTCAACCCGATACCCAAATGCAAACGAACAGAGGCATGTCATATATTGAAACAACTACTTGAAACCACTTCACCCTGTCCTTGATGACTTAAAATAAGTCTGCAAATTATGGATGCTTCCTGGAATTTTAACGGTTTTCGTGAAGCCTATATGAGGGGCTGGAGATCAATTCTTTCAGAAATTGAAGGAACTAACATAGAACGTTAATTTCTAGAAAATATTGACATAAAAAACGAGTAAAATCATGAAATTACAAAGGAAAAAAAAAATTATGCCGTCAAACATTATCAAGTTACCTCTTGAGTGAGGAGCGGCGGCCGAGTTCAGGGTTCTCGTCCTTCACCAGAAGAGATTTCTGCATTGATCGTCCATTAATTTTTAATTTGGGTGTGAAAATATGGTAAATGCGTTGGGATTTGGATAATTTGGGTTTAGGGTTGATTTGCCACGAGCACGGCATTTCATGAAAGGGTCCAATTAACTTTTGCAATCTTTTATAATGATTTATATTTTTGCTTCTCAATTTAATTAGCACCCTCTATATTTGCTTCTTAATTTAATGCCATGGGCTAAGGCCTTTATTGCGCGATTAATGTTACATTTCAAGTGGGTGGAAGACCAATTTTTCTTCTATCAGCTTAACGTTCGTTTAGAAAAATCTAGCAAAAAGAATCTTAACAATATTTCAAAAGATGAAAGGTAAAGAAACTATAATTTTCAAAACTTTCATTGGTGGTTTATGTAGTAGCGTGTTGATGTAAGAAGTTAAGTGGGAGGATTTGGGGTTGATTCTGTGGAACTTAGGGTCCCTTAATCTTCTTTACTGGGTGTTTTCTGAGTGAAAAAAATGTTATACACACATAGGCAACATGACAGATGATCAGAGTTGGGTTCTCCGATGGTTCCTCTGACGACTAGGTTAGTTGTGATCTCAAGGGGAGAAAAAATAATTTAATTCTCTTAAGTGTGCAGAATTTGCGTTAGATAATGTACCTATTTATACAATTATACTAGATCTAGAAGGGCATTTGCGTAACTTTGATCGAGTCCAGGCAGCCGGCTTGGTCAGTTGATACTTTACAGGTGTCTACAGCGGATGATCCGAGTGATCCTTATATTTATTATGGCGGCGACAGAGGGGGTTGTGGCATTAGCGTGGTCTGATGAGTCATTATGACTCTAAAGAATGTGCAATGATGACTTTGATTATGCATTAAATGCAGTAGTGACTAGCTATCGTCGCTAAGTTCGAGAGGGAACGACTTTCATCTCATCCTTCAAGAGAGATCGAGCGAAGACGCCTTTCGTCTCAGGCTGCTGAACTAGGAAGCCTCGGATATCTGAGACGGCTCTATTAAGGACATCTTAATTTCGTCTTGGTCCTTCTAAACAAGGAAGAGTGAAGATGTCTTTTGAGCTAGCCTTTATAAGACTAGGGTCAGATTGATATCTAGTTGATCGAGATACATGTCGCTTTCTTTCATTGTTTTGTAAAGTATTAGCTGACCAAGCCGATTGCCTAGACTCGATCAAAGTTACGCAAATGCCCTTCTAGATCTAGTATAAATAGGCACGTTGTCTACTACATGATGGTACACAAATTTCCGCACACTTAGGGTCCGTTTGTTTACACGGAAGTAACTGTGAAATAGCAGAAATAGAGGAAGAAGAGGGTACTTTTGTTACTTCTAGACAAAAATATATGTTTGTTTCTCTTGAAAATTTACTTCTGCTACTTCCTTAAATAATGATGTAGCGCCTACATGGCATCTCCATTTCCTTAATTTTTTTCGTCATCGAAGCTCTAAAATACGGCGGAAGTTATATAAGGCGGGGTCCACCGAAAAAAAGCTGGTGAAAACTAATGTGCTCACATTTTTGGGAATGCTCTCTCAATGTGGCACAATTGTTGCGTAGTTTGTTATTTCATATGCCATTAATATTGTCAATATTCTCATTTGTTCAATTTGTTTGTGATCCATTACAGATCCACAAAGAATTGAGTCAAATGAAGAAGTTCAATGCACAGGAAGCCCTGGAGTATGGGCCGATTGATCTGATCCTTAGACCAGCCAGAATCAAGGCTGATGCACCTCGCAAGGAAGTAGTAAAGACAGGCCTTGGTTAAGTTTGTGTATATTTATGCTCTTGCTACTGAAGCAGTGCTCGAGCAAGTATCTCATTTTTAATGCCTTTTTATAGTTCTCAAGGACTAATGTTATTTGTAATTTACGGTGTGATTGTAATAGTTTTAATCTAATGTATCCAATAACAAGATTCTCATGAGATGATATGTGGCGAGTTGAGAGTTCTTTTGTTCTTCTTTCATGGTTTTCCAATGAGATGCAGATGTTTAAAGGTTATATTTGTTGAGCACTCTTCACATGTTTTTCAAGTGAGAAAAAAATTTAATGTGAATCGTTTTTTTTCTCCATATTTCTTTTTCTCGTGTATGATTCTTATTCATCGTTCAAAAAGAATATTATATTTTTAAAATGGAAAGATTAATTTTATTATATATCTCAGTGTCATACCCCTTGATACGAAAATGAGAAGATTAGTTTTATTATATATCAAGCAAATCAACTATGAATATTGGTCTCTTCAATTAATGGCAACAACAACTCTATTTCTATTTCAATGACAATCTAAATAAGAATAAAATAGAAGCAACACGTATTAATTACTTCCTAGTAATATTTTTAAATATTATCCAAACAAAAACAGTAAATAAAGAGGAAGGTTCTACTTCTATTACTTCTAAAAATATATGAAACAAACAAAAAAATGTTATTTCCGCTGCTTCCTATTTTATAGTTTTGGAAGTTACTTCCATAACCTATTTTTTACTTCCATTAATACTCTATTATCCAAACGGGCCCTTAAGATAATTAAATTATTTTTTCGCTCCTTAAGATCCCAACTAACTTGATCATTGGAGGAACCATCAAAAAACCCAACTCTGATCCTCTAACGTGTTGCTTGTGCGTAGGACTCTTTTCCATTCAGAAAACAACCATTAAAGGAGGAGATTAAGGGAACCTAAGTTGCTCAAAATCAACCCCAAATTCACTATTTAACTTCTGACATCAACAAGTAGGTATACGTAAATACAAAAAATACTTCAAAACATGACTAAATAAAAATTTGTAGTACTTTACAAAAAAGCAGCATTGAAATTTCATTTTACTAACAAGCCCAAGAAACTCTATGAGCATTTCTTAGTTCTCTAAGAAGCCAGGGTTTGAAATACAAGTGAACAGGAGAATCTGTCATATAAAAAATTAACTTGTTTATTATTATTATCACAATCTTATTACGTAGCAGCACTCCTTTGTGGCACACGAAGATCTATTTGCAACAATTATTTTCTTAACGGAAACTTCACATAATACATCAACATTGCGAAGAGCTTCTAGGCCGCAAACTGCGCAAAATAGGAGACTGTTGAAACTTTCTCGTTAAAGCATTTAACTAACAACCACAAAAACTCCTCAAAATCTACGATAAGAGGCAAACCGCAAAATTATCACAACAAATAATCTCACTTTCACACCTATACGTCCCTCAAATGGACAGCCTTCGTCCTCAACCTCATCAATGGCGAGAACAAAAGATAACTCCGACGATGCCGACGACGGCGAGCTCGTCAAGCCTCGCAGCGGCGGTCGCCGCCGCGACCCCCGCCTCAAGGACATGGGCATCTCATGCATGCTTAACACAGAGGTGGGCTCCGTCCTCGCCGTGATCCGCAGGACCCCCGTCGACTTATCCTCCTCCGGCGCCGGTGTGGCCCCATCTTCCCCCCACGACATAGCCGACCTCCACAACTCCAACATAATAAACTCGCTGAAATCTCTCCGGTCGCTGCTGTTCCACCCGTGTCACCCGGAGTGGAGGCTGACGAATCCGTCGGTGTACCTCGCGCCGTTTCTTGATGTGGTGCAGAGCGACGACGTACCAGCGTCGGCGACGGGGGTTGCTCTCTCGGCGGTGTTGAAGATATTGAAGCTTGATGTGTTTGATGAGAGGACGCCGGGCGCGAGAGATGCGGTACATTCGGTTATCTTCGCGGTGACCAATTGTAGGCTTGAACGGACGGATCCGGCGTCCGAGGATGCTGTTATGATGCGGATCCTGCAGGTGACAGAAATTTCGCGTGTGTACATTTACATGGGCAAAAAGTTTATTTTCTGTTATGAGAAATGAGTGCAATTGGGTACGGTGTGAATTATATGCATTCGTTAATTATGTTCGAGTAAAATCATATTGTTCAATAACATAGATGGTTTCCACTTTTTTTTTAATAACAACAACGCTTAGACCAAGCTCATGAACGCTATTATCCTAGGTCGACTCCATGATCTTCAAACGGAATTTATCTTTTCATATCGTATTCTTGTTATGATGTCAATGTATTGCATAGAGATCCTTGGTGTCAGTATCTTACAAAAAGATCGTACTCTCTTATAAGTACTTTTTACCAATATAACTCGTACGTTTATATCGGTTGTTTGGACGTTTACCCTGGCCGGTTTCTGATACTGATCACGTACTCACAGGTATTGACAGGGGTGATGCGCACACGGGCGTCCCTCCTCCTAACCGACCACGCGGTCTGCACCATAATCAACACCTGCTTCCAAGTGGTCCAGCAATCCATGTCTCGCGGGGACCTCCTCCAGCGCAGCGCCCGCCACGCAATGCACGAGCTCGTCCAGTCCATCTTCTCTCGCCTCCCTGAACTCCGCTCCGAAAACACCAGCGCCACCCACGACGAAGGATCCCTCTCGGGCTCCGACGAAGATGACGACCCAGTGGTCATCGGGTACGGAGCTCGATGCATGGTCGACGTATTCCACTTCCTATGCTCGCTGCTAAATGTGGGCGAGGTGGTTGATGACGGGGGAGGGGTGGGTTCGGATGAGGACGTGCAGGTGTTCGCGCTGGTGTTGATTAATTCGGCTATTGAGTTGGGAGGAGAAGGGATCGGCAAACATGGGAAGCTTCTGGGGATAATTCAGGATGATTTGTTTCATAATTTGATTCATTATGCGACGAGGTCCAGCCCGTTGGTGCTGTCCATGATTTGCAGCACGGTTCTCAATCTCTACCAATTTCTTCGCAGGTATATTGTTTGTTAAAGTTGAATTCCTTCGTTCTTTGATTTGAAAAGTAATGATTTCTTGCCTTTAAGCTTTTTATAACCACTTAGACAACCTGATACTTACATGGAGTTATATTTTCGTTATCTTCATGTGATGTCTAGTTGCTTTCCTGAAAATATCATGTCTTTTTCTTCTTTGATGAATTTAGTTGTTTACAGGTCGCTGAGGATCCAACTAGAAGCATTCTTCACCTACGTCCTCCTCAAGATTGCATCCGGCAGCAGCGGCCTCCACCTCCAAGAAGTCGCCGTCGAAGGCATCCTTGGCTTCTGTCGTCAACCCACCTTCGTCATTGAAGCCTATGTCAACTACGACTGCGACCCCCTCCATTACAATGTCTTCGAAGAGCTCGGTAAACTCCTTTGCAAGACCGCCTTCCCCCTCTCCGCCCCGATGTCCCCCATGCAAATTCAAGCCTTCGAAGGCCTCGTCACCATCATCCGTAACATCGCCGATGGTGTCGAATCCGATAAAATCCCCGTAAAAGACTCCTACGACCTCGACATCTCGGAGTTCAAGCCTTTCTGGACAGAGCGCTGCGATACATACCATGAGAACACAGAGTCATGGGTTGATTTCGTTCGGATGAGGAAGCTCAAGAAGAAGAAGATTATGGTGGCCGCGAACCATTATAACCGAGATGAGAAGAAAGGGCTCGATTATTTGAAGATATGTCAGCTTGTTCCGACTCCGCCTGATCCGAAATCGCTGGCCTACTTCTTTCGCTACACGCCTGGGCTTGACAAGAAAAAAATCGGAGACTACTTGGGCGATCCTGACGAGTTGAACCTCAAAGTGTTAGCTCAGTTCACAAGTACTTTCGACTTCTCCGGTGTGACATTAGACACTGCACTGCGAACATATCTTGAATCTTTTCGGTTGCCTGGTGAATCTCAGAAGATTCAGAGAATACTTGAGGCGTTTTCTGACCAATATTATAAGCAACAAAGTTCGGATATATTCGCCAGTAATGATGCAGTGAATATACTTTGCTACTCGGTTATTATGCTCAATACCGATCAGCACAATCCGCAGGTTAAGAAGAAGATGACCGAGGAGGAGTTTATTAGAAATAATCGATCGATCAATGGAGGGAATGATCTTCCGAGGGAGTACCTCTCGTCACTCTTCAACTCGATTGCCACAAAAGCGATCGCTGTCTTGGTTGAAAGCACCGGAGCAGTTCTAGAGCTCAATGCAAATCGATGGGCTGATCTTGTCAAAAGAGCCAGAGCTTCAGAGCCCTTCATCGTTTGTGATTACAAGCACAAGCTTAGTAGAGAGGTTTTTGTTACGATTTCAGGCCCATCCGTCGCGACTTTATCTGCAATCTTTGAGCAGACAGATGATGAAGACATATTAAATGAGTGTGTCGATGGGATGATATCAGCAGCGAGGATTGCAAGGTACGGGTTGGAAGATATTCTTGATGAGCTCCTCTGTTGCTTCTGTAAATTCACGACGCTGTTGAATCCTTACGCGACGGCGGAGGAGACGCTATTTACTTTCACCAACGAGATGAAGCCAAAGATGGCGACACTGGCCGTGTTCACAATCGCAAATAAATTCGGCGACGCAATTCGTGGGTCATGGAAGAATTTGGTAGACTGTTTGCTCAAGCTGAAGAGGCTGAGATTGCTGCCTCAGTCTTTGGTCGAGCCAGAAAATGCATCGAAGCAAGAACCGGAAATCAACAGTTCGCATATCAAGACTGAATCTGGAGTTATTTTTCCTTCATCCCAGTTTGGGGCCGGAGGCAATAATCGTAACGCGTCAGGTTTAATGGGAAAATTCTCGCAGTTCTTGTCGATGGATAATGGACAAGAATCGATGTTGAATGTCGGTAGTGAGTTTGAAAACAACCTCAAAATCATACAGCAATGTAGAATTGGGAGCATCTTCACTGAGTGCTCCAAGCTCCCTGATGAATCATTACAAAATCTTGGCCGGTCGCTGATCTTTGCGGCTGGAGGCAAAGGACAGAAGTTCAGCACATCTGTCGAAGAGGAGGAGACCGTCGGATTCTGCTGGGATCTCATTACCTCCATCACCTCCGCCAACCTTCATCGCTTCTCGACATTCTGGCCTCAATTCCATGAATGTCTCGGTGTTGTATCCCAGTTCCCCCTGTTTTCTCCATGCCCTTTTGCTGAAAAGGCAATCATCGCCTTCTTCAAGATCGCTGTCAAGCTCCTCTCATCTTCCACCGCTCATTTTGACAAAACCCCCGAAGACCTCATCTTTAAGACGATAAACGCCACATGGAAACTCGATAAGGACATACTCGACACATGTTGCTGCGACATAGCTGACTCGACGACGGAGATCCTGAACGACCACGCGATGAACGTACAAACGATGATAGGGTGGAAAACTCTCTTGCATATGCTCTCAATCACCGGACGACATCCCGAGACCTTCGATCAAGGCGTAGAGTCCCTCGTAAAGCTGATGAGCAACGGGACCCACGTCACCCGATTCAACTACCCGTTCTGCATCGAGACAGCGTTCGGGTTTGCCGCACTGAAGATAATCCCGCTCGAAACGAGCTTCAAGATTCTTGATCTAATGGCAGGTTCGGTTAGCTGGCTGATACAATGGCACAAGTCAGGTTACTCCGATCCTGGATCGACGAGCAACAGCGGCTCGTTCACCGACGACAGTCAGAAAGTCGTCCCCTCGAGCCAAGGCAACCTCGCAGCGAACCTATTCCTAAAACTAGCCGAAGCACTCAGAAAGACAAGCCTGGTTCGGCGAGAGGAGATACGGAACCAAGCGGTGCAAGCTCTCAGGCGCTGTTTCCAGGGGACGGAGGAGCTGGAGTTCACTCCGGCAAACTGTCTGGCGTGCTTCAACCTGGTGATATTCGCATTGGTGGACGATTTGCATGAGAAAATGCTGGAGTATTCGAGAAGGGAGAACTCCGTTAAGGAGATGAGGAGCATGGAGGTGACGCTGATTGAGGCTATGGGGTTGTTGGTCGAGGTTTATCTTCAGTTTATGGTGTCATTGTCGCAGAGCCCAGGGTTCAGGACGTTCTGGCTCGGGGTGCTGAGGAGGATGGACACATGCATGAAGGCGAACATGGATGAGGCAGGGTATGGGCCGCTGCAGGAGGCGGTGCCGAGGTTGTTGAAGAAGATGCTGGTGCAGATGAAGGAGAAGGAGATACTTGTGCAGAGGGATGGGGATGAGTTGTGGGATATTACTAACATTCAGATACAGTGGATTGCTCCTCAAGTGAAGGAGGAGTTGTTTCCTGATGTGTTTTGATCTTGTTAAGTTAGCAATCCAGCTTGCTCCAACCAGTGTTTCATTGAAATATGCAAACTACACCAAATGAAACTTACAGTGCAAATTAAATCTCAAGCGCTCGAAGGTGCAGCATTCAAGAAAGAACAAAAAACTAACGCTGCCCTACAATCCAACTGCTGACGCTGTACATAAAATTTTACCTAGGAGCAGATAAGATCCCCAGAACCTACAACCTGTTTGCTTCGAAAATGTGCAAGAAGGTCCAGGCGCCTTTGCAGCTTTTGTTGCAGGATTTACGGAGCTGAGGACTGTTCGGTTTTGGTTGAAACTGAAAGGAGAGTAATTTAACTCAAACATCACAAGTGCACACTATACATCAATCAACGGAGCCCTGTCACAGATTAAAGCCGTCAGCCCAGTCGAAGAATAATTCATAAATAATCATACTTGTGTTATTTCAGAAAATATCATGAAGTGTCCACAACCGTGTCGTTTCAGAAACAGGCTTGGCATTGCCGCTAAGTCAGATTTTGACTTCATAAAAGTCGCCATAGTTTTCTTATTCAGAAACAAATACAATATGATACGGAAGTCAACCGATCGTACATACACACTAATAAGTTACATCCCTACCGGCAAGTTTGCCTTCTTGAATCTCTGGCATCACATTCGGTTACATTATTGCAATAGTCAATGTCACATATGGTTCCTTCTTGGATACATATACATTAGAGAGCTACTCCTAGCAGCTGGCAGAAACAATGAATGCCAGTGACCAGATCCTGAGCTTAGAATGCCAAGCGAGATAAATATGATGGTCTAGGGACAAATCTGCAAAAAAGATGGATTCGCATAATCAGAACCTAATAGCTTGCGGAGTGCCGCAGATGAACGAGTTCGCAATACAAGGCTTCACAAAGTTTATGTGCTATTTGGAAACTGTTTATTTCTATATCATACTCTCGCGAGATGCTATAAATAGCTGATAAGAAAGCCCAATGGAAATTGCAGTGCTGATTGCTCCAGTAGCTTTAAGCTACCTAAAATCCTAACCGAGTTGTATAAAATAGCATGCAATCATCCATAAAGAAATCCAAGCAAATAATAAATTTCAAGTGACAGTTCATCAGCACTTTAACATGCATGCCTCCAACGTTTCGTTAGGACTAAAGACTAATAAGTTCAAGGTCAAAGTAGATAAGCTCGTATGGTCATAGTAAAAAGGAAGCAAAGCAAGGTTGCTTTCGTATAAATAATTACTTAACTCATCAGCATCAGCATCACCTAAAAATTTGGAGCATTGTATTACCGTTAGGTTAAGACAATTGCAACACTTAGAATAATTTTTTTAACATGTAATTCAATCCCTTACTATATAAACATAGTTATTTGGCAATTTTACATTATTCACCGCACTGCAAGTACAGAACCAATATCCAGGAGAACAAAAACTTGTATACGCATCATAAAATAAGTAAATCCAGTTGATATACCCAGCTGAGCAGAACTCAAAGAGGCTGTTAGTATCATGCAAACCATGCAACTACCCCAGGATTTGCGCGCCTACCACATATGTTAAATGTATTACATATGTTCCACCCTTACAAAAAAATTGAAACAGAAATTTGTAATTCATAAATTACGTACACCGATATATGAAGATACGAAGTTGCCAAGGCAAACAAACTTCCAAGAGAATTGTCCAGTTCCTGAATAGAAAGTTGGATTGCTGTCCACAAGATTTGACATGCATCATAGAGCTAAACTAATGCTTCAATAAAAGATATTTATAATGATGTAGCCATGGTAGGAAAATGATGAAGGAAGAGAATAGGGTAAAAGTAGTTCCCTATAGGAGCCGTCCAAATGACAAATATATTTCATTCATCAAGTGGCCACAAAATGGATAACGTAGCAAAATGGATAGTGTAATACTATCTTCCCATATAAAGTGAGAATAATGCTTCATCAAAGAAATTCAGAATGATTTAGCCATCTGTAGGACATAAGATGTAGGAACCCAACAGCGTAAAAAGTAGTTGCGGGTCTTTCAAAATGTAAATATATTTATCAAGTTGCGACAGAATGGACAGTGTAGTAATGTTTTCTCATATTAAGAATTCAAACTAACAAACCAAATAGAAAAGAAGACAATGATGTAAGTGCAAAATGAATAACTCCGGAACCTCTAGTATCATTTCCAAGCTATAAATTTGAAGAATGAGACCATATAGTAGCGCTCAAATTAACAAGCACTGAGCAAAAGGATGGGTACGATTGGGAATCTGGGAGTATATTAAAATAGTGAAAGCGTGAAACGAGGGGGGAAAAAATATGATGAGAGAACTTAAGGTATGCCCCACCCCCAACCCATCCACCCACACACACAAGTACATTTTCTTCATCAATGAGCAATTAAAGTTTTAAGGTTTGCTTGCTGTCTTCTTGTTACTTGTTGGATTGTGCACAATACATCTGAAGTAGTGGCCAATAAAGACTTGCTGGATTGCACTTCCACAAGTTCTCTTTTGAACATTTTCCTATGAACCATGCCACTATGGATTTTGCTGATAAATGACAATTCAAAATAACACATATCAATAAAACTATTTAGTCAATCAATAAGCACGATACTGATGTCCTTTCCGCTAAAAGGTAACATAGTGTAATTCTAAGAAAGAATTAAAGAAAGAAGGTGATGACTATATAAATAATACTACCTCAGGCACTCCTATTTCAGTACAAACATCAATCTCAGTATTATCATCAGTTAATGAAATTAAAAGGTAGGATACTAGCAACTATATCTACGGTTTCATTTCTCTTTTAATATCGTCCAGTCTGAAGAACTTTTCACAGTATAATTACCAAGTACAAAGAAGAGAACAACCATTGTTCAGGCCCAACATGTAGAAGTACTGAAAGGACAAACCACATCTATTTCACAATAATAACTAGGGAGACTAGTCTAATAGCATTTCAATAACTCTTTTCTAATATGGTTATCCATCTTCTGAATATGGGTTTCTCATACAATATTCAAATCAAACCAAAAAATGGTCTGATAAAAACTCAACCCAACATGTAGTGATAAAATTTGCAAAAAACTAGCAAAAGCAACTCACTTAGGCAATAACCACAGTATAATTAAGAATGTAGAAAATTAGAACAACATAATGATATATCATACTACCTTAGCCGCTCAAATTTCCAGCCGAAGCATCAATCTCATCGTCATCACCATCACTATCCTCGGTCATCCTTTCTTCCTCATCCTCCCCTTGTTCCTGCCTAATCCTCACAATCTCCGCCTGCGCCCTCTCCAATATCTGCCTCTTCTGAACCTCCAAATCCCGATGAAACTCCTTCCTCATTCTCTCCAGCTCCACCATTTGCTGCCTCTTACTGTTCTCAATCTTTTCATAAACCTCGCCAAACTTTTGTATCGACTCCGCCAACATTCTAAACGACGAATTTGGTAACGCCTTCGACTGCACTTTCTTCTTCTCGCTCATCATCGGAGGGAGCCCATCTGATTCATCATCACTATCAGTTCCAGTATCACCCGGACTATCTCTCATCTCATCAGTCGCATTCGCTCGGTTCAAATAAACCCTAGAATTTGGAAACACATACTCCCCAGCATCGACCCCACACGCCAACCTCCGCGGTGACCTCTTCATTGCAGGTGCTGGTGCTGGCGTCGATGTGGATGGCATCAAAGAATCCATCTTTTCGAAGTAAACCCAATCACTCTTAAAATTCACGATCTCTGTCATCCTAGCTTTCTCCTTCTTATATTTCTTCTTCAGAGTGTCCAATCGATTCCTGCACTGAGAATCGGATCTAGTGATTCTCGAAGCCTGGTTGACTTTCTTCGCGACCTCGCTCCACTCATCAGATCTAAGCGATTTACTTCCATTTTTCACAAAAAGATCGCCCCAAGCGTCTAGAAGAATAAAGGTTGATTCTTCCGACCAATCCGGAGGCGAATTCTTAACAGCAGGTTTCGAATTTGCGACGATCGGCAGCGGTTTTCGAGGGACGAACTCGAAATTATCGAGCTTTCTCCGCTTTCCTCTACTCTCGAGGGATGAATTGTCGTCGTCGTTGTCGTTGTCATCGACTGGCTCCTCGTCTTCGCGCTGCTCCACGTAGTGGTGAGGTTGGTAATGGACTGAATTGTTCGTGTCGGCGTTGTGATCGTTGTTGATTCCGTCCGAATTTGATTCGGACTCGTAGTCGTCGTCTTGATCGGCAAAATTTCGAGAGAATTGGGGCTGGTTCGGGATTGAGGGATGTCGATGGTGGGGATTCGAGGGGTAGGTGCTGGGCGGATAGCGAGCGTCATCTTCGACGTCGTCCATCGGGAGAAACCCTAGCCTGGGATTTCGTTGGAATTGTGGAAGGGAGAGGGGGGGGGACCCTAACCCTAGGTTTGATGATCGGGAGCTGGAGGCGATTTGGGGATAAGTTTTGTTTGCCGGTGAGAGACGACGCGATGCGCACGTGAGGCGGTGTGAGGGAAGCTGAGTTGGATTCGGTCGCGTAGTCTCGACCGAGTAGTTGAGTTTTCGTTTGTGTCAGACTATGAGTTTGCTTCGTCCTTCAAGCCCGTTTCATGGATTGGACGAAGCTGGCCGAATCGGGTTCTGTCGTATAATCGTATTAGACAAAATTTTCAGAGCCAATTCTTTTGAAACTTTATTTTTAAAAATAGATTTATTTATCATTTATTTAGTATTTTCGATCTAGTTTCAACCAGCTTGCTGAAACTAGGTCAAAAATGCTAAATAAGTTGTAAAAACTTTATGAGATTTAGTATCTCGTAAAGTTTAGTCATTAATTAATCATGGTTTGCTACTAAACTTCATGAGATTCTGAATCTCTTAAAGTTTATAATAAAAGTGTAGGACTCGAATCCCAACTTAGTAAATTTTTCAATGACTAGCTTTCTTTGAGATTACCACTTACTATATGTATTGAACTAAAATCTCGTGAAGTTTAATCCTTAATTAAAAGGATTAGGGATGCTAAATAAATCTCAAATAGGTTTTTTAAAAATAAATCTCAAATCAGGATTGGTTTCGAAAATTTGACCGTCTTTTTAAGTTAGATTTCTTTTCTGAATTATTCTCTTATTATACCTTCAATATTTTGAAATTAGTCCGTGAAATAAATTAAATTTGACATTTTTTTTATAAAACTACAGGACGTAATGACAATTTCAATTATGCAGTCGGACTAAATATTGAGACAAGACAACTTATGAGAATTTGAAGATCGAATAGCAATTTTAATGACTTGACGATTTAAACATTATTACCCGACATTTGAGTTCTACATATAGAGTGGTAATCAAAAGAGTATCAAAATTTCTTCTTAAATCTGAGACCAAGTTCAGATGAAAATAGATCTCCATGAACCGAGCAAACGAGGTAGAATACAAACATTGGCAAAGCGGCAACCCAGAAAAGCTATTATCAACTATCTGAAGCACAAAAACAAAGTCTTCTGGTTTTATCTACATAGAAGATGTGATCTCCAAATAGCCAGAGCCTCGCCTTTCTGAAAAGCATCGCCGCCCTCAGATTACTGGACAGCTCACTGCCTCGCCTCTCCGAAACCAGCAATCGATCATTCCAAACGCCGAGGAAAATGACCGCCCAGTAATTGAACATCGAGAAATAATTTGTGTCCCGACCTTCAGCACTCCGGATTACATCAGGCGGGTGTTATATGACTTGCAGTTGAGACACTTCTGAGCAACCACATGATATTGGACTTTCGACATAGCTCCACAGTCGTTACATAGGATCTGAACCTGTAAGATTCATTGGAAAAGAATATTCAGAGAAAATGTGATGCATATAGATCTACTGATAATGACGAGTTATTGCAGTGTGAAGACGTGATACGTTAAAACCGTTCTATAGGGGTCAATATAGCTCGACTCTTCGCCCTCTGCCTTTGCCAATCAGTTAATCATGGGTAAGAAAAAGCAATGGCGGTTGCAGGGTAAAAAATTTTAAATTATATGTTCCTCAAGTTTCCTAGGGATAGAAATCATGCTAAGAGAAAATGGGTTCGAGTAATGACAGACAATGAGATAACAAGAGGGCCTAAGTATGTCAATTATATATTATCAGAATCTAAAAGACAGTACTCGCATCAGATCAATAGATATTCTTGGCTAATAGAGGAACACTAACCAGTTTATTATGATAAAGTTCCGGCATCGGTGTAGCTGCTATTTCAGTGTCCAGTGTCTCCCATACTTTTGACATGTCATAAACCGACTTAGAACAAAGGGGACAAGCATACCTGGAGTATTTTTAAGATTAGAACGTATATCGAGAAGACAAGAAGCCAAACGGCTGTCCCAACAAAAAAAAAATTTAAGCTAAGAGGGGGGAAACTTACTGCAGATGGTCTTGCATTTCATTCAAACAACTCATGTGAATGGTGTGGCCACAAGGAAGTACCGCTATACCTTCCGTTGATTCGAACAGATACTGCAAGAAAAAAAAATCTGCATTAGTAATGAACAAAATCTAAATCGGTAAGGTAATACACTTTCCTCTTTCGCTTGAAGGAGTTCTCCACATAAGAGCAAAATCTCACCTCAAAGCACACAGGACAATCGTGATGCATTGCTCTCTCCACACATGGATGGCTATTTTTCAAAAGAATTGAATAGCAACAACCTTAAATTATAGAACAGAAGGGAAAATGATCAGTAAAGATGTCTGAAATGAACAAATAAATGAAATTCTAAAAACACTGAAGATGTCTGAAATGAACAAACAAATGTAAAGAACAGGGATTCCTGCCATTCTGTATGCGTTCATTCTGAATTTGTGCAGTCAAAGCAATGAAGAGCCATAATTGAAGTTTTGGTTTCTATTTTGAGTTGTGTCTTCTGTGACTGTAAGTCTTTTGGAGAGAAGATATGTACAGGTCAGTATATCAGGCATGTTACTGATATCTTGTCAGTGATGACCCCTGCTCATCAGCAGTTCGTGCTTTTCTGGAATTCGTAATTGAAGCTTCTCTTTTGGTAATGAAATACACAGGAGCGACCACACTAATATCTTCACCACAAACCTGAAGAAAATAAGGGGGCTCCACTTTCCATCACCACATAGTGTTGGTGGAAATAGGGGGTGTAACTTACAAGTTTACACATACAATGCGTTTAACTTGATAGCATTCCTATTTTTAGTTTTTTTTTTTATGGTTCAATTTTAATTCCGAAACAAAAAAAAGTAACACCCAAAACCATCATTATGATACCCACAAGTGAAATCTGACATCAGTACCTTAACCGCCAATCCAAAGCATAAAGAAGTCTTAGGAAGGAAAATCACCAGTGTGTGCAAGGAAAAGAATAAAAAAAACCTAAGCCTATGTAGATGGAATTGTGAAACGGATGGGAAAAAGGATTCTTAATCAATCTAGGTAGATATAAGAAAGAAATAGAGCATTGAAAAATTGACTATAACGTGCTCATGTTCTCGACTAGTCAAACCTTGGTACTAGGACATGTGACATCATCCAAGTTAAAAAAGCACCAAAATAGAATTATATAAATAATGGCATCAAAATAGAATTATATAAATAATTATACTGATTATGTGAGAGAATATGGTCAATGCCAATGTTGGTTCCAATTTCCAACCATAGTAAAGAAAAAGCAAGTGAAGGCCTTGGCAAAAATTCATAGGAGACCAACAGGCAGGTCTTGATACCAACATCATGGCTGTGTATCTTGAAACCAACCTAATTGGCACAGGGTTCACGGAAGAAGCTGCAGTGACCGCTGCATAGCAAGCACAGCCAATAATGTGGACGAAATCACGTACCATTTGGCAAGAATTTAGTTTATGTTAAGAGTAAAAAAAAGACTAGGCCAATGAAATTTAAGTATCAGGAAAAACAAATTTCAGCAGGCTGCAAACTGAAGACGTACAATCAGTTTGCAGATTTACAATCTAAAAGCTACAATTAAATTGAAAATTTTGGTATTCTTAGAAAAAGAAACAACTGTTTAAAATAGGACATTACCACAAGTATAACAATGGAAGAAGTTTTCTCGCCCTCCAATTCTGTGGAAAAGAAGAGGAAAAAAATTGAATGTTATAACTGACTAACAAGGGGATCCAAATGTCCTCCAAGAAAGAGACTACTAGCATAAAAAATACAGGGAAAATAGGTAATAATTATCAAACCTGCAGATTCCACAGCCATCACAGTGATATTGCTGCTTTGAGGTCTGAAAATCAGCAAGAAAACTAAGTTAGACACAAGAGGAACAAATTATAATAATAGAGGGCTCAGACACCTGTAAAATGTAATTTGCTCACTGACATCATCGTCAAATAATTTGCAAGTATTGCAAAAGTACTTTCCCATACAAACACCACATTTGATGCACACTTGCCGAACCTGTCATACAAGCCATTCGGAGAGAATAAAGTAAGGAAACTATGCCCAAGTAAATGGAACTTAGTCTTAGACAAATGTTAACATACAATGAACTCAAAAAAATAATAAATAAAAATAAAAAGCCATGGTTTGAGCAAGATACTGCAGCATGCTCTAGGAAATGCTAAGATGATCAGTTTATGCTCAACACTCACCTCTTGTTCAGTTCCACACAATGAGCATATAACCTGAATAAGTGAATAGTAACAATTACAAGGACAGATCAAGATGGGGAAAAAGTTAAAATTATGAAATACAAATTCTTTTCGTCGTCTTTTCTTTTGAAGGAAAAAAGTAACCAACCTGTCGCACTTCATGACGTGGAAGTTCATGTCTATGCATCCTATCAACATCAATAGAATTCTGTCCAAAGAAGAAGATCCATGTTACTCTATTAGAAGATGCACACAATTACCTAATAATGATGATGATACAATTAATTTTCAAATAAAGAAGTAAATCAAACATACATCATGGAGATATCTGTTAAGCCACAATCTAGTAGTAGTAGTATTCTTGGCCAGCTTATTAATTGCTATCCACAAGCTTACTAATGTAAAGTCTCTTACAATGAAGGAAAACTTAAAAGTGTATGAACAAAACTTAAGCTACTTTGATCAACCATGGCAGCAAACTTAGATATTTGAATAATATAACCAGAGAGATAGATTACTAATAAGATTTTCAAAAATGATTGAAGATATTTCATAATTAGTTCATATAACTTATAAGACCTCTTCTATAAAAAAGGGAATAAATACATGTTGAGATACAGTGAGCATGGATTTTAGAAACACAACTGCAAAATGAAATAGAAAGAATCCTCTCGATGGTTGATGTTTAATAAAAATGAAGAGAAAGAAAGATAATATTCAAAACTTTGATCTCCTACATGATCAGATAAAGCGTACAGCTAGCAAAACCTAATACTTTTTCGCACGGTTAATCTAAGTGTTAACGATAGAACAGTTTTCAATACACAAAAGAATTAAAATATTAGCATGAAGACTGTCGATTTATGTAGCTAAAAATTCTAGATAACAAATAAAATAGTTAGTTACTAAATTCCTTCAACCCAGTAAATGTAACTGTTAGAAATTGAAAGATAAAAGGTCAACTAACTGACCTTTGCCTCATTGTGACAATGTCGGCAATCAAATATCTCATTGCAGCAAGGAGTTCGAATGTGGCATCTTCGTCGATAATGTGAACACCTGTGAAGATCATGATTTATAACATGATTTATAACGGTTCAATACAAGAAGCTTCGTTCCTAGAGAACCTAGTATGGAATTTAATGTTGCAGCCCAGCCCCATAGAATCAGGTTAAAGTAGCTGGTGTAGTGGTTAAGCCACCCCTACTAATGAAAACCACTGTCACCTAATAATCATTGGACAACCTGATACAACCTCTATCATTTATTTTGATATGACAAGCTAAAAAGCCTCAGTACGAGTAACTTTGGAACAAAAGATGCCAACTAATCATTTATTTTGATACGACAAGCTAAAACGCCTCAGTACGAGTAACTTGGGAACAAAAGATGCCAACTTTCACCAAATGAGAAGGGGGAAATGAACATACCCATACTCCATATGTCCTCTTTCCAATGTCTCACAAGCAGCAGCATCTAGATTGTTTCTCATTTCTTCCGTCGACATGCAATCTTCATCAGAGGACTTGCAAGATGTAGGTGAAGTCGGGGTATTGCAGTCTTTATCAATTAATTCAACCAGCTCTGTCGACCCTTGAACATCACGTGACTCGGGTTGATTGGATAGAGCCCCCATTTTATATCTCAAGTTGACCCCACAAGGTAACTATTGGAGGCAACTAAAGGACAACCTGCAGACATAAAGATATTAGCCAACTAGCCCTAGTCCAAGAACAGCATATAATCAGCCGATCAAAGCAGGCAACATCAAGATATTCTTGAAATCTTTTATACTGCTGTAGACCAATTCACATCAGCAAGCATAAAATTCAATCAACGTTGAGCAGCTCCACAATCAGCATTATCCCAATTCCCATCAGATGTAATCATCAGAACAAGAGTAGTTACACGGATGCCATGGGATATGAAAATCAAGCTCCGCTCTACAAATCTTTATCACCACTTGAGAAGAGTAACTTGCTAACAGATAATCACTGATTGCTCGAAGCAGCCCAAAAACAATATCGAACAAAAGAAACACCAGCACCCGAATCTCCAAAGATTCTGGTAAAAGCAAATACACCACAGCATCAAACGCGAAAGACAAAAATACAAGGGGAAGAGGGGAAAAGGTAGGAAGATTATGAGAAGTATATCGTTCCGACAACTCTGTTAAATTTAGAACAAATGGGCAAGCCTACCTCTGCAAGAACACCCGCTCTTCATCTTCGTCAAAGCTCTCTCACACCCATGAATCTTGGCTAAAACATATACTTTCAAAAAAAGTTACCTCAGAACATTACCGGGCTCCATTTTCTTTCTACTACCTTAATCACTGTAGATAAGTGGCATGTTGTCTCCCTAAATCTCCTAGTTGATAGTAATCCAATGACCAAGAGCAAAATTACCAGCAGTTTGTGCCATATAAACCTGCATAAAACTTTCAGCTATGCTGATGTAGGGAGACAAAGGAGGTAATTATTCAAGCACTCATTAAGCTGGATATCACCGAGTTGAGACTCATACAGAAACAGATCAGATGGAGAAGCATACATTGCACTTCCTTAGGAGTTTCAATATGAGTGCAGAAAAATCTCCTCTTTCTAGGGGCATATGCATAGACTGATAAACATAAGAAACATACAAATACAAGGTGCAAGCTTTCTCTGAATATTGTAGATAGGGTGGAATGATAAATAAAGCTTCAAAGGAACTCTTCCACTTGCATCTGTAGGTCATTTTTCATCTCCTTCCTCTCAAATCTCAATTGCTAGAAACATGTATAACATGAGTGGAAAGTTCTGAAAGTGTCATACAATCAGGCAAAAGTATGCAAAGCTCAAAAATGTGTGTGGCATTCAAATATTCTGTTAAAATCCAACAAAAATATTTGTTCTCCTACTACCATCCCCAATAGAACTGTGTGTGTACACAAGGAAAAGCAATACTTTATGGTTACAAACTCTAAAAAATAAATAGTGACCAGGATGATCTCAGTGAAAAACCTCAAATAACCTTTCAGCACCGAGAAAATTCAGCAAAAGTCTTTCAATATTTTTATAAAAGATATAATACTACGGTAACTTGAGGGATAAAAAACAGGAAATAAAATACCCATGAGCTTGATAATGTGCATTTATACAACAGGTAATAAAATACCCGTGAAGCTTGACAAATCTTTTCAAGAATACAAGTATAGGATGGTTAGTAAAAGCTGGATGTACCTAGAACAAAACTAATAGTAATAATATTCCTGTCTATAACTTCTACAACTATGGTTACACCTCAGCCAAACCGTAGTCAAAGCTCAACCCATCATAAATTGATGGCACACTCCATCAAGGATTGAGAGAACACTGTTTTGAACCATCATTTATATACCTAACATCGACTTGAGGGGTTCCAAACTAAGCCTCAATAAAGGCTTCAACTTCACCCTTATAATAGCTTATTCAAACATGAAATGCAAAAGAGATCGAACTGCAAAAGAAAAAAAACACCTTAACGTTCTACTAAGTGGCTTGTGCATAATCCATAATCCACTTCCTACAATCTTCTCTGTCTAATCCCAGTTCCCATTATTTTTGTGCTTGCTTAGCTATCTTACGAAGAATACGGGACTTAAAAGGCCTGGGCAGCAAATCTAAAGCCTAAAAACCAAATATTGACAAGGGCAAACTAGGAGGGTCACAACATAGTAAAGGGACGCAAACAAAACAGTACATGGGGCAAAGTCGCAAACAGATCATTTGCTGTACATACTGACATAAATAGGAATATCAACATAGAAGAATGTCATCCAGAGTTCAACCAACATAGACAGAGGCAAGAATCAGCAGTGAGCTACAAAACAAGCCAGCAGCTAATAAGGATAAAACAACAAACATGGATATCAAGTTGCAAAATTGTGAATAGGAAACAGGCACGGAGATTTCAAATGTGCCGCAAACGAGGAGGAACAATCTAACTAAATCATGATATGAGTATACAGGGATGGCCTATCGATCTAATGGCCATCTCATTCAAAGAGAAATAAACGGCATGCTAGTATTCACATCACAGCTATATGCAAACACCCAAACAAATAAACATGGTGCTCTATTAATGTTACCATGAGGGGAGGGAATCAAACATGCAATACAAACTTCAAGTAATTCAAGAAACAGTTATTATATTGGCGCGATTTCAAATTCTAGTAAACCAATCCATATAAGGAGAAGGCGGAACCAATCAAACAACAACGCATATGCTTTACATCACTTCAATATGTTCAAAGCAAACATATTCCATCAAAAACTTAAACACTAGCATCTGATTTAATTAATCACAAAATTCTAAGAACTAGATTTTTAACACCAAACCATCCGCATTTCCTAGCCAATAAACTCAATACTATCTAATATAGTACAGTAAAGCTAAAAACTCACGGAAAAATCAATCTTTGGCTGAATATTTAATGTACCTACTAAATTACCGATTGATTACCTAAACTTGCTAAAAAAACCTACATAATTGCTAAAAAAATCAAACTCTCAGGAAAAAAAAAGCCAATCTAACAACTAAATTAACCAACTAATTACCTATAACACCAACAGAAACAAAAAAAATTCCACTAAAAAACGAAAAATCACGGGATAATAACTGCACCAAACGAATTAGAACGAAAGACGAACTTCGCTCTAATATTTCAATTCCTCAGAATTGCCGACGCGGAGGGATTAAGAGATCGCCTTCAGTTCTCGTTTCTCTCTTTTTTTTATTTTTTCGATCTCCAGAAATCGAATCGAGACGAAATATATAAAAGGACGAACGGACGTTTTAGAGATTCGAGAGGGTTCGACGGCGACCTCTAAGGAAACCAGCGGACCCGCCGTTTGATCTGACTCGGATCCTAAAGGCTTGTTTGGATTGAGGGGAATGAGGGTGAAGGGAAGTTAGGGGAACCATTCACCTTGTTTGGGAACACTTAGGAGGTGAAGTTAATTCACCTCCATTCACCTCCATTCACCTTGGTTCACCCCCTAATAGTATAAAAATTGTTACCCCCCAAATTGGGGTGTAACCAAGGGGAAGGGAATTCCCTTCCCTTCCCTTCCCTTCACTTCACTCAGTTTCCCTTAACTTCCCTTCACCCTCTACAAATCCAAACAGGTCCTAAAATAACAATTACGTAGGGGTAACAGTTACGACTAAAAAATCGCCATTATTACGGAAAAACCTTGTCCGAATTCGGTAATGGGACGAGGGTAAACTTGGAAAGTAGTGTTTTGTATATAGAGCCAGTGGGGAAAATATCTTGAGCTTGGTCGCCAGCTGTCCTTTGCTTAGGCAAGGAGTCACCCAAAGTGAAGGTTCCATTAAATCATTGATGATATCTTGTCCCTAAAAATATCTCATGCTTGAGAACTTAGAAATTGTCTTCTTAGAATTGTGATTGTAAAGTTTGTTTTGGATACGCGATTTATTATAATACATCATCGAAATTGAATTAGGAAGAGTTATCGGTTATGATATTTCTAATTATTGATTGTAATCTAGCCTCGTCACCAAAAATACCTCATGGTTAAGAATTTAGAGTGAATTTTTATCGTGAAGTTTGTTTTAGACACTCAGTCCCTCCTTTATTTAGGGGCTGTTCGTTTCGCAAAAAAAAAGGGAAATCAAATAACATGAAACATATTTCCTATAATAATTATTTTGAGGTTTTTTGGCTGGCTTAAAAAAGAATAAACTATAGAATAGGAGATGAGATGAGATGAGTTGTCACCTTATTATTGGATGATGCGAGTGATTTTTTAAAAAAACTTGTTTTAAGGTTGTTTGGTTGGTTAAAAAAAAGGAAATGAATTGGAGGTATATTATTGGATGATGTTTTGAGGTTGTTTGTGTTTGGTTCATTTTTAAAAATAAGAAAATAGATGAGATAGGATGAGTTGGAGGTATATTATTGGATGATGCGACACATACTTAAGGAAATCAATTTCTTTTCTTTTTTTTTTTTTTGAGGAAATGGATGGAAAGGAATGTTTAATGAGATGAGATGAGTTGTCATAATATTATTGGATGATGTGTGTGATTTTTAAAAATGAGATAAGATGAGATGTGATGAGTTGGATGATGTGACACATTTCTTGTGTTTGGTTTATTTTTAAAGGTAAGAAATGAGATGAAATGAGATGAGTTTGAGGATAAAAATATTTTTTATTGGATGTTGTGGGTGAGTTTTAGGGATGAAAATGGATAAAAATATTATTTTATTGGTTTCCTTGTTCCGATTTTATTTTCTTGGTTTTTAGGAAACCAACCAAACGGCCCCTTATAGGAGAAACCGGTGAAACTCTTAAATACACAAAAATTATGTCCTGTCATAAATGCATAAAAAATTAATATGTGTTATATTATAAATACACGTATATTTCTGTGTCCTATCAAAATATGGTAGGTGGTTACCTAATCTTATATAAACCTAAAAATCCTCATCAAACTAAAACTATTCATAAAAACTATCAATAGTTTTACTAATTAAATATTTTCTAATGCTTACCACATTATAACTATCCACATTTTACTAAAAAAAATATCATAATCATATATTGAATATAGGAATATATTCGACAAAATGGCCAGATTCGTATATTTTATAAACACTTGGTGACATGTTGGTATATTTTATTTAATTTTGACAGATTGGTATATTTTGTAGACTCTAGCGGCATAGCCCTTAAATTTGGCCGGAGTTACTGTTCTGGCCAGTGCTGATGTAATTTTTTTGCATAAACCCCCCTCATCAAAAACACGTCACCAGTAATATGGTTTCGAGGGGTATATGGTAAAAGGCCACTCATCTCCGCTTACCTTTCAAGCGCACTGCCGAGGAAGGTGAAATAGGGAAAAAGAAGGGGGGATCGAGAAGAGGGAAAAAGATCACAGCTGCCATGGGTGACGGTCGGAGCTTCGGCGGCGGCGGCAGCAATCGTCCAGCGTGGCTGCAGCAGTACGATCTCATCGGCAAGATCGGCGAGGGGACGTATGGCCTCATATTCCTCCTCATCCTCTTCAACCTCCCCCTCTCCCTCCTCCTCCTCATCCTCTTCCTCCTCATCCTCTTCAACCTCCCCCTCTCCCTCCTCCTCCTCCTCCTCCTCTTAAAAACGCCTACACTTAAGTAGCGAAAGAAAGGTGCAAGTTTAGTTCGGTATAACAATACCTTAGTCTGTATTTGACACATGGGTTTCGGATTAAGTGTAGAAAATTTTAGGAATTTTTCTCAATTTCTCAGATTTTCTATATTTGTTGTACTAATTATAATGAGGGGTCCCTCGAGCACCTCTTTCTTCACGGTGAACTTACTACTTCATTATAGCTTTATTTTGGAGTAATTTTTGTTGTTCATTCGTTGCCTCAGCAATCCATATACGCTAGACTCATGTGGTGGTTTTTGAATCACTTGGACTCTATAGTCCATTTCATGGTGTATGTGCTTTTGCTATCCCTATTGGTTCTGGTTCCAGTTTTTAGGCAAAGATTCACGTCATGGCCATTAGTGTGGATCTGAATGCATCTATGTCGAATTTCTCATTGAATACTAGATCTGACTCTAAAATTCTAGTGAATATTATCATGGGACAATCACCATTCTGGTGCCCCTCTCAGAAATGGGCTAATATGCAAGAGCTCTTTCTTTTCAATGCATTCAGGTCCAACATTGCTTCAGAGAATATAACTGTAGTTAATGCTTTGTTCAAGCTGGATCAAAAATTGAAGGAGCTTCACTTTTATTATAAGTTTGATGACCTCCCTGCTGATATTAAAAAAATATATTGGATATGTTAGCATGCCTTTTGTTGATGATTGCAAAAAGGGCCTTGTCCTTGTGCTGGCATTGCCATCTTGGATATGCAAAGAGGAGGAGGAGGAGGAGGGAGAGGGGGAGATTAAAGAGGAGGAGGAGGAGGGAGAGGGGGAGGGGGTTAGGAGCATGATGAGTTTTTGATAAGGGGTTTTATGCAAAAAATCTCATCAGCACTGGCCGGAACAGTAACTTCGGCCAAATTTAAGGGCTATATGGCGTCGGAGTCTACAAAATATATCAATCTGTCAAAAATATATATACCAACATGTCACCAAGTGTCTACAAAATATACTAATCTGACTATTTCGCCGAATATATTCACTTAGGAATCTTCATCAAACTAAAACTATTCATAATTAAAATATTCTAATAACCAAATATTTTGTAAATTTTATCAGATTATAACTGTCTGTATTAAAAAAATCTCATAATTATATCTTTAAATATAGAAGTTAAAGGGAAAAACCTCATCTCTAGAGTCTCTCTATATAAAAGTTTGGATCAATTGTAGAAAAACCCTCTTAACTATTTTAATTTGTAATCCTCCCTCTACAGACAATTTGAGCATAAATTATAAATAACTCTCCCCTAACCCCAACACTTCCTCTAATATCCCCCCTCAACTATGGAATTTTGAGATAGCCCTCAACTTTTCTCACTTAACTCTCCTAAAATACGAGGTGTGTCTGGGAAAACCCCCCTCAACTACTTTAATTTGAGAAACCCTCCTCAACTTTGAGAATATTGTAGATAACCCCCTTAAGTTTGAAAAATTTTAAAAATAACCATGACCTATTCTCTTATATGCCCCGAAAGCTAACAATGTTAGGTCTAGTATGTTATATGACAAGTAGATGACTAAAAAAAGATGATAATACACCTTAATCATAAAAAAAAATTTACTTTGATTTTTCCAGGATAGGAGAAAGAGAGTAGAAAGGGGGAGGGGAATATTGTAAATTAATCAAGATCTTTTCTACCGATTAGGGGTTTCTTTTTAGGGGCTGTTTGGTTCGGCTAAATTTTTGAAAATCATGCAGTTTTGGAACAAAAAGTATGTTTTTTTACATTTTTTGATTCCAAAACTGTCATTTGGTTCAACTTTTTTTTTTAAGAATGCATTTCTTAAAAGCTGACATGGCAACACACTTTATGGAAAAGCCAAATCCATTTTTAAAGCTCTGAAATGGGCTGGAAATCTGACAACTAATTGACAACTCATCAATTTACTCTCACAACTCCTTAAATTTTTTGGAAATGAAACAAACATGAGTTTTGGAAATGCTTTCCTATTCTTCACTTCATCATTCTATACCAAACACAAGTTATGGATTCCTGCATGATCCAAATTTTTTTTTGGAAATGGTTATTTGCCTTGGATTCCATTTCCATTATTTTATGGAAACGAACCAAACACCCCCTTAACTAAAATGGTTAATTTTAAAAAAGATATTTTAGTTGTAACGTGGGGTGGGGTGTGGGGGGGTTAGTTTTGGTGAGAAAAGTGTGAAATACTAGGGATTTTTGTGAGACATCTCATAGTTGAGGGAGTGGTTATTTATAGTATTCCTAAGGGGCTGTTTGGTTGTTGTTGGTAAAGTTGTGTATTTATGACACAACTTGGAAAGTTGTTGTCCACCTCATTATTTTTACTTTTACACTTTTGTTTGTTTGTTTTTGATTCCATTGGAATCTAAAACACTTGTTTGGTTTGCAAAATAAAACTTTAATGCCCTGTTTGGATGGAGGGTAGAGAGGGGGAGTGGAAGAGAAATGCAGCTTTCACCTTGTTTGAGAGTTTTCTTAAGGAGGGTAGAGAGGAGGAAGGAAGGGGAACGGAGGGTAAATTTGCTTGGTCCCCCCCCCATTTGGGCAGTAGAGGAGGGTAAAGGGGTGTAATGACATTCTTACCCCCATCAAAACAAATAAAATGGCTGATGTGTTATTAGTATAAAGTCATTTATGTAAATTTACATATATTTACTTCCTTTCACCTTCATTCACCTTACTCAACTCGCAAACAACATATTACAATTCCCTTCTCTTCCTTTCCCTTCCCTTCCCGTTGTTTACCTTCCCTTCCATTACCTTAGTAAACTCCCAAACACAGCATAATTGTTTGTTTGGAAAGTGTAAAAAGTGGTCCCTACTCAAGTGATCATATTTGTTGGAATTACTTTTTCCCGACTTTAATGTCAGTTTTCTCATAAAATCATGTCTTTTTTTTATTAAATCACTTTACAAGCCACATCAGCATATGAAACCACTTTACACTATTTTCACAATTATAAACAAACAATTGAAAGTGATGAAAGCTGACATTGGGACCCACTTTTTTACACTTTCCATCATTTTACATGGTAAAAACATACAACCAAACGGGCCCTAAATTTGAGAGGGGTTTTCTCAAATTAAACAAGTCTTTTTTTTGGGGG
>BQKN01066008.1:361140-373673 GCA_022839385.1 Asparagus kiusianus | reverse complement strand
GTGCTGAGCTAAGCTAAGGGACCTATAGGCAATTTTATACGCCTACATAGAGGTCGACCGTTTCTAGGGTGTTTTACCACTATGGGAGAGATGATCATCTGTGTCAGAGCGATAGGCGGGTCCTCAATCTTCTAGAGCAATGTTTACACGACTGCTCCCGATGAGGTCAGACTTTTTTATTATTTTATTTTAGATTTATTTTACATGCTATAATTTTATTTGATATTTTTTCCAACAATCTAGAAGATTGAGGACTTTATAGCTATTGTTTTAAATCTGGAATTATTATTAAAAAATTTATTGTTGTTTATCGAAGTTACTATTCACCTATTTTAATTTCTGTTAACTACGTTACTATTTTTAAAAAAATAGTTTCGGTTATTGTTCATTTAAAAAAATTGTTTACTGTTTACATAGAGCAATGTTCATCAGAGAATTGTTTTTCTTGTTCATAAAAATGTAATTACTGTTCATTTTAAGAAAATACGATTTCTGTAACTATTTTCTTGCTTTATTTTAATTATTGTAATTAATTAATTTTACTGTAGTAATTAAGTATTCATGATAGTTACTGTAGCAAATTACCATGCCATTTATAAATAGTAAAAGTGTAAGTACTGTTCATAGTTTCTAATATTGTTTTACAGTTACTATTTACGTGTTTTTTTTTGTTAATAATCACTATTCACATATACTGTTAAGGAACTAGAAATCATTAAGTGAACCAGTTTAAGTTTTCTTGGATTAGTTGGTGTCTAAGGCAAGGTTTAAGGATTGCCTAACGCGCTCTGTAAGGAACGAGATACTTAATTGATCTTTGATCTCCCTCTAGTACTATTCTTACCTGGCTAAACTACCTGGGTAAAACTTTAATCTTTTCACTTTAGGAGTTTTTGGTTAGGAGCTGATCTAGTTAAGTTTCTAGTCTAGTTGTATTGACAAAAACTTTTCATTTATAGCTTTTGTTTTACAACCATATGCAATATTATTAATTTATTACAAATCATTTGATATGAGTTTTCCATATAAATATGGCTTATACGTCATATGCTAATGTGATTGTATTTATTTGATAATTGTTATAATTCCATATGAAATATTTTACATTCAAGCAAGGATAAGAGGACCGGAATTATGAGAATAATTCATATGCATAAATTTAAATTTGGAAAGTCTCTTTTGTAGGCAACCAATTTAAATTTGGAAGATCTCTTTTGTAGGCAACCAATTTAAATTTAGAAGGTCTCCTTTGTAGGCAACAAATTTGCAAGCTCTTATAATACAAGAATTTAAAATTTATGCATATGAAGTATGAAATATACTTTAAGATATGAAATCATATTATAAGGTTCTCTTGAATGCTTTGCATGTAACTATTAGTAATTTTATTCATGTATGTGCATATGTATGTATGGAAAGATATAACTGCAGATTTTTTTTTGTTCCACATTAGTTTAAAATGTTCAGATATTAAGGGCAAATTCTAACCCTATGCAGTTACATTTTAAGACATAGACTATGATCATTTATGATCATAGATTATGATCTTTTTATGCTAACATGTTTTAATGTCCTATCATTTTAATAATGACTAGAAAGATTAATTTTTATAGATGTTTATTTGACTACATGTATAATTTTTTCTCTTGAGATTTTAGGAAATGATTAGAGTTGACATAAATATGCTCTGTCAAGTAGTATGCCTAGTTACAGAAGATGTGATGAATCAATGTCCTGAAAAATCAAATCAAGAGGTATGTCTTATAACTTCTATCTATTTGATGAATAAAAGTTATATTAAAATTAATCCATCAAATAATTAAATTGCTATTAGGTTCCCTTATCCTTATAAGAAAAGATTGATTTGAAAAATAACTTAAACAAGAAGGGGACTTAATGTCAAACAATATGAAGGACTAATTATAACATAACTTGATAAATATATACAACGTCTGTTAGGCAAAGTTGTGATTCTAGACTTTGTAAAGTCTAAAAAAATCTTGCTGGTCCATTAACAAATGGTCTATCCAGGAGTATGGTTCTGGATTCATCGAGGGAGATGGGGTTAAGCCCATAGATGAGGTCACTGACAGCGGCAACCCAACTCTTATTTGGAGACATAGTCCCAATGTTGGTTCAATGTGGTAGAAACAAGTTGGACTAGTGACACTCGTGTGGAGCATCGACCTAGATATATTTATATATCATTATAGTAGCATGTGCTACTTCCCATTCTCTATGATGATGATGCTCTTTATGATACAACTGATTAGGCTGAGTTTTACTCTTAATAAGTCCAATGCGTGAATTGTGAAGGGTATGATATCCAGTTGTAGTACCCTTGGAGGACTTACCTACGTGAGAGGAACCGTGATGACCGTGGTTGGGGGGGGGTGAGCTAACCCCTAGAAACTCTCATGAGTCGGTTTATTGTGAGCATGACCTTTAACGCTCAACCCGCTTTGCTCAATAGATGAAGACGTATTGTGTGTATTTTCGTCAATACTTGATTAAAAATGTCTAATTTAAGGCCTAGTCCATTATGTCCCTCAGGTGGCGATGAACTCACTAATGAATTGTTCAAAATCAAAAGCCACCTCTTCCAAACCTCTTCCAAATTCACGATACGAAAGGTTGCCCAACCTATATTTATTTTGTGATTTATTATTATTTTATTGATTTTGAGTTTTCAGTCAATATTGCCTTTTAGTGGACACTGTTGGATATTTTGTTGGAGAAAAGACAATTTTGCCTTCATGAATAGTCCTACATGGAATAGTGTTATGAATAAAATTAAAACGTGCGTAACGGCTATACATTATGGGGAACATTATGAAAATTTATAACGAACGTTACCGTATTAATTGTAGGAATTATAATGGCTTTCTCAACCCTATATATATACACCCCTAATTCACTTTCGGAAAATATATAGAAACAATTCTCTCTTTTTCCTCTTCTCTCATTTGCATATTATTTTCGTTCATATGTTGGTGTTATTTTTGGGCAATCGTTCGTCGTCTTAGCCGAAGCTCTGTTCTCTTGCCCGAGTACAGAGGTCAGCCGCTTCCGGGGATTTTTACCGTTAGGGGAGAGATGATCATCTGGGTCAGGGCCATAAGCGAGTCCTCAATTTTCTAGGGTAGTGTTTACACGACTGCTCCCGATCAGGCCAGACTTTCTTATTATTTTATTTCAGATTTATTTACATGCTATAATTTTATTTGATATTTTTCCAACACAAACATATGCACTATATGTTAGGTCTCATGTTTATGAACCTATTATCTAATCTAGTTTTGATGATTGACGAACAATTCCTAACATCGTTAATCGAGTGTTTGTATTTGATTCCTAACATCCATTATACTCTGAGTTGTTGTCCTTGTAACATGGCACATTGAAGAGAAGCGTGTCATCGACATCAAGTCTCCGTGCATCCTTGCCAGCGCCTCCTAGAGCAAACGTCTCAGGTGAGGAACAATTTAACTCATCGGCAACTCTTTGAACATCAGCTTTGAATTGAGACGATCTAATGTACTTGCTAATAAAATCTACACATCTCTCTACGGACCTCGTCGAAATTTCTGACGCTGTGGAGCTCGACGTGGAGCTTCTAGCTCACACGGTAGTTCTTCAGGCTCGCACCCAAATCATCTCTTTTGCTTCCGAAGTAGTCTAATATGTTCCATGAGTAGCCTTCACCTAGCGCAGTACCAAGCTGAAGGCTTGATTGAATGCACAAAACAATATTAACAAGATTTCGCTTTTAACTACCATTTTTTCTGTTTTCTTCCCTCTACAAGGGTTTGAGAGAAAAAAGATGATCATTACGTGGGATTTAAATTTGGTTGAAGAGGTCACACGAGTTGTGAGGACGTGTTTGCTCAACTTGTTAGTAACATATTGACCCTAGTAAAAGTTATGTTCCTCGTATGGTAATCTCAAAATAGTATCCCAAGCATGAGAAATACAGCTATTAAATTCAGCTAAACCTTTTTTATTTTTTTAATAAGTTTTTAGTTTGGGGTTTTTAGATATTAGTCCCTCAAAAATTGCTCTTTAAAGTCGCTTGAGTCCTAAGAGCATCTCCAACAGCTTCCCCATCTTCTTGGTATTCTCAAATTTGGAGAATTTTGAGCTTTTTTTTGGTCCAACAGATTCCCCATCTCATTCCCCAAAATGGGGATAGGAGAGAAAAAAATAGAGAGCCTTCCCCAAATCTGCAGCATTCTCCAAATATTTGGGGAAGCACTTTTTCACGTTCTTCTAGACTCAACCCATAAAAAACAACTCCATCTCCTCATTATAATAATAAATAATTTGGTCAAAATGGGGATTCTTCAAAATAATAAATAATTTATTATTTATTAGTCAAAGATGTAGAATATTTTTATTATTGTAATAAATGCATGATTCTTTAAAATGGGGAAACTGTTGGAGTTGGAGCAAAAATAATTTAGGGAATATGACATTTGATTCCCCATTTTGGAGAAATTTTTGGGGAAGCTGTTGGAGATGCTCTAAGAGCATCTCCAACAGCTTCCCCATCTTCTTGAAATACTCAATTTTGAGGAATATAGAGCATTTTTTTGGTCCAACAGATTCCCCGTCCCATTCCCCAAAATAGGGAAGGAGGAGAAAAAATAGAGAGCCTTCCCCAAATCTGCAGCATTCTCCAAATTTTTGGGGAGAGCTTTATTATTGTAATAAATGCGATTTTTTAAAATGGGGAAGCTGTTGGAGTTGGAACAAAAATTATTTGGAGAATATGACTTTTGTTTCTCCATTTTGAAGAAAAATTTGGGGAAACTGTTGGAGATGCTCTAAGAGCATCTCCAACAGCTTCCCCATTTTATTGGTATTCTCATTTTTGAAGAATTTTGGGGCTTTTTTTGGTCCAACAAATTCCACATCCCATTCCCCAAAATAGGGATGAATGAGAAAAAAAGGGAGTCTTCCCCAAATCTGTAGCATTCTTTAAATTTTTGGGGAGAGTTTTGTCATAAATGTTTCACGTTCTTCAAGTCTACAACTACTCAAAAAACAACTCAACACTATAAAATGAGGGGCAAAAAACAAAAAGTTCATGTCTAAATCTTTATTGTTAAAGTTCGTGTTAAAGATGTAGAATATTTTTATTATTGTAATAAATGCAGGATTCTTCAATGAGGAAGCTGTTGGAGTTGGAGTAAAAATAATTTGAAGAATATGACTTTTGCTTCCTCATTTTGGAGAAATTTTTAGAGAAGCTATTGGAGATGCTCTAAGGGGTCTTGCAAATCGGTCCCGTCAATGACCAAAATGCACCTTATTTTTTATTTTTGTGCACACGAGGTCTTCTGGGGAGAAGTGAGAAACACAACACAAGTGATGGTCATTTTGGTCGTCGAGGGAGAAATTTTCAAGACCCCCTTGAGATTTGAGGGACTAGTGAGCACTCTTATATATTTGAGAAACTATTATGACATTATTAAAAATGTGGGGGACTAACATCTAAAAAAACCCGCATCCGTGCTGGACACAGCACGCAGCGAAAAAGCTTTTGCGATAGAAGCAGGAGGTTGTAGGAGGTTCTCGATTGGGCGAACCAATCGAAAATCCCCTAAAAAGTCCTTTTCCCTCTCCCCGATCCCGAAATCAAATTTCCCCTCTCAACTCGATTCGATTTCCGCCCCGATTTCAGATCTCCAGTTGTTGGCACCGAATCAAAAGATGCAGCTAGGGCTTTGTAAGTTTGGATTCAACTCAGTTAAGAGTCATGTGATTCGAATTCGAGAGTGAGGTTTAGGGTTTCCAAATAATTTTGTTTTCTTAGAGAGGAATCATGTTCTATGGGGCGATAGTATGGGATCCATGGCTGATTGTATCGCAGATCGTTTGCCTTCAGTGTTTGTACTACGTCACTCTGGGATTTTTCATGACGATTCTCGTTGGAACTAGGGTTTCTAGGATGAGCTTGATGTATTTCTTCGATTTCTCAACTCTCACTGCTGCCACGGTCACGGGATGGTGCGCAATCGTTTCGTTTCTCCTCAGCTCGGCTGCTGGGTACTGATCATTTCACCCATTTTTTTATTTATTTTGTTGTGAAATTTGGATTACATAGTAGCCTACTATTTATTGTTAGCTGTTCTTTGATATAACTTGGAGATATTTCAGAGGCCCCTCCTGTTCTTTTTAACTAGTTTATTGCGTAGCTGCTGATTACTTCAAATGACATATATTTAAGTAAATAGAGAATGATTTAAGTCGAGAAGGAACAATAAAGACTAGGTCTTGAGAAGCTTTTGGCAATTATTCCCCCATGATTATGAGCACGAGAAGCCCGTAGTCCGATAATCTTGTTATTCAGATTTGGTGCTGATATTACTTCTCTCCTTTTTCACCTAGCTACATCATTTCCTTGCAAGATGAATTAAACACCCGTGTTGAGGTTATGCAAGAGAAATGTCCATACAAAGTGGTGAAATGAGAATTTTCAGTACGGAGTTATATTGACAATTTCGCCTTATGGAGCTATATTGATCTCTATACCATGATATAAGCCAAGAAGATAAATTTTTGTCTTCGATCATATAATATTAGTTGGTTCTTCTGTGTTGAATCAGGCAGCAGTGATTAAAGACATGGAATTTAAATACTATAGAGAATATTAATTGCCTCTTAAAATGTTCTGGTTTTCTGCAAATTTAAACTTCATAAGAATAAAAAATGGGTGAAAGTTTGAGATATGAAAGTGAAAATAACCCTTAAATATCGTGACTGCTGAAACCTAAATTATGCTAAAGTGCTGATATGACTGCTTTTATGATACTGTGATGTGGGTCACATCAAGAAGAAACCTTTATAGGATATTTACCAGAGTCTCCTAAGATATTTATCATTTCTTCTTTTGTTCCAGTTTATTATTGGAAGGCTAATAGCTAATTCAACAGGGAAGTCAGCGGCTTCAAGGTCAATTTCATAACCAATCTGCTTGGTTCCCATATACTCTTACCCTCTCATGTCATGTGGGGAATGACAATTATCTGAACATCTGCGTTGGAAATAAAGTTGGTTTACCAAAAGATCTATAGCAATTAATAACTCTTCTGGGTTCATGACCATGCTTCTCTGAATAATTGTGGGGGCAGAACTGCAAATGTAAATTGGATTGAAACTATTTGTGTGTGGACATTTTTTTAATTACTATAACTTTTTTTTTTGTGTTTAGGGATCCAAATTTTCCTCTCTTTATCTTTCTCCAACATTACCAATATATCATATGTTGTATGAGGTGCTAGTAAATCTGCATTATTGTCAACTTTTACTTGTTTGCTTGCCTTTCTTTCAAAAATAAACATTCCTCTGTCTTAATTTTAGTTGATTTTAAAACTAGTATATCTGAGAACGCAACCATTGAATTCTCCTTATTTGCTTGAACAGGGCAGGTTACATGTTTTATTTGGTTGAGAGAGCCAAGAAGTGCTTAGACTTCTCAGCAACCCTCTACTTTGTCCATTTATTTTTGTGCATCATATATGGGGGGTGGCCATCTTCTATTACATGGTGGATTGTAAATTTTACTTGTCTGGCTTTGATGGCTTTACTTGGGGAAAGGTTGTGCATTAAACGTGAATTGCGAGAAATTCCTATTACACGACTTCGTCCAAGTAAGCATTTTAAGTTTTATTTGAGTCAATTATCTATGTCATTTATTTGATTTGAGTATCATACTTTTGCTAATGCTGTAGTTCATTTCATGTCCATTTACCTCTCTTTTTTTTGGAACGTTAGGGATTGCATGAATTCATTCACAAATTACCTCATTTTAGCTTTATAGACTGCAGTTTTGGAGAAAAGTATAATCAGGATTTTGGTTTCATGAATCCATCTGTTAAGACATATTTGAGATTCTGTTGGGAAGAGTAAGCAAAAACGAGCAGAAAAGAGTTTAATACATTATATTTGCAGTGGCTGGATAAATTTCTCTGAAGGAACTTGTTTACAGTCAGTGGGGCAGCCATGGATAGGCTTCAGGTAGTTTACTGCCTTATAGTGAGTTCTTATCATGTTTCTACTTTTATTGAATTTAAAGTACAATGAAGAGAAGGGAAAAAGAAATGAAAGAAGTAGATGGATATGAAGAGCACGAAGAAGAAGAGAGAGAAGAAGAGAGAGAGGAGATGAAAACCTCTAAAATTTGGGAGTGGCTGCCACTTTATCAAAAATTTTCTGACTAATTTAGTTAGCATTTTTACACCTTAATTATAGTGTCGATATAGTTGCTTGCCTTAGTTTTGCTATGGAGGATATCCAAGAGGAATCAGGGCACTTGAGCACTTAGCTCTTCTCTCCCGCATGTGGCTTCCCTCTCGCCGCATCTTACTCTGATGAATTACCTGGAAGAACTTCCTTGGTTGTCCCAGTACAAACTGTTTGGGATCAAAGGGCCTTTCAGTGTAGCCAATCAATAACATATTAGACATGTTCAATGGTGAATTTGAATTGGGGTAATCTATAAGGCTAAAGTTAATTACAGTTGGTAAGATACTGTACCTTCCCTTTTTGCATGATTTTCAAATTCAGATTAAGATAAGAGGTGAATGTGTACTTTTGAGGGAATTTATCTTTAGCGGTCTTTGTTTCCTAATCAATAAAATTAATGACTCAGGCTTGGACATGTAAAATAAAAGTGCAATCCTTCTTCAAATCGAATTGGTACATGTAATGGGAGCTGTTTGCTTAGGATATTCAAGAGATGTAGAGTTTGGGCTCTGAGGAACATAATCAAATTACAAGATTAGCTGAAACCCACTCTCTTTCTTTGAGTCTCTCTTTAGTCATCTTCAAGATAATAAGTTAACTCGAACTTCGCTCGTCAAAGATTAGGTCCTGGGATCTTATCCTAGATCCGAACAAACAGGTGAGATAAGAGTTATCTAAAAGTGACTTGTGGCAGATTTCCTCCAGTCAAGTGACTAGTGTTATAGCTCTGGTGAGCTCTGGTGAATCCAATGCTTATTTCAGATCTGAACCAACAGGTGGGATTTATCGTTCAAAACTGAGTCGTGGGGTCCTCCCAAAAATTAAATAATACATAAATCAATAAAATTCAATGATTGGTCTCGTAGCTCAGTTGTTGAGAGACAAAGAGGAACCTGTGATCTATCAATAACCTTGGTTAGTCAACAACTCACATGACCGTCATGTACAAATTTTTTTAAGCTTAACTTTTCATTTAACAAGCAACAGATGGGTACAAAACCTGTCTTAAACCATGTGAATTGATTTGCAAGAAACATTAAGCACAGTTTCTTAAAATTTGGATCGTATTGGTGGCAGTAAAATTTCTAGGTTTCCTCATCCATGTCATCTCTTCTGAAAGATACTCTATACTGAATTAGGGAATCTTGTGCCTGCCAAGTTTAGTGTTGTAATGAAACTTCCAAATTTCCTTATTAGCTTCTTCTTTTTTAACATCCGATCTCACCTAATCTGTAGGTGCATCTATTCATAGCTATATCTTCTCATGGAAATGATAGTAGTTTTTAAGTGAGTTGTCAGGACTCGTGTCACCAGGTGATGATCCTATTGTCTCTGGTCTACTCTCTACGTTCGTTCTTTGAAATCTCCATACCTTTAAGCTGCATAAGCCTCTGTTTTAGCCCAATTTTATGATCTTTTAGACTTTCGACATACTTTATTTTTTCCCAAGCAATGCATATTGTGATTATGTTGAAGGCTTGAAGCTATTTAAGAGACTTGAAGTATGCCAAAGAACTTACATGAATTTTGTCTAGAACAGAGATGATGCTAGCCAGAAAGTTCTTTCTGTTACTTTTATTGAGTTTGTTGCTACCTCTTGTTTGGGTCATTATTCATCTAGGATTTGGCCCATGGATAGATACATACCACGAGGATTCAACTCGGAGAGAGAGCATATAATAAGCTCCTTTTCGTTTTCTAGAAAAATTACCATTTCAGTTCATTCTTTGCTTCCGGAAAAACAATATGTGTATCTTGCTTTGTCTTCACCTTTTTTTCTCTTCTAATTATAATAACCTCGTGATCGATCTAAAGTTTATTTGCCTTGCAGATGTTTGATTCAAAATTAAAAAAACATAGATATATGCAAAGCTTTGCTTCATCGAAAAATATGCTTCTCCTTCGCGAGGAATGTTCATATGAACATTGATTTCTCATGCGATCATGAACTTTAGATGGCTGTGATGCTGATGTTGTCATCAGGGTACCAAGATATGCAAAAGCAGTTTAGACAGAAACAAAATTGTAAGGGGTTACCTTGCCTTTTGTGCAGCGAGGGATTCCAATTGTATGATAAATTTTTTTTGGGTTACATCTTATTTTATTGGGAACTTCGGCAGGAATTCTTTGGGCTTGCTTCCCTGGAAATATATACCAACCAATATTTGGTAAGCATCAAGTCATTTCCTTTTGTCTTCTATGTCATAAATGCACAAGGTACTGTTGCCTTTTCTATATGGATCTCTTCTGAAGCTTGGTAGATACAAGCATTTGAGACCATTAAAGCATTCTTTGTCGACCAGCTTTCACAATACAGGGCTGAGTCTACCAGATCTGGCAAGGATAAAATTGTGAGAAAGGGAATAAAAAACGTCTCTTGCTTAGGCCTAATGATTTCTTCTGTGGCCTGCTGCTGTGATTAGGATCTAAGCCTATCAATTTATCAGTGTTTTGCCCTTATTATGATTTTTCTTATACGGCCTTCTATAAGATCAAGGCGGAATGACTTGTGTAATGATAATGATGCGTTCTGACATGCATCAAGGCCTACTAACATGGAAGATCAACCCCATAACGATTTATCATCTTTGGGACATGGATTCTCACATAAATCGACTAACGTACGGATATGATGTTTTCTCAGTGGTCTGCAGCATCTAGACGTGCGTTTAGGCCTAATGATGTGGACGATTTACGTCAATTTTCGTGCTTAGGCTTGATGGTCTCTCTTTTGATCTGCCGGTGTAGCAAAGTCCTAGTCTTTTACGATAATGCTCTTCTGCATGTATGCATGCGTTTGATTCGATGTAGTTGAAGGCACAACGTAGCTGCTAGTATTTCAAAATCTGTTTCCGAGGGAAGCTGTTATCCTTATGAAGCAAATGATCTGTTGTTTGGTTCATTGTGACAGAGAAACAGTGAACCGAAAAGTTACGACTCCCTACTTTCTCAGTTGTTTATCATTTCCTCAACTGCTTTGGTTGGTGCTACAGTTAATTTTGACTACGGATCTCAACTAATATTGTTGCGACTTCCAGCTGTAACAACCAAACATTTTATATGGCATTTCGTGCTAAGGAAGTTTGAGTTTGGCTAAAAGTTTTCTTTCTTTCATTTTCCCTTTACCTTTTAGATAATGACTTTTTGCACTTAAAGAGCAAACATCTCTTTGAGTTAAATAAGATGATTTAATTACTATGCATCAGTGAGAACACTATTCAAATACGCAATAGAATTTACATACAACTACATCAAATGCGTCAATTACACAGCCAACATCATCATAACATGTTTACACCTAAAATAACTCAAGACTTAAAAAGTGGCTAAAAGTGAAGTCCCGAAAATTATCCCACCTACCCTAAAATTATACCAAACAGTAACCCCCAACCTAAGAGCTCATATAATTTATTCAGCTATCTAAAAGATGCAAAAGCTCATGCTTTCATTGAGAAGGTGTCACTATATTGATGTTTACTTGTACAGATGTAGCCTTCACCTAATGCATCTCCCTCGATAGCACCTGGAAACTTTGTAGACACAACTCATTAGGCTCTTTGGGCCTATGTCAAAATTTAGGATCCTTGGTCCTGTTTTCAATGATGGCATTTTTCATGCTCATTTCTTTTCTGAACTGTTACAGTTGCGCAAATCCTGTAGACACCCTGCTGGGGAATTCCTGAGTTCGGATCCCCGGAAGTGTTTTTGGCATGGGTTTCTTTGTTCTCATACCCACCATTTTGGCCTATGCATCTGGTTTTTAAGAAAGCGTATCAAATATCTGAATACGTAACTACAATTTTCGTACGATAAACTATAATTTTCGTACTCGGTGCATTCTCACATAATGCAGTTTCTTAGACCATATAATCATCAAATCTTGCACGCTTATTGTTTTAAATCTTCTTTTCACTTGGTAATTTCCCAGAGATGTCAATTTCAGATATTTTTGGACTACTGAGTTCAGATATGCATCACTATGCCAATATTTACGGTCCCATGCTGACGCTTAAAGTGATGTGTAATGCGTGGAGATGTGATCAGACTTCTCATCTGGTGAAGTTATTAAATTTTATAGACTACAACCTTTACTTGAAATCTTCCATTGACTACAAATGAACCGTCATCGATCCCAATTTTGACCGAGTGTTAACTTGTCTCTAGAAACTTTAGACATCTTTGGAGAGAGTGATATCAAAAAGAACTTGAACTCAGGTACAAGACACACATCCTACGAGGCATTCACATAATATATGATTATTATTGGATTTTTTTTTTTTTTT
>BQKN01066008.1:286903-311140 GCA_022839385.1 Asparagus kiusianus | reverse complement strand
TTTTCTGCTGAGCGTATCTTTGGAGGAGCTTTACTTGCAATGTGCTCGAATGACTTCATTTGCTTTTATGACTGGGCTGAATGCAGATTGATACGGCGCATTGATGTTAATGTGAAAGTGAGAATATTACAAGTTTATTTTGTGCTGTGCATGTTCAGATCTCTTATAGCTTATATGAATTGATGTTTGGTCTCTTTTATTCAGAATCTCTATTGGGCTGATAGTGGTGACCTACTTACTATTGCAAGTGACTCATCATTCTACATTTTAAAGTATAATGTAAGTTTGTTGACATTTTTTTCTCTCGCTATACTTACTATTGTAAGTGACTCATCATTCTACATTTTAAAGTGTAATGTAAGTTTGTTGACATTTTTTCTCTCCCTAGTAAATTTAACTGACATTAATCCTGTTTTCGAAAATTGCTTCTGCTTATACTAAGGTTTTAACGTTGACTTATAAAATGAGACTAAAAGACATGAAATTATTACAGGGTGACATTGTTTCTTCTTATCTAGAAAGTGGAAACTCAGGTGATGAACAAGGTGTTGAGGATGCTTTTGAAATGCTTCATGAAATAAATGAGCGTGTGCGAACTGGAATCTGGGTCGGGGACTGTTTCATTTACAATAACGCTTCCGGGAGACTGAATTATTGTGTCGGTGGAGAGGTATACCTTGATGTATTTACAGTGCTAGAAATGTTGCATTACAATCGGTCACATAAGTTTCTTGCTGGAGTTTTATGATGTGAGTTCCTATCTTTATTGTAGGTTACCACCATGTTCCACCTGGACCGGCCAATGTACTTGTTGGGATATCTTGCTAGTCAGAGCAGGGTGTATCTCATTGACAAGGAGTTCAAGTGAGTGCACATTCGCTGGGAATCCCCTGTTCTCACATATTAGGGGCTAATAATGATTTTTCCACTGCAGTGTTATGGGTTACACTTTACTACTTAGTTTGATTGAGTATAAAACTCTAGTGATGCGTGGGGATCTGGATCGTGCAAGTGATGTTTTACAGTCAATTCCCAAGGAGCATCACAACAGGTACTTTCCAATTCTGCATTTTATGTCATCTGATTTCCTTTATCTTAATGATCTTGTTGTACATAGGATGTAATGTTAAACTCATATCCAATCTCATCCCCTGATCCATGTTTTAACATATTAAATTTTCTTTGTGGGTTTTTGATGAATACAAGCTTTTGACTGTAATGCAAGTGTTGATTTTTTTTCCACGTAAAGTCAGGAAATCTAAGGCTTTAAGGCCTATTCCGTTGCATGTTAATTCATTAAATTTGATGGTATTTTTCAAGAATAAATCTCAAAAATTATACCTCCTTAAAATGGCTCTGGACAGCTTAGTGGCATAAAATTATTGCAAACCCATTATATTGATAATGTATATTTCCAGTGTGGCCCGTTTCTTAGAATCTCGAGGCATGCCCGATGATGCTTTGAAAGTGGCGACGGATCCTAATTACAAATTTGATCTTGCTGTACAGCTTGAGCGATTGGATATAGCTAAGGTATTTTATCCAAATTGATACAGTGGCTATCTAACATTTGATAGCTTTCTTATATCATTTAAATATTTGATCAAGGTTTTCAGACAATGTTCTCCATTTGATAAAAGTTTGCTTTTGTAGGAGATAGCTGTGGAGGTCCAAAGCGAATCAAAATGGAAGCAGCTAGGGAAGCTTGCAATGTCCACAGGAAAGGTTGGGATTACCTTTTATTTTTGCTAAAGCTGAAGGCCCTCCCACCCCATCCCATTTCTTTCTGCTAAACTTATAATGGTCTTCTGTTTCTTGCACAGAAGCCAACACTCACCCTCAGTCACTCGCTTACCGAGAGTCATGCTTCAATGTTTAGGTTTTCCACCCATATACCCCTGAAATATATGATATTCTTAAATTTATTCCCCAAATTTTTGTATTGTCCTATCTTCTCACGAGTTTGCATTAGACCATTAAGTTATCACTCAAATTCTTAAATAGGAAATTTACTTTGTATATGGCTTTATATTCTGTTTTTTTTCTAAGTACAACTAAATTACCCCCAGCATACTTAAATAACACGCTAATTAGCCTCTCTGCCAAGTGAGAAACAGAGAGGGGAGTTGAGAGAAAGAGATGGCTGTGAGGGTTGGTGGCCATTCATCACCAGGCAGCCACACCTCTCCTTTTATTTCTTAAATATATATTCGGATTTAGGGAGGTAGAAAATGACAATAAAGTAGGACGAGATCTAGTAAGTTAAGCTGAGAGGTAAACTAATAAGTTTGGGATGATTTTGAGTAAACTGGCAATTATGAAGATTTGCGGGTAATATTCAGAATACCATGGATTTGAGGGGTATATAGGTGGAAACCCTTTAATAAATACCAATTTAGTACTTTGCATTATTAACAAAAGAGGTCACTTTTGTTAGTGAAAGTAATATTCAAATAGAGCTACTTTTGCAATGTTGAAATTTGGATTTTCAGTTGGATTAACATATGATCTGTCCTATTCTTTTACTGTCGATTTTTTATAAACTTGTTGATTAACTATGTGTCTATAGAGTTCTACGAGACATTCCAACAAGAAAAGAAAAGAAAAAGTTAGGGTATGCTAAATCTTAGAACAAGTCTGGTACTGATTTTTAATGCATTTTTAAAAATTTATTCTGTATTGTTGATTATAGTCTGATTCCACCTTTTATGTGCATAATTATTCTGATGAAAGCCAAATAGACTCAGTTATTTATTTGAGTTGTTCATGTCTCTGCAGTTAGATTTGGCTGAGGAATGCTTATCACAAGCAATGGATCTGAGTGGTTTGTTACTTATTTATTCTGCTCTCGGTGATGCCGAAGGAATTGCTAAACTTGCATCTCTTGCTAAAGAACAAGGGAAGAACAATGTGGCTTTCCTTTGTTTATTTTTGTTAGGAAAATTGGAGGACTGCCTTCAATTGTTGGTTGATAGGTACATTTTTTAATAGTTGAACCTTTTAGTCTAAGTGTATAATTTCGATTCATGCCACTTTAAGTGTCACTGGTAACATTTTTCCCTTTGTAGCAACCGTATTCCAGAAGCTGCCTTGATGGCGCGTTCTTATCTTCCAAGCAAAGTCTCAGAGATCGTTGCAATTTGGAAGAAAGATCTCATTAAGGTTCAGCCATGTTATCTCTTAACTTCATTTATAATAGCATTTTAAACGCATTTAAACATAAGGAAAGATGAAAGATCATTTTTGTTGCTTCTTAGTGGTCAGAATCTGCTTTAGTTTGTAGGTTTTTCTTTTATTTAGTTAGCTTTTATAACTTACTCTTGATTTGTTCTTATATTGGTTTTGTGCAAAGGTCAATCCAAAGGCTGCAGAGTCCTTGGCTGATCCTGAAGAATACTCAAACTTATTTGAGGACTGGCAGGTTGCTCTTGCTGTAGAGTCTAATACCACCCAAAACAGGTGCTCATTACAAATTCTTCATCTTCCTTCATAAATTTTTTCTAATGTTGTTTCTCATATGTTGATAGCTTTCAACTTAAAATTTTCATCTTTTTCTCAGTCAATTTTAAGTTGGAGCATTTATGGGAAACTACTTAAATGTTATAGCTTATGAGCATCAGTTGTCATTGTGAAGTTTTTTAGTTACTACTGCTTGTTTTTTAGCACCATATTGCTAATTGATGCCACTCAATAGCTATTTGTGCAGCGTACATGGTTATACCATTTGTGTTTACAAGCAATATCATTTGAGCGGTACTAAAAACATGCCATTTTTAGTGGATGTAGTGTAAGGAACAAATATTAATCTAAGTTCCCTGTATTTTGTATTTATAGGCAATATGTGCCAATATTACAGTATGACTAAGTTAAGCAGCAGATTGCACTTATAGATCATGTTCCCATCATAACCAAAATTTCAGTTAACAATTATGTTCAAACCCTTACACCAGGTAGATACTCCATAAAGGTTAACAGTTGGAAAGCTAATTGTATTTGAGGAATTATGTGTTGACTCCATTTTTTGTTACCACAGAGGTACCTATCTGCCTGCTGAGGAATACCCGATACACGCTGAAAAGTTAAATGTGAATCTTGTGGAAGCATTCAAAAATATGCAAGTGGATGAAGCAGGCTTCCCTCTTGAAAATGGAGATTTGGGTCATGAGGTATTGATATGACTTACGATAGTTTGTTTTCTCCATGATTTCTAAAATTCTACTTAATATATAAACTTTTATATTAAGATTTTTGGGACGGTATGTCTTCTTATACTAATTCTTTATATCAAAAATTTCACTGAAGCTGGATTGCTGTCATAATTTTGACTATGTTATGAAAATCTTTTGACATTTATTTTAACATTTCTGAGTTATTTTTATTTGTGTTTCTACTGGCCTACGTGCTCTTGTAAATATTACATTTACTGCTTTGACATTAGCCATGACTAAGGCATGCATACAGGTGTCAGATGAAATAGGAGAAGAGGATGGCCAAGAAGCTGTTGAAGTGGTCGCTAATGAGTCTACAGACGGTGACGTCCTTGTCAACGGAAATAATGGTGACGAAGAGTATGGTACGAATACTGAAGGAAATCCCTCAGCCTAAGGCCTTTGGTTGGCCAACTGTAAAAATCCAAGTTTTTTTCTCGGGTGATTAATTTTTTTCTTGAAACACCCTATTCTATTTAATACCATCACCTATTCTATTTAATACCATCAAGCCAACATGAATCCAGCTAACACTTGAGGCTGGTATTCCCTCCTTTGTTTCAATAAAATGTTGGAGCGCTACTCCACAAATTATGAGAAACCTGAAAATTGATTTGCTGAAGGTCTTTTGGTTAGTTTAGATAGTTAATCACTTAATAGGAGCTGGTGAGAATGCCTATGAATTACATTTAATGTTTGTCTAGAATGTGGAATATTGTCTATACCAAAATCTTGTTTTCTTTTGCTTTTATTTATTTATTATTGTTTGCTCTTTGCCTTCTTCTTCTATGACCAAAAAGTTAAATTGCCTCAGTAAGTCACAATAGCAGATTTGAAACCTGTCCCTTGGATCCATGAGTTTCAGCTTCTTAGCATCCTTTTAATTACCAAATAATGTACAAGTTGTTATGAAGCTCATTTGGTCCTTTCTTCCCCCTTAATTGTTATTTGGTTGCTTGTTTGCATATTATGACTAGAGCATGTTTAATAGGATGGAGTGCAATGGAGTACATTCTTTTTGTTACAAATAAATGTTTATTTTCCCTGCCTGCCTATATAGGGTTACAAATGATAAAAGTGCATTCCTTGTATTATAAGTCAATATGTGTGTTTGGTTTATCATCAGTTCTGTGATGAGGTGGCCCCTTAGTTTAACAGCAACTCAACTCAGGTAAGATGAAAATATCCTGATATCAGATACCTTTGATGTAAAGCTGCTTATCAGTTTGGCATCACTCCTAGACTTCTTTTTGTCCTGAAAGTTGCATGAAGTTATCTTCTGGAGTTTTATTATATCACTTGTGTGATAATTCAAATGAGTTGATTGTTGAATGCACTGCCTTGCTGCATTCTAAACTAGCTTTATGTTTTATTATTTTTAGTTTTGCTATGGATGCTAGTGACTATTCATTGTAATGACAGTTGTTTCTGATATTGCAGTCCTTACTCCCCGAGGTTAGGGACCTTATGTGTTCACTATCAGTGTTAGAGGCAGACATATTTCTGAAGGTAACACCATTACCCCTTAATCATCTGATATATTAACTATTCATGTTAAGCCAATGGTATATATCCTTGAATTCTTCAAATATCACATTACTGAGTTTTTGTTTGTTTTGGTCACATTAATTTCCTGCACACAAAAAAATATGTGTTCTACATGTGAGTGATGTAGATCATAACTTTGCAACTCGGCGATAGTTACTGCATCTTGTTATGAGTTTTCCTTCTCATCACAATTGTATGGGCAAAAGTTGAGTGACGTAGTGGTTGAGGTAGTTTTACTAGCCCGTATTAACGATGCGCTGTTAGAACTGTAAAAATCAGCACATCCTGCTAATTGATATAAGTTGGACTTTGGTTTAAAGTTAAGATAATAGATTCAGAAGAGCTTTAAAACCCTTAACTAAATGAAATTGGATTTCTAAGTGCAACCAATAGTGACCCAACTAAAAATTAGGGTAGCTGGCTTAGGGTAACAAGTAGGGGTGCATTCGGTCCGGATACAGTTCGGATATGACACTTACCATATCCATATCCGCTTTCTAAAAACGAATACGGATACGGATATGCGTCTGTTAGAAAAAGTCAAGACGATATCCGCGCTAAAAGGAAACGGATACGGTTCGGATAGTAGAGAATCAAATACGGTTATGATCACGGATACAAATCGGATATTTAGAAAACGTATATGACTCAAAATATATATCAGATATGACAAAAAATGTATGATCACACAGAATAAGATAGTACATACTGATGGAATCAGTTATCTACTCTAAACATTGAACAAGTACCTATACTATAACATTCTTATTTAGCTTATAGCACTAAAATTTTAGTAACACGGTGGAGGATAGTGGGAAAACGCAAACTGTGTTAAGTAATATGCGAATCAGATATATAGTGGGTCCGTTTGTAGTTAAGCGGTTAGGTTAATTGCCTGTGTTAAGTAATATGCGAATTAGATATATAGCAGGTCCGTTTGTAGCGGAGCGATCAGGTTAATTGCCTTAATAACTAAGTGGCCGAGGTTTGAATCCTGGCAGGTGCATTATATTGTTATTCAAATTTTGGACAAATTTTCAAAACAGACCCTTTTGGGTTTTTAATTGCAAAAAACGACCCATTTCAATCTTATTTATAAAAACCGACCCAGTTGGTTGAAACTGGGTCGGTTTTTGAAAATTTTTTCCCAAACTTCACGGGAGTTCAACTCCCGTGAAGTTTTGTTATGAGAAAAACTTCCCGGGAGTTCAACTCCCGTGAAGTTTTCCAAAAAAAATTAAAAAAACCGACCTGTTTTCAGCCAGGGGGCTGAAAACAGGTCGGTTTTTACAATTTTTTTCAAACCCGGTCTTTTTTTGCAAATAAAAACCCAAAAGGGTTGCTTTCGAAAATTTGTCCTTCAAATTTTTTCTAAAAATGAACATTCGGATGTCCGAACCGTATCCGTTAGTTGAACCTGATTACCATATACGGAGCCATATCCGAGTAAAAAGGGAAAATCATATCCAAAACCGAGCCCGTATCTGGTCAGTTTCGGATTTTAGCTATCGTATCCAAAACGGAGGCTGTATCCGGTCAGTTTCGGATTTTAGCTATCGTATCCAAAACGGAGGCTGTATCCGGTCAGTTTCGGATTTTAGCTACCGTATCTGCATCATTATCGGAAACGATTGCGGTCGGTTCGGATATATCTAAACTATTTAACACCCCTAATAGCAAGTTTACAATTGCCCATAACCACCCATAGAATAGACTCGGAGATTCACATCAATAAATAATTTTACTAAATAATAAAATAGGATCCATTAATTTTGAATTTCAATAAATCCATTTTTAAAGCTTAATCTAATCCCACCTATTTTTATAAAAATTAAAAGAAAATAAATAAAAATGCAAGTGACTTGCTGAAGTTTGACATTAACTAGGAACTAAAATTTTAGTACATGGATAATACTCTAATATATGTGTCTTAATCATACTTTGTCAATACTTTTCAGTGTCTCAATTTCTTCTGTGATAAATATCGGTACTTTCAATCAAATTTTAACCATGCAAGTTTGGTTTTATGAAGAAGCAACTCTGGTTAGATTTCAGTTTACCTCAAAATCACTAATTTTACTATCTTTTATTTATATAATTAATCCATGAATAAATTTATTTTTATCTATTATGATAAATGTAGTTGATAGAGAACACAGTGGAAAATATGTTTTTTTTTGGTTATCCTTTATTTGTTAGAGAGAGATTGCATTATCTGTTAACTGGGACGACACCTTGTTTTTTTCTTTGTGAATGATAAACAGGTTTTGCTAAATTGACACACACTAGGAGGCGATTGTTCTCAGTCAGTGTTTAGTGTCTCACTGTTGATTCTGTGTATTTCTCAAAGCTGCTGCTTCATGTACCGTTGAAATGCTAGAGAAAGTGTATGATTGAAATGCTAGAGAAAGTGTATGATTGAAATACTAGCGAAATAGGGAGGTAGAAAAGGTTGTGCTTAAAGCATAACTGCATTCTTTTATTTTTATCACATTCTTTTCTTTTGTAACTCTCACTTTCCCTTGCCTTCGCCATAAGTATAAGTTTGAAGAGAGTGTATGTAATTGAGTGTCAATGTACCGGGTTTGAGCTTGCCTATTAACAATGAGATGGCCTCCTCTTGAGCTGCAGGTAAGGTGTCTTTCGTCTTTGTAGTAGGGATAAATAGTAGCATACATGCTTTACTTCCAATATTATGAGGTTGTGAATGAATGTCTCACAATGTTTCATGCTTCATCATCAGTTAGTCTCTACCTTCTGATTCTCTGATTGCTAGATGAAGTATGTTTATGATTGCAAAGTTTACTTATTAGTTTGTACACAGGTTTGTAGCATCTTTTGTTTTAAAATTGGGATTATCCTATATAAATTAACTTTTTAAGCATGTGGTGTTTGTGATGATTTGAACCGGGATTCGGTTAGAGTAGATCTCAAACTTGGGAATTGTATTCATCGTATGGGGCAAGCATGGAAGTCATCTGATATTGTTTCTAGTTTCCGACCACCCCCCCCCTCCCCGGAAACCACCCACCCACCCACCAATTTTAGTTTTGGATCTTCTTCCAGAGAAAGCAAAGGTATCAGACATTTGAGCAAATAATATTCTCTAGTGCTGCCTGGCGATGTGGCATTTTATTGTTGAAATTGCATGTTTATGTCCTTAACTTGTGCGAGTAGCACTTTTATGTTCTTTGTTGAAGTACTAAGCTTGTTTTGCTAAAACGGTTATGCGCTAGATAGGGGATTGTTGGGATCAGTATATTCGCATATTTGCTGATTTTGTGTATACATCTTCATCGGAAGCTACTTCTTTGTGTATCAGCATTCCTTTTTTTTTTTTTTTTTGGATAGTTTTATCTTCTCCATTTCACGTCTACTTTACCTTCCCCAAAATTCCTAAAAAGGGAAGTATGTAACGAAGGCCAATATTTGTTTCTGGGAAATTCGAAATCACCAGTGAGTTACGGAGGTCAGTTGATTTATGTATAGCTGTAGCTTTCGCATTGGCCAGTGGATAAAGTTCCTGCTTTCGATCCACAAATTTCGCCTTTGCTGCTCCAGCCAGTTCTTGCTAGTTTCATCGTCAAGTCAAAACCCTTTTTTCTCCCCCCTCCCTCCCTGAATTAGTGGATTTGAATATCTCCGTTCACAGTGGAAAAACGATCCACGAACAAGGCACCAAATTTTGGTTAAAAGCTACAGGGGGTAAAAAACGTTTTCTCGATGATGTTGTCTTTCACCTGAGATCTTCCATAACGTACTGATGTTAAAGCCAAAAAAGAAACATCATTCACGGCCTCTTCCACAAAAAAGTGTGAAGTTGCACAACTTTGAGTGTTGTAGACTCCTACTGTGTTACTGCGCGCCAGTGTCGGCTTCCCCTCTTTCTGTGACTTTGTCTGGTTGACCGTGATATATTTTGGTGGGGACTCTACTGCATGCAAGTATAGGGCTTCAACTGCTAAAGCAAGCCCATTTACTAATAAGATGGCCATGATAAATTGGTAATGGCATGTGAACGGTTTCATGTGTCGTTCCACGGGGGGTTTTTGTGTGCGTTATATGGTTGTTTCATGTAGGATTTGCCATATATGGGCGTATCCGAGATTTTTGTATTCCTCGTTAAAATTGATATAGGATGTTGCTAGTTGGGGGTCATGCATATGAAAAGTACACGGGCAAGAACGCGAAAGGAGATAATTTCACATTAACATTATTTATTATTTATGAAAGTTTAGGCAAAAGCTCAGTGCAGGATCCGAGGTCCTGATGTATTAACCAAATATCATTTAGATTCTTAATGTTTGGAAGTCATCATTAGGGTCTCTAACGTTTCCTCTATCATCATCTTAGGTCCTTTTTACAGAGTTCTGTTAACTTTTGCTGGCGTGGCCTTGCTATGCCAACGAAAACTTTAGTGAAAGTTCAAATTCAATATAAACTTGTAATTTTACCAATATCTAATTGTATTGAAATTATAATTTCACTGTTTTTTTGCTGATGTGGTAGGGCCACATCATCGTCACGTCAGCAATAATTAACAAAAGTTTATAAAAAAAAAACCTTGGCTGATGACAGAAGTGTCGTTAGGAATCTCTATTGATAACTTCTAAATATTAAGAACCCATATAATATTTGGCCAATACATCAGCAACCTTCACTGAAGTTTTGCCAAAAAAATATATATGATAAAATATAGTTATAAATATATAATAGCTAGTTTTGTAAATATTTCATAAATTTGAGTTTCTTTTCGAAATTGTTATGCTGAACGGGACTGTTTGTTAAAACAGTAATTTAATATAAGAACACAACTAATATTTGGCTCTTACCCTGGGTCTCCTGGAGATATAGACATATATATTGCAAAAACTTAGAAAATAAAGTCTTAACCAAGAAATTCTAACCCATTTGCGCACTTGAGATGAAAAAAAAATGATGTGAAAATGTTTCTTATATATGAGTAAAAGAGATGGATTATTTGAAAATTGACCATGGCTTGTGGTGGCCTACAATTTCTTGTTGCATTATACGTTTAATGTTTTTGTTTCTATTTGAACCTCCCATGTTTAACGTGTGAAAGGAATATCATATAAGTACAAAAGTTATCGAAGTTTCTCGATGAGGATAATCAATATTACATGTTTCTATTATACTTCATTGTCACCGATACGGATAATCAATATTACATAGATGCTATTGTACTATACATTGTCACTAATAATACAAAGGCTCAGCTCAAAGGGAGGCCGGGGGGGGGGGGGGGGGGGGTTGTCATATGAAAATTTCGAATCATTAAACAATATTCAGGCAACAGCAAAAGTCGAACCTAGAACAACACTGTTCATCATATGGTGAAGTTTTAAAACTCAACAACACTGTTTAATCTACATTAAGTTTTAGTTGAATTTGTATCTTATTATTTGGTTGTTTTAAGTTTGGTAGAGCAAACTTTTGTTAATTGTCAAGTGTAGCTACACTATTTAGTTATTTGATTATCTCAAACTTGACAGAATACAAACTTAATGTTAATTGGAAGCGTAAAACGAAACACTAAACCGTACTTAGCACGGGATTAATACTAGTAACCTTGGAAGCAAGAGAATAATAATAAAAGAGTAATGAACTTTAGGCTGAGAAGAAACAAATTGTGGGTCAGCGAGCTGTTTCGCTACGAGCGTATAAATCTTTGTCAACTATAGTTTTCCGATCAAAAATTCAACAGTGGATCCCAGCGTACACGTGACGGACAGTTGGCCTCCCAATGTAGACAATATCCCTCCCTATTTCCGTTTTTTTCCCTCTCCCAATGTACGTATACGGCGTTATCCGCTGAATTGGAATTAAACTTTATTTTCTTTTATTCTTCTTTTTTATTCTAGTAATATTGGGATTATAATTTGGCTCAATTGCGCTTAAAGTCCTATAGTTTACCTGAGATTGGACTCAAGTGAGACCTCTTTTTTCAAGTTGGGGGAAAAAAACGCTCCAAAGTATTTAAGTTTTGCATATTAATGCCGCAAAATTTAAAAATATTACACGTTGGTACTATTTTATTTATCCAATGTTATATATGAATGCCTCAAAGTTTGTAAATTGCATCACTTAAATACCTCAAAATTTCTAAGAGTTTCTCTTTAGTACCCTATGTTACATGACACACAGAAAAGATAACGTTGTTCGGGTTCTTTATTAACTATTGAGGCATTCTTCTATAGCACTTATATACATTAGGGTATTTTTTGTTCTGTTTGAAACTATAATTCATTTATGTGCAAGACCTGGGAAACTATAGGCCCTTTAAGTGGAATTAAGCCTTATAATTTTAATCTCAATTCTCTCTTTTTTCATGTGCATGGCAAGTTAGTCTCAACCCCCATTGAGTTAGAATGTCCAAAGCTTCTCATCTATTATGAACTAGGGGGTGAGTAAATATTCAATTTTGATTTTCATTCCTCCTAAATTGAACTGAATCCTAGATTTAGAACTGAACTTGACTAAGCACTTTTGTTTCTCAATTTGTTCGGTTTGGACTTTAATCAATGAAGAGATATTATTCATCTAGAAATAACAGTGTTTTTGCCTTCAATACATTCATTCATCTTCAATTCCTATTGAAGATGGAACGCGAACTCGTAATTTGAACTTGAACCAATTAAGATGCATACAAATAATAGCTTGAAGCTATCTAATCACCGAAAGTTTTAAATGATTAGAAAGAGAAAACTCTAGAGTTTTAGAGAGTTACTAATATGTTGAGTTTGATTGGTTTAAATTTTGTAATTTTAGTTATATATATCAGATCATTGAAACTAGATCAGTATGTCAGTTTAATCGGTTTGTACTAATTAATCCACCACCCTCGGTATGAACACAAGCGTTATATTGTTTATTGTTTTAGTTAATTTACGCTATTTATGCGTTTATTTGTGTAGGAAATCATAGGTTATTTCTAATATTTTTCTTTAAATTGAGTAGCATACAAGAAAGTGTACGAATATTATGATATATACTATGCAATGTATTAAAGTCAAAATAGCGAATCATTGTATCCCAAAGGACAATATAGACAATCATGCCCAAAAATAAAAAGAAATGAAAGGAATTTTTCAGAAAGGAATTTTAACTTATCTTTTTCTTCCGAATCCGCGTAGCTTCTTCCGTAAGTGATCCCAATCCACAATAAACCATCGAATAATTTCGCTGCACAGCTCAGCACAAGGGATCCTAGCTGGCAATGGTGACGTGGCGCATCTCCCCTTCTCTCTCTCTCTCCCTTCAACTTCTTCACGGGTCCCGCGGCGCAGTTGAATGCCAGCTGGGATCGGCGCCGACAGTAGGGACGGTTGTGGGCTCCACCCACGTGCTTCACAGTCAAATCCTAACCGTCCCCTCTGTGTAAAGAAATCTTGTCCGTCCATTGAGGAGCCTTTTCTACGTACGCTAGCACAGTGTATATCTCGCATACGGGCGGATTCACCGCGTCCGCTGCATTTCTATTGTAAAATTACTTCGAAGGACTCGTTGTTCTCGTACACTTCTTGTCGCTGAGTCGCTGACTCATGAACGTTTGCGTTTCACACCGAGTCCTATGGAATGCCATATCGCTTTTTACACACAACTGTTGTAAAGAGAATTAAAGAAAATGGTACAACTTAATCTCACAATCTTTCTTTTATTATGTTTGCATCATGTTTTAAACTTAGGAAAATTGTGTCGATGCCCAAAAGTAGAAACTTCATGTGACGATGTTCTTTGTATTCTACCCCATGTGGATAAGCCACAAATACACACAGTATTTGTGACGAGACCCCAAAGTATCGGATTTTAAAAAAAGCTCAACGAAAGTTACGAACTTGCCCCTTTGATAGGACTGAACTCGGTTAGTGCGTCCCTCCCTATTTATTCCCTATTTCTCCATCATTAATCACATCTCTCTCTCTCACCCCTCGATCTCTCAACTTCTCTTTCTCTCTCACTTCCGCCATGGCCACTGAAAATGATCAGGCTCTGGGGAGGCCGTGGAAGGCAAAGGCGAGGACGGTGATCATGGATTCGGAGTTCGGGGACGTGATCAGGCCCGAAGACTGGGCCGTCTGGGACAGGGCCGACTTTCCACCAGACCTGCTACTACACCGAGTACAACAACAGGGGCCCAACGGCGACCCTAGGCCCAGGGCTAAGTGGGTCAAAAAGCACGAGCCCATCAACAAGGAGGCGTCCCTCTTCCTGATCGAGAACTGGCTGGGGGATGTCACTTGGCTGAGGGACGCCGGGGCCAAGTTTATCGACGGCTTCGTCAAGAGCTAGTTAGTTTAATCAAATCGCTAGCTAGGTTGTTAATTAAAAGCTCGATTGGTTTGGACCCGCCGTGCATCAAGCACGTTAGGTTATAATTTGTTACTTTGCATTTTTATTAATTGTTTTGTCATGGAATTTTTTTAAAACATTTTATTTGTAATTGCTTCCGAAAATTATAAATAAAAAGTAAGGTGAATTCCTCTCCTCTTTTATCATTGTTATTGCTATTTTATTATCAGTTCTTTCTTTAATTTGTTGTGGACATGGCCAAAGCGCTGACTGTGACTAAGATCGCAAGGCAACAACATCAAACACTACCAAAAAATGGGTCTATGGGGACGGTTTATAACCGTCCCGCTAGATAATAAAACCATTCCCATAGGCCTACGGGAACGGTTACTCATCCGATACCTTTGTTGCCGTAGTGCTTGGTCTAACGCGACAGTTCATGATCCAAATAGCACGGTTCTTAAACTGTTCCTGTTTGTAACCTATGGGGACGGTTTACCTATGGGGACGGTTCATATTTTTGTAAATGGTAACGGTTATTTAGCAACGGGAACGGTTATAATTTTAAGCTACCGTGACACTTACCACACCAAGGGGGAGGGTTTCGACTTTGACCTAAGAGGACGGTTATATTGTCTATGGGAACGGTTTTATTTGTGATCTACGGGGACGATTTTTATACCAAAGGTGACAGTTAGCTATGGGGACGGTTTTTAACAACGGGAACGGTTAGCAATGGGGACGGTTTTTAGCAATGAAGACGGTTTTCAGATTTAAAGATATGGGAATGTTTATATATAGCAAAGGGGACGGTTTTCAATTTTTATCAATCAAAGCAAATCATCCAGATATCACACATTAGTCCATCACATACAAAGAAACAATAGTTCAAGTTTTACACACAAACTAACCAAACTTTAGTCTTAATATAATGAACAATTCATTACAACAAAGAACAATATTATAGCAATACGATTGAGATTCATCACAAGTTTTTGCTTTTGTCCAAAGTACATATCACAATTCCTCAATGATTAAAACAAAGAGCTACTACTTAATCAAAAGGTAAAAAGGTCTCTATTGAGACGATTAAGTTTTAAATCTTCACTACAAATAAGTCCCACCAAGAGCGAAACAAGGATCTTCAGATGTTTTCCTGCATATATTAAGATAGAAAGATAAGCATATTGCATAAGAGTTGAAAGAACATAACTTAGTGCTAAGAAAATAAGCTTTAAATAAGACCACATCTTGAGAGGTTAATAATCCAAGTCATGCGAGCAAAAAACAAATAATTGTTCATACATATACTCTATCTACTTGGTTGTTAGTAGTTGAAATTTCGAATCCAACACAGTTGTATTTAGGAATTCACATCATTGATCACTAAAGTAAGTTCTTATCAATAGCAGACAACATTCTGTAGTTTCCAAGACGAATTAAGAAACTCCTATATATTAACCAAGAAAGAGATGGAACACGGCATAAGAATAATAACCATATAAACCTGACACATAGCTTTTACTACATAGATCTATATTTGTTGGGTGTTTAATTGCATATCCAAGTGAATCAAGATTTTGGGTTGCTGGCAGTCCAGACCTCAAGAAATACATGCTTAATTAATAATAAGGACACCATCACGTAGTGGATCAGCCTCTATGAAAGTCATACGTTAATCCTACATATATATATAAGAAGAAAGACTATATCCTTGGTTTAGGATAACAAATTCTGAACCAAGTCATGTACTAGATGTTGACTTCTATGTCTCAGTTACATTTCTTACAAGCCTTTGGGGCATCCGGGATGTTATGTCAAGTTTAGGATAAATCAAAGAAGTATTCAACCAGTGTTCATTAAGTGATCAAGTATCTAGCATTAGATATTGGTGCTCTCTTTTATCCCAAGTATTTATGGGCATATTCAAAATTTATGAGGTCCGGAAATTCATCGTTCTAGAAAGATTAAGCTTTACCATCAATACCTGTATGAACACTAAAGCATGTGTAAGGAAATGAATGGATGTCTGGAATTATTAATGCACAGAATCCTATCAACATGGTATGCATTAAGGTAAACTGTCATTCTAGATAAAAATTCCACTTTTTTAGAATATGCTGAAGGTGATTCTCTCAATGTAATAAGCATGAATATTCCTGATAGAACTTAGCAATTATCTTTTTATATAGTCATTATCTGACTTTCTGAGGGTTGATTACTGAATAGAGATAACTGCAGCAGGTATGTCAAAAGAGTACTGGACAACTATAGAATAGAAGATCTCATGTCCATTTTTGCTTGTAAGAAGGACAAACTGATTAGAAACATTTATGATTTATAATGACAAACCGATAAGAAACTTTATGATTTATAGTGAGACTACATACCTGGAAATCTTATAAATCTGGGTTGTATTCCTTCTATCATTGAAATGAGTTCCTTCTGAAAGCCGTGCCCCTACAAAAAAAATATTAACAATAAGGTAGGATGTATTTCAGCTCTGATATGGTTGAAGGTAACACAAATCCCAAAATACCATATCACATCCTTGTTCTCTTTTTCAAATTGATATAGATATGAAAAAAAACTATACGAAATTTCTAAGATCTTGAATACAAATTTAAATGGCACTCGGATTCGAAAAAAAAACTATACGAAATCCAATTATTTGCATCAAGTATATACTATCTACCTTATAGGTGTCTGTAGGCATCACTGATACTTGATCCAACCAGATAACTCCTTTGTGATTGGTTGTTAACTGAAGTCTGGAATTACTATTTGTTCCTTTCGATTCCAACTGAAACTCTATTTTTGTCCAATTTGACACTTGTGAAGCTAAAGCTCTGCGAGGAGAAGCACGTTATGCATAAAATAAAAAAAATTAAACTTGGATATTAAACAGTTAATCATTAATGAGATCTCACATTATATTATTAGAAGCCATGGTCAGCATTCCATCTAAACTCGTAAGAGAAACTGATAAGTTCAATGAGCCAGATGACATAACGTGAAGAACAACTTTATATGTCTTCCCTTGTTCAATATTCTGGGATTATATACGCCAACACCACTGTCTAAGTATCCCACTGGGTCACAAAGAGCTTCCATACGAAGGGCAACTTTGTTACGATTGAAACAAGATGATCGATCAGTTAACACATTAATGAAAGTTTCATTCCCAATGATGCCCCATGGATCAATGTTTGAAGGAGTGTTTGGCCCTCCAACTTCAAATCCTGAAAATACAAGTTGTGAGGAGTTCAAACAGAGAGAGAAAAATCATCACAAGAAAACAACACGAATCACTGGAAAATCATTCATTGCTTTGGTCAGTAATATTCAAATTTAAATGAATCCAACCATTTGATATCTTAAACACTAAATATGAAATTGGACGTAACAAACTGAAGTATGGTACAATATTTCTAATTCCTTTGTTAGTTTAAATGTTAGTTCCTTTCCACCAAGAACTATAATCCTAACTCCTTGATCTCTTCTATAATCTCTTAATCCAGCCAATTATGTGAAATATCTGAAACTAAAACTTAGGTTTATTTTCCAGGTTGCTTGCAGTAGAAAACAAGAGTTACAATTGCAGTATCAGCTTTCTAATGGGGACCTAAATTGAAATTTCTTTAGTTTCGAAATATTTAAGACAACATGAATCATTGAATTTACAAATTTGAATGTTTTATCTCCAATCTAAATTTGAGTATGATAATGTTCTTGACAAAAAAACCTTAAATTATCATTCGTTCATGGTTATTGAATACAGTAAACACATCAAAGTTTGTATACAGAACTTGTTATCATTTAGGAGGGATTACCTCAGTACATTATAGCAGCTAGTTGCTATTATACAGTAAAAGCTTGTCTATATGTCTTTGTAATACTTGTGGATCAGCCCTGCAGCACTCTGCTGCAAAGCCATTTTGGTCAAACTTGAAAAGATGTCATTTATAGGTGAACCAGAGAAGGGCTTATGAAGTCGACTTATATTACATGCATGGGCTGGAAATGACATATTATGTATATCTGAATGTTATTATTTTCTGTGACACCTAAAACATTTATAATAGTCACTATGGAACTCCTAGTTTTCTTTTCTACTGTCATTGTGTGATTCCATATTGATTATTACCTCTATTGCTGACAAGCTCTGCCCATATCCCACCAGCTCTTGCATGGTTGATCTCCTACATGGAAGATGTCGGAATAAAGAAACAAACAGTCATTGAGGAACTTATAGTTACTAAATTTTTAGTGCAACCAAACCATGCAAGGGATTTCAAGTATAGAAGTCCTAATGTGGCATTTTTAACTTGTTCCTTCGTGAACACAATGACACAGAAAAACCATTTCCTTATAAATATTGGTAGAGCTAACATGTCTATAAACGATGAACTTAAAAGATACATGTGATACACTTCAGATGCTATGTTTGACGATCTAGTGTAAATTGGACAACATCAAAAGCTCATTCATATGCAGACTGAGGTCAGAATCAAATGAATGATCAATGAACTACCACTTCGCAATTAATATGTTGTTTCTCTATTTCACCCAATAAAAATTCTAAAAAGAAAATAGTAAATAGCCTGCATTACAGCAATCTTTCACTGCATAAATCATAACACTGTTCCTCATAAGATCAAATACCTCTGGGTAATGCAAAAAAGGCCTCTCAGGCTTAATTCTTCAAAGCATATTAATTTCCTCCTTCCACAGAACGATAATTTAATGAAATGAGGAAATAACTTAGCGAGAGCGTAGTGTTTTCGTTTCCGCCAATATAATTGAAGATATTAGGTGTCACAAACATCAATGTCTCAAAGAGGCTTAAATTCATTTAGTAGGTTTTATGCAGTGTTCATGGCCAATTATAAACTATTTTAGAACACATCTCCACAAGCATAAGAAATAAAGAAATTCACCTCAAAAAAGATATCAAATAGATGGTCAGGAATCTTCCGCCCTGATTGTGGTGATGCATCTATCTTGAGAAATGTTGTCTGATTTTCTTCCAAATCATAGGCAAAGCTCTGACAATAAGCTGATATCAAGAACAGAGCACAAAACAAGACACCAGAAGTTGTCCTCTGAAGGCCGATCATCATCTCCTTGTACACTATTTAACCACCGAAAAGAGTAATATCGTCAAACATGAAAACATTTTGAACGAAAACAAAACCCTAGATTTTCACAAATTGGGAATGACAAACAAAAACAACAAAAATTAAACAAGAAGTTCCCGTGAAAGGAGGAAAATTTCTCACTTTTATCTCACGCAGAATTCCAATTATTAATTTTGAAATTTGCAAAGGGAAATACTTTGAAAGAAACCAAAACCCTGGAGTTCGTTTTCACAAACAATAGATTAAAGTGTAATAAAATAAAATACCTGACCTTTGGCTCTGAGCTCTCGAACCCTAACCCTGGGTGAAGCCTCGATCGAATTCTGATTTCTGAATAAAGAAGAAGCCGGAGATAGCGCCCTCTCGTTTAACCATTGGAGAGTAAATTTTTAAGTCCTCTTCTCGGCGCCACCGCAGAGGCGGAGGACGAGGTGGAGCGTCGACTCCTTTTGTATGTTGTAATCGGCCAGGGTCCGGCCATCCTCGAGCTGCTTTCCCGCGAAAATGAGCAGCTGTTGATCTGGAGGGATCTCGACACCATCGAGGTCGGCGTAGAGATGTGCGGGAAGTTCGAGCGGAGGATAAGAGGCGGCGGATTTCGTTCAGTCCAGGAGACGACGGCGAGAAAACCCTAGCTTCGAGGATTTATTGTTGATCGATTGGGTGAAGAGCGGCCAGTATATACGAGAGAAAAACATTACTGTTTGTTTAGGGGCCACAATAAAGCCCATAAAAAACCGTGCCTTTAGCTTATTAGAGAATTTATTCCCAAAACTACTTCAAGCACAACGCTTTATTTTAAAGCGTTGTCTTAGATTCTATTGTGACGGTTAGAACCGTCACAAAACCGTTTTCTTAGACAGCTAAAGGGACGGTTTTAAACCGCCCCCAACGAACCGTGCCCATAGACCTATTTTGTGGTAGTGAAACAATAATAGAAAAGAATTATGCGTGTTAGTTCTACTTCCAGCTAGTATTATTTCTAATATAAGCGTTAGTTCTAATGGTATGTTAGTTCTAGTTGAACTCCTGTTAGTTCTAGTGGTTCTCATGTTAGTTCTAGCTAATGTCATGTTAGTTCTAACTTTCAGCTAGTGTTATTTCTAATATAAGCGTTAGTTCTAGTGGTATGTTAGTTCTAGTTGAGCCCTTGTTAGTTCTAGCGGTTCTCGTGTTAGTTCTAGCTGATTTCATGCTAGTTCTACTTCCAGCTAGTGTTTTCTAATGTAAGCGTTAGTTCTAATTGTATGTTAGTTCTAGTTGAGTCAATGTTAGTTCTAACGATTCTCGTATTAGTTCTAGCTGATTTCATGTTAGTTCTACTTCCAGCTAGTGTTATTTCTAATATAAGCGTTAGTTATAGTTGTATGTTAGTTCTAGTTAAGTCACAGTTAGTTCTAACGATTCTCGTGTTAGTTCTAATTGATGTCATATTAGTTCTACTTCTACCTAGTGTTATTTCTAGTGATATATTAGTTTTAGTTGAGCCCATGTTGTTCTAGTAGTATGTTAGTTTTAGTTGAGCCTCTGTTAGTTCTAATGGTTTTCGTGTTAGTTCTAACTAATTTCATGTTAGTTCTACTTCCAGCTAGTGTTATTTCTAATATAAGAGTTAGTTCTAGTTGTATATTAGTTCTAGTTGAGTCCATGTTAGTTCTAGCAGTTCTCGTGTTAGTTCTAGCTGATTTCGTGTTAGGTCTACTTTCAGCTAGTGTTATTTCTAATATAAGCGTTAGTTCTAGTGGTATGTTGGTTCTAGTTAAGCCACTGTTAGTTCTAGTGGTTCTCGTGTTACTTTTAGCTGATATCATGTTAGTTCCACTTCCAGCTAGAGTTATTTCTAGTGGTATGTTAGTTTTAGTTGAGCCTCTGTTAGTTCTAGTGGTTCCCGTGTTAGTTCTACTTCCAGTTAGTGTTATTTTTAATATAAGCGTTAGTCCTAGTGGTATGTTAGTTCTAGTTAAGTCCATGTTAATTATAATGGCTTTCGTGGTAGTTCTAGCTGATGCCGTGTTAGTTCTAAATTGTAGCTAGTGTTATTTCTAATATAAGCTTTAGTTCTAGTTGAGCCTTTTTAGTTCTAGTGTCTCTCGTGTTAGTTCTAGTTGATGTCGTGTTAGTTATAAATTGCAACTAGTGTTATTTCTAAGATAAGCGTTAGTTCTAGTGGTATGTTAGTTCTAGTTGAGCTACTGTGACGCCCCTGGGTTCACACAAGGCTACAGTCCAAGGTAAAACCAAGAATGTCAAACCTGTCATGCATCATACCGTGCAACAACAAGTTTCACCATCACAATTAACATCTATCTAGTAGAATCAATAACAGGTGTCGGTACAACAGCAAGTAAAAGATAATACACGAAGGGCTGATGAAATGATAGTGATCAAATAAATATCTCATCATCCAACAAATGGAAAATACATAGTCAATGTCTGAATAAATAAACTGGAGTAGTCAACAAGTCTCAAGTACAAATATCTGACAAGAAGAAAATAAGGCACACAGCCTTTACAACTTCTAAAACAATACTCTCAAATGTCTAACAAAATCTATAGTGGAGCTCCAACATAAGCATAACTAACAGCTAAACACTATAGTGTGTCGCCATCAACCTGCGACTCTCCGGGCTCCTGGCTCGTTACCTGAAATAGGGAGGGACAACGAGCATCAAAGCGCTAGGAGCAACATCACAACCAACCCCAAGGGAACGGGGCTCGTTGTATATGAAAATACTGATAATACATAATAAATCTAAAATCATTGATCTTACTAAAGAGGATTTTAGTATTTAGAAATTTACAACACGAGCATAGGTACATCGAGCGAAATAATCCAAACAAGGAAACCCTCATGTATATACCTTGTATCTCAAATTGTAAACCCCTAAACACCAAACCCGAGGTTCTAGTACAGAAATAATAATAAAAGAAATACAACAAAAATCTCAGAGCATGAATACCGTGTCATATCATAGCCTACACGAGCATCATGTAATCATGGCATAGTCTACATAAGTGTCATGTCATAAACTCCTATGAGCAAGTCGTATACAGGGTTAAGAAATATGTCCGATACAGGAACTAAGTACCGTGGTTTCCAAACACATGGAGTAAGTGGCAAATGTCCAACACGAAGACTGAAGTGGATTATAGTCCAACACGAGGACTTTTGTGGATTATAGTCCAACACGAGGACTTTTATGGATTATAGTCCAACACAAGGACTGTGTAACTGTGTAAGGTATATGCGGAAAGATACACCAAATCTAAACTCGCACGCATCCCAATGTACATGTCCAAACTTATGTCAAAAGTCAACCCACATGTACAGATAAATCATTAACATGGTGAACCAATGTCAGGTCATCGAGGCGACCCTGAAGAACAACTCGAACAGATCAAAAATCTGTAAAACACCTCATCAGTCGACTGGTGTGTCGACTGATAACGTCAGTCGACTCATGTGTCGACCGAAACCGCACAGGCAACATAGTCTCAGCTCACCAATCGACTGATCTGTCGACTGAGGAACTGAGAAAACACAAACAGCTCGTCAGTCGACTGATCAGTCGACTGACGCTGAAATTTCAGCCCGTCGGTCGACTGATCAGTCGACCGATGGCCTGCAGAAACTCTGCACAGGTTGTTTTTCACCCCAAAACTGATTTAAACATATCCCCATCAATCCCAAGCATGTACCATACGTATATTAACATGTATGAACTAACTGAAACATAACTTTCATGTACAAATACATAAACAAAACTCTAAACATGTGTATTTATGTTTTAAAAATCCTTTTTAAAACAAAACCCATGTTAAATCTCTTATAAAACATTTCAGATCTGGATTTTAAATTCACAAAACATTAGTAGGTTGTTTATCAAACTGAATTTTGCATATCTTCATGTTATATGCAATAAAAATCCAATCTTTGTACACAAAATACGTTTTAGGCCAAAGAAATCTCAATAAAACCATTTGAAAACGTTTAAAAAGAATGGGACAAGGTTGGGCGAGATGTTACTCGCCTCTGAGGTGATGAAGAGCTCCTGGATCTGAGGGGGAGTGATTCCTTTCGCTGCGAACTGAAAATCCCGCCGAAAATCCTCCGATTTCGCCCCAAATCACCAAGAACTACCCTAGGGTTTAAGAGAGGAGAGAAGGGGGCTAGGGTTTCTCTGATCTGAAGGGAAGAGGGGGTGATTTCGGGTGAAGGAGAAAATATACTAACCATTTAACCCGACCCAAACCCGAACCAAAACAAAACATATCCGAAACCTGGAAAAACTAGAAATCAGCGTATCAGTCGACTGATGTGTCGACCGACACCGTCAGTCGACTGATGTGTCGACTGAACTGGGAAATTTTAGTTTTTGCACGTTTTGCTAATTTGTAAAATCCAACGCACAAAACTCTACACCCATACTCTCATATCATCTCAAATAACTTGTTATCATGTACATCCATAACCTCAAGCTATTTGTCATAAAAGAGTTATTTATTTACTAATAGTTCACATATATTCATGTAAAATTTACGGGGTTCTACATCCTGTTAGTTCTAACGGTTCTCATGTTAGTTCTAGCGGATTTCATGTTAGTTCTACTTCCAGCTAGTGTTATTTCTAATATAAGCGTTAGTTCTAGTGAGTTAATTAAAACCTAACATGAATTAGAATTAGAACTAACATGAAGTGAGTGTAGGTGTAAATTTTGATCTCCCGAAAACAGGGAACTTCGTTTGTATTTATAAGAAAGCTTATTACAAACTAATAATCAAACGTTTACAACAGAAGCGGAGGGAATGCCCTCCTTGTTTAACGTGGGTTCCTCGGTAGCGATAGGACGCCTCGCTCGGTGCTCGTGCCGAGTCTGCTTCCCTTGGACGATCCGATCGAAGTTGCTGCTGGAACTTCAGTACGCAGTAGAAGGTCCGATGTAAGTGGGTTCGAGTCTACCCGAGAGCCTCAAGTCAGAGAGTTCCGACGAGTCTCTTCAAATGAGGGAGCCTTTAGCAAAAGAGCCAAG
>BQKN01066008.1:259212-276903 GCA_022839385.1 Asparagus kiusianus | reverse complement strand
GTTTTGATTGGTAGTTGGATACCTGTAAGCATTTTTTGACGCCTACACTCCTCTTGATTACTGATGATGTAACTATTCTGGGAATAAAGAGCTCGCTGACTAGTCTCTAACTCAAGGATGTGTGCAGACAAGGTGTTATATTGCACATCCGAGAAGCAAGAGGGTTCTGAATGTATTTGTGGGGGTTGTTGACTAGAAGAAGGACTTGCTTGAGTTGAAGATTGTGGTATATCATGTTGAATTTCTTCTTGAGGAGGGTGAGGTTCATCTTGAGGATGTTGATCATGAATTTCAAATTTTGTTAATTTCATCCTAGTTAGGGCATTTGAATCGAAGAATTCAATGGAACGAACGACAGAATTTTCAGACTCAATATCAACATGAAATTTATCAAAGATTTTTGTTAAAAAAACACCGTAAGGAAGAAATCCTTTTGATATTGTCAAAAGATTATCAAAATAAACTTTAGCCCAATTAACTTGGATATTCCCCATTATATCATATAATGCTTTTGCTAAGTCTGAGAAAATGAAATGGAAACTTACAGTTTTTGGAAACAGGTTATAAGCTAAGATTCGGGCAATAAAACGAGGAATTGGACGTAGCTTATTTGAATTATTCAATGGTTTACTATAACCAGGAAGAAAAATATGATTGGATAGCAATTCTGAATCATTCATTCTGATTGACCTAAGAGAGACTCCTCAGAAAGGAATGTTAAAATTTTTTCCAATTGACTTAGAACTCAAGTCAATTTCTACTCATTTGACAAGAGTTCTGAGCTTTTTAGTTCCACTAATAGTTCCTATACGTTCTATATTAGTATAGAATAATTGAACCAGAAAGGGATATGTGGGTTTTCTATTTTCAGCAGAGAATAATTCAAGCAACCCCACATTTTCAAAATATGATCCAAAATTCCACAAAATTCCATGGGATAAAATCATCAAATTTCACAAATCGTCCTGGAAGAACTTTTAATGTGGATATTTTGTTAAATTCTTCAAGTAAATCAAGACTTTTTAAATATATGATGATTTCATCATTAACATTAGTATGAACTTGCTTAGCTTTCTTAGCTCTAGACATGATTAAACAGAAATATACTAAAAGATAAGAAAAATCAAGTTGAGAAATTACCAAAACAGATGAAACCCTAGGATTAGTCGACTATTACTGGATGTAGTTGACTACAGAAACTGTCAGACTGAAGAAAACAATGAATTTGATGAAGATTTTGAGAAGAAAAACAAAAATCTAATGATGCCCTAACTTGGATTCAATGGGTTCTGAAGAGGGGAAGAAGAGGGATAGGTTTTTGTAAAAGAAGATAGTGGGTAGTTTTAGGTTTTTATGATTTTTAAAAATAAATAAATTGTATGGTCAAGATTAAATTATAAAACGAAGGAAAGGTGAAGATTTGATCTTAAATATGTGGCTAGGATTGAGAGAGTTGAAAATATATGGTTGAGATGAATTTTACTTAAGTGAAACGGGTATTGGGTTTTGGGTTTGATTTGTAAAAATCCAAAAAGCTTGAAAACTATAAATATGTAAAATCTGTTTAAGTAGTCGACTATTAAGGAAAGTAGTCGACTACACTGTAATCACCAGAAAGCTGATTTTTAGATTTTAACTCAGAGTAGTTGACTATAAGTCAAATTAGTCGACTATATCAAAATTAGTCGAAGAAGCAAATGATTTGTCAACACTTACGCTTGAGAACCTTATCGGAAACCTCATGGCTTATAAAGTTCAAATTGAAAATATAAGTTTCTGTAAAACTACAGAGTAGTCGACTACTAAGGATTATAGTCGACTACTCAGCTTTGAATTTAGATTTACAAAACTTCTATTTTACAGAGTAGTTGACTACAAGCAATTATAGTCGACTATTGAGCTTTGAAATTTATTTTACAGAACGTTTGTTTTACAGTGTAGTCGACTACTAACAATTATAGTCAACTACTAATATTTAATTTTTATTTTCCAGACTTTCTGTAATACAGAGTAGTCGACTACTAAGAAGAATAATCGACTACTAAGTTTCAGTTTCTAAATTCTAGACTTTCTGTATTACAGAGTAGTCGACTACTATGCATTATAGTCGACTACTAATACAGTTTTTCTGAACGTTAATGTTTGAATCATTGACAGTTTATAATCGTTTTTAAACGTTTTTAAAGTTTAAAAACTTATCTTTTCAAGGGCTATAAAAAAGATTATATGTTCAGAAAAATAACACATTACCATATACCTACAAGCTTTGATCTTTGTACATTTTTCAAGAGTTAAAAAATTCATATTTTGCTAAAAAGATTGTTTCTGAAATTGCCTTTGATCCTCAATCAAAATACATATTATTTAGGCAATTTTCAGAGGTTAAAATGATTCCTAAGCCACTGCTACATAACACTACAAATCAAGGTTTATAGGAATTGAGTTGTTTGATTTAAGGAAAAATTCTCTCGGTTTGAGAGAGGTAGATCTCTTGGTTTAGAGATTGAGGTGTAATTGGCAAGGTGTTGTCAATTGGTGTTGAAATTTACAGGGACTTGTAAATTGGTCAGGTTTGATTTTAATTTTGTACTTGATTCAAAGTTATAGTGAAATCTCAAGCGGGATTTGCTTGGGGACTGGATGTACACCGGATTGGTGAACCAGTATAAAATTTCTTGTTTGTGATTGTGATTTTCTGAGATTATTGCCATTCTTTATTGCAATTTATTATCTACTTTGTATAAATTTTAAAAGAATATTATTCACCCCCTCTCTAGTGTTCTGGTGTATCTATTTCAGATCCTACAGCCTGGACACATTTTTCCCTTTAAACTTTGTGATTTTATTATATTATGTTTTCCCCCTCTAACCCAAGATTCTCCAAGAAGGATAATATAGTGTTATTAATTGATATATGATAATATAGTGTTATTAATTGATATATATATATATATATATATATATAAAAGAAATATGGGTATGCTTGGTAACAATCATAAAAAGTTGTGCTTGGTAGTGAGGTGTCAAATCCCCATCCACTCATTAAAATATGGAAACAAATTCACATGAGTAGTGAGTGGATAGGGATGTGACACATCACTACCAAGCATAAAATTTATGCTTGATACCAAGCATACCATATATATATATATATGTGTGTGTGTGTGTCTTTTTAATATGTTCATGCTGTCACTAGATGCAAGATATGTTTTCAACATTGATTATTATCTCAACATTTATCTTTAAAAACAATATTAAAAAATATAGCTCAGTTAACTACAAACAAGTATCTATTTCAAACTCTAATGACTCAAATGATTATATTCTTTATGACCACTAGTGGATGAGTAATCAAATAAAGCAAATGTTACTAAGGGGCTGTTTGTTCGCTTAAAAAAAGAGAGAAATGGAGCTTTTGGATTCTGACAACAAAGGCACGTCAGTTTTTGATTTCTACTCATTACCATTTCTGACGTTTGGTTCGTTGAGTGATTTAAAGAAATGAAGGTGTGAAATGTGCTGCCATGTCAGAATTTGTAGAAAACCCATTTTCAGACCCAAAGTGAGTGAAATGAGTGAGACATGTATTTAATGAATAATAAAATAGTATCACACTGATCTTTTTTAGACCCGAAACGACTAGTGTCTGAAATGAGTTAGATTTCTTGATTTTTTGATGTTGAAACAAACCTGAAAAATGAGAAACGATGTTTTTCAGCTTATGATTTCATGGTGAAATAAACAAAATAAATCAAATATGGAAAACCTTCTGAAATGGTTTTCATCATAGTTTTATGTTTTCTTTTTTTATATAGGAATATACCAAACATGGCCTAAATTGAAAATAATCCGAAAGAGCAGAAAATGCTACCAGACCAGGGCAATACCATCACTTACGCAATTTTGGCAGCACTCAATAAAACCAAGCCCACCTGACCCAAATAACTAACAAACAGCTAATCCCGGGTCAATCCCAATCTTATTATATACGCACACTTCTTTACTCTTAAATCCACTCCCGATCAATCAGCAACTTAGAGCACACCTGAGCTAAAGACGGAGGCCAAATATCAACCCGGTAAACGTTGCGGTGATCGGTTCCATCACCGCAGTGTAACCTTACCGCGTTCCTATCCGCTCATCTTATCGCCACGCCTTTCTCATTCAAACCACTCCCGTTACGCTCACCCGCTAATAACTCCGACCTTTAAAAAAAAATAAAATAAAATAAAAACCAAGCTAAAAAACACGAAAAAGCAAAACAATTCAAAAGGAAGTAAGAGCGGGCCCCACTTTGAATTCAATCACCACCGTCCGTTCCCACTCTTGAGCTGTGTTATAGCTGTCTCCTCCCTCTCTCTCTCTATTTCTCATTCTCCTCCCTCATCCCTAAACCCTCATCTTGTCTCTCTCTCTCTCTCTCTAGAATGAGATGGCGGTGATGGATCCAAACCTAGATCCAAACCCGCTAGCCCGCCTCCTCACCCTCCTCTCCCTAGCCGCCCTCCTCCTCCTCCTCGCCGGATCCGGATCCGAGGCGCTCACCGATGCCGAGGCCGGCCTCATCGCCCGCCGCCAGCTCCTGACCTACATCGACGCCGCCGGCGACCGCGGCGAGCGCGTGCGGGTGGACCCCACCTTCGTGTTCCCGAACCCCCGCCTCCGGGACGCCTACATTGCCCTCCAGGCCTGGAAGCTGGCCATCTTCTCCGACCCGATGAACCTCACCGGCGACTGGGTGGGCCCCGGCGTCTGCGGCTACACCGGCGTCTTCTGCGCCCCCCTGCCGTCGAACCGCTCCGTCGAGGTCGTCGCCGGCATCGACCTCAACCACGGCGACATCGCCGGGTACCTCCCCGAGGAGCTCGGCCTCCTGAGGGATCTGGCCCTCTTCCACATAAACTCCAACAGGTTCTGCGGCACGATCCCTCGGACCTTCGAGAGGATGAGGCTGCTCTTCGAGCTCGACCTGAGCAACAATCGGTTCGCCGGTAAGTTCCCTAGGGTCGTCCTCCGGCTCCCCTCCCTCAAGTTTATCGACATCAGGTACAACGAGTTCGAGGGCAAGGTGCCCGCCGAGCTCTTCGACAAGGACCTCGACGCCATCTTCATAAACCACAACAGGTTCGCCTTCGGCATCCCCAACAACATCGGGAACTCCCCGGTGTCGGTCGCCGTCCTGGCGGGCAACCGGTTCAGGGGCTGCGTGCCGGCGAGCCTGGGCAACATGACGGGGCTGAACGAGGTCATCCTGATGGACAACGGGATTAGATCTTGCCTGCCGAGCTCCATCGGGCTGCTGAGGCAGCTGACGGTGTTCGACGTCAGCTACAACGAGATCGTGGGCCCGCTGCCGGGGTCGGTGGCGGGGATGGTGAGCCTTGAGCAGCTGGACGTGGCGCACAACATGCTGTCGGGGTCGATCCCGGCGGGGGTTTGCAGCCTGCCGAGGCTGCTCAATTTCACCTACTCGTACAATTTCTTCACGGGCGAGCCGCCGTCGTGTTTGGCGCTGCCGACGTTCGACGACCGGAGGAACTGCCTGCCGAACCGGCCCGTGCAGAGGTCGGCGAGGCAGTGCCGGTCGTTCCTCTCGCGCCCCGTTGACTGCGGGTCGTTTGGCTGCGCTCCGTTTGTTCCTCCCACGCCCTCGCCGGCACCCCCTCCCCCTGTGACACCGTCGCCGCCTGTGGGCTTACCGCCTCCAGCGACGCCGTCCCCACCGCCGCCGGTTCTCTCACCCCCGCCTCCGCCGGTGTTCTCACCCCCGCCTCCGTCTCCTCCACCACCGTCCCCACCTCCGCCGGTGTTCTCACCTCCACCGCCGTCGCCACCTCCACCGTCTCCGCCGCCGCCGTCTCCGCCCCCGCCTGTATTCTCGCCGCCGCCTCCATCTCCGCCACCGCCTCCATCTCCGCCACCGCCTGTATTCTCGCCGCCTCCTCCATCCCCTCCACCGCCGTCTCCGCCGCCACCAGCATCCTCACCTCCTCCACCACCGTCGCCGCCACCACCGTCTCCGCCACCACCGTCACCTCCTCCGCCGGTATTCTCACCTCCCCCGCCATCACCACCACCCCCATCACCACCTCCACCGGTAATGTCACCACCGCCTCCTTCTCCACCTCCACCGGCACCAATCTACTGCGTCCGACCACCGCCCCCACCACCACCAAACTCACCACCGCCACCCGTCCATTCCCCTCCGCCACCTGTCCATTTCTCGCCGCCTCCCCCTCGTTACGCATCTCCACCGCCGCCACCTCATCACTCACCCCCACCTCCTCATCATTCACCCCCGCCCCCTCCAAATTATCCACCCCCTCCACCAAACTCTCCCCCGCCACCAATTTATTACTACCCATCGCCACCTCCACCGACTCACTCGCCTCCTCCACCAATGCACTCACCACCTCCCCCCATTTCCCCGCCCCCTCCACCTCCTTGTATCGAGCCACCCCCTCCCCCTCCTCCTCCATGTATCGAATTGCCCCCTCCATCGGCACCTGTTTACAATTCGCCCCCTCCTCCGTCGCCATCACCATCACCACCGTACGTTTACACTTCACCTCCGCCACCTTCTCCATCACCACCTCCGCCCGTCTATGAAGGACCATTACCCCCAATCATTGGTGTTCATTATGCGTCGCCTCCGCCGCCTAGTATCCCTTACTATTGATTCTTTTGAGAATTCATCCTCCGTTATGAAAAGCTGCCATTAATGATTTCATTCATTTGGGATTCTTTCTGCAATTGGGGTGTATGTTGAAGATACTTAGGAGATTGGAGAGAGGCTTGGGAGGTGGAAGGAGAAACACTCCCCCATATTCGTTTCGGATTGTGAAGACATTGGAGATTGATGATCTATGTTGTGAATAAGCGCTATGACGATGGCCCGAGAGATAAAAGTAGAGACTGCAAGGGAAAATGATCTTGTATAGAGAGCATGAGATTTGAATTTAGAACAACTGTGGTATTATCTCCTCCTACTATACTTTGTATTTATTTTATTTTACTTTGGATTTTGATTTCATAGTATGCTTACTTATGGATTCTTAGATATTCATGTGTGGATTGCCTCGTTCTGTAAATTCTTTTGTTCGTATGGCTAATGAGTTTGTTTCTGCCCCCCCCGTATACATACCTTATTTTTCTGTTCTTGAGTAATTATTCTCGTCCTTCTGTTTGTTATTCGCATCGATGCTCAGAGTCTGTTTGGCTCAAAAGCTGGAATTTCAACAAATCTTAATTTTTAATATAGTTTTTGGTTTTTGTCTGGTTGAAATGGAAATTTGAATGTAAGGGGCTATTTTCTTCTTCTTCTTTCTTTCAGTCTTTCCGCCCGGATTCTATTTGAGGATAAAGGGGTTTTAATTATGCAGATTTTTTTTTTTTTTACTGACGCAACAATGATTTTCGTTCATTTTCGTCCTCAAACATTTCGTGGAAACAAACACAAGATTCTCTGTTTAAGGTTTTGATCCTGACAGAATTATTGATGCGAAACCGATTTTTTCTTTTTCCCATGGCTACCTGAAAATTCCATGGAAACAGCGAATTCCTTGGCTAGCTGTGAATACTGCTCTGGCTCCTTCCGAGCGTGAGTTGTAATGCACTGGTATATATATATTCATACGTAACTGGCCTCTCAATTTTTCTTGTACACGTCTGTATCATGTTAAGCTGTATTGTTCTTCAACTTGTTCACGTCATTATCAACTTTTAGAGCACACATGTTTGAGATCAATTCATTTTATCTCATTTGTCTCTATTTTTCCTTCCACACTGCTGTGGATCCTTTATTCCTTTTTTTTTTTTTGTGTTTAATATTTATTAGCTTTACTTCGCTGATTTTGACATGGGATTTGAACTGGTTAATAATGCGTGTTCTTGTTTGGGGGTGAATTAGGATGTTTTGATGGGGAAAGGTTAAAAGCGAAAAGTCTCTTTGGCTGCTAAATATCACAAGACCCCCCTTGACTCCCGATGATTATCGGGAACTTTCAAAATACCAGAAAAAACCTAGTATATATAGGGATTATCACGAAATCCCCCCAACTTTCAGATTTTATCAGAAAACTCCCCTTAACTTTCAGATTTAGGGGGGTTTTCTGATAAAATCTGAGAGTTAAAGTGGGCTTTCGTGATGATCCCTATTCTTAAGTGGGGTTTTTTTTTTTGATATTTTGAAAGTTAAAGAGGGGTTTTCTGATAAGCGTCCAAAGTTGAGGGTTTTTTTTTTCCCTTGATATTTAGCCTTTCTCTTTTGTTTACTAGATTTATCACCAAAGAGGACGTTTTATGGGCTCTTTTGTTTTAGCTAGATGAATTGATAGTGATTGCATTGAGAGCCAAGTTTTATTACCTATTACTTGTGTCTTAATCTCGCAATTAGTCCTTCCACAATCTTGTATCCTTTTTATTATGATTGTGATCTATTATTGTCTCCTGTGATTAAAAAAAACAACAACTATTATGGACATTGTGCCTTTAAAGGTTAAACCGTTAAACTAGCTTCTACCCAAATCATTTGTTTTTATTGATTAAAACAACCATCCAATTAAGAATAAACTGAGAGAGAATTGCAAAGTTTGGTTTGGGTTTTTATGTTCGTATAAACTGAATTTCCTCTCTGAAGGCATTAAATTTGTTTGGATGCCCTGTAGTGTAAGGAATTGAACTTTAAGCGGTGTAGGTACACAAATCTTTTAGTACCATTTTTGTAATTACTACCAAATTTATCGTCACACACAAATATGATTAATATTGTAGGGTAGTACTAATCTTAGGGCTAAATTCTTGCGTCCAATAATAGCCTTAGGACCTCCTTCCCACGTGATGAAGGTGGCGCCAAGCATCCTTGAGTGGCGGCCACCTATACCAGCAATAGCTTTGGGTCCAAGCCCAACCATAAATATTTTAGCCTAATCATGCAAATTAGGTGCTTCATTAATTAGGGTGCCAAATAGTTGGCTACTATTCTTAACAAACTATTCTTTTTGAGAAACTTTACAAACTCCATGTATTGCTCTATTTCACTATTAGTGCGAACACCTTGCGAGATATTTCCCCCCCCACTAAAGTAATTCTGGTATTAACCGCCACAGTATTTTTTTTGAATCGCTACAGTAACCCGTTTATGCTATAGTATTCCTGTGTGCTATATTATATTTTTCAAAAAATCCGTTACCCGTTTTTACGTTTGCAACAACAATAATGCTACAATAAATGTTACCGTAGTATTTACTGTAGAATGAATAGTGAATCTTAGGTTCTCCCGTTTGTATAGATGAGTAGATTTGATTTTCACCGGCGGAAGATATCAACATTCTTTTGCCCTCTTGTGAACAAGTGGAAATTGTTCTGAATGCCTCCGTAGAAGCAAGGTGTTCACCAGTGAGCCCATAGTTTCATGCAAGCGCCTAGAAGTAGATAGGGACACATTAGGTTCTCATCGTCACAAAAGGGGAAAAAGATATGGAATCAATCAACCCCTGATTGATAAAAGTTCAGTTGGTAGTTGGATGCTGCCCTGCTTTTTTATTTTCCTTGTTTCTTGGCCTTTTGTCTGAAAGGGACCGAGAGAAGAAGGTCCCTTGTGGTTCGAATCTCACGAGCTCCCACTTCTTTTCACTTGTTTGTAAGGGTTCCCTCTTCCTCTTTTAAATTTTACGACTTTATTGCCGCCAACCCATTTTTTGAGGTTTTTTTTAGATTTTAGTCCCTTACATCTTCAGTAATTGCATATTAGTCCCTCAAATATTGGAAATTACGTTTTAGTCCCTTGTATCTTCAATGATTGTATATTAGTCCCCCAAATCTTAAAAGTTGCATATTGGTCCCACAAATCCTATAGGGTCTTGCAAAATGGTTCCTCAATTAGTATTTTAGTTAAAAAACCTAATCATGATTGAGTTAACTCTTAACCCAAAATCTGCAATCACCAAACTACCTCTCATTCTGGTGTTTCAACACCTTGTGAAGTTCACCTTTGGGTTAGATTTTTTTTGCTAATCATTGGAGAACAACTCAAGTGAATTTGATTTATTTTAAGCGCGTATTTGGTTTTAACCTATTAAGAAATGCGTTGAGGAACATTATAGAGGGTTAAGATAGTTACTTTGACTCCAAACGTTAGATTTAGCTGAATACTCCCCCAAATCTAACGTGATCTAACTTGAAGGACCATTTTTGCAAAACCCTATAGGATTTGGGGGACTAATATGTAATTTTCAAGATTTGAGGGACTAATATACAATTATTAAAGATTTTATTGAAGATTTAAGGGACTAACATCTGAAAAAACCTACATTTTTATCTACTTGCTATATATTAAGTTATTAAATAAATATTATAGTGGCATCAGCCCTAACCTTGAGTTATTTTGCATCATTGGCATACCGAGGTCACACGGGTGATTAGTTTTGTTCTCTAGTAAATAAAATTAGAAAAAAAGAGTCGATGTATTCCTCTATAAATTTAGATGGCGTATTGTTGATACGATACACATTCAGATTATCCGTTATAGTCTACGTATGTTGATGATGGACTACAATACATTGTGACACACAAGTCAAGTTTGTGTTGCGCGCCTTTACGGAAGCGTGCTCGCACACTGAACGAGTCCGTGAGCACGAGAGAAGATTAACAAACCCAACTCGGGTACAATCCAACAAATATGACAAACAAATCACAAACACAGATATTTTACGTGGTTCGGCAATTTTCTTACGTCCACGGAAGCGTCACAAATAATTTCTTATTTATCACAAGAAATTACAACCAAAAGAGAAGATCTCAAATATTGAGATCTCTCAAAACAATAACAATGTTTTTAACTTAAAAACAATGTTCAATCTCTCTCTTAATAACTCAAATCCTCAATTTAAATACACCAACCCCTTCTCCTTAAATGAGAACAGGGACAAATTTAGGGCTAAAACGGAGAGAGACAAAGCCGCCGCTGGAAATTTCGCTCCAGCTCTCTTCTCCTTCTCGCGAATGAGGTTTCCCTTTTATAGGGAAACCCTAGGACAGGACGCGGACGCGAGCTCCTCCTCTCCGCTCGCACTCCACGATCAACTCGAGCCTCGCGAGCACTTCGAGTCCCACGTGCACCTCGAGCCCCACGCCCACGACCTCGTCTACAAGCCCGTAGGCGACCTCAAAGCTCGCGGTGCGCTCCAGCTAGCGTCCACCCATCGCGATCACACAGGCGACCTCATCCTCGCCTGTCCAAAACCCTCGCCTGCAGACAAGCTCGCCATCAGGCGAGTTCCTCCTTCGCTGTCAACAAAGGTGCGTTCTTCAGTTTGAGGTAGGACATACCAACCCCTATTTACTCTTGGTAAGAGCAAAATAGGGGAGAGTAAGGTAAAACAAAAGGTCAATATGACTAGTATATGTAATGACACAACTAGACATATGTGACAATCTCAAGGGTGGTCTTTATGTAACGTGAGGTGTTGTCAATGTTGTGCGCAGCGGAACTCGAAACACACGAAAGAGCACGAACAAGAACAGGATAGATTATAACCAATAAGTAAAATACAATCACCACAGCAAGAAAAACGAATTTTACGTGGTTTAGCAATTTGCCTACGTCCACGGGGCAAGGAGGGGAGAGTTTTTACGATTAAAGATAAAAATAATACAAATAGGATTTACAATCTCACCAAAAACCCTCAAACAAAACTCTTAAAATATCTCACAATTTCTCCATCAAAGGATGCACAAAACTCTGTCAAAAGCTTCTCAAAATCTTGTCCCAGTTAACACTAATAATCATATTTAGGGTTATATATTAACACAAAAAACGAAACGGGTCAGAAAATAAAGTCCAGGCTTAGACCCAAGTCGCGGTCGACCGCACTTGACGTCGCCGTCGACTGGTGCGGTCGACCGGACAGAATGACAGAAACTCAAATAATCGATTACAGGGTCCGCGATCGACCACACTTGACGCCGCGGTCGACCGGCTAGAGATCCGAAAGGATCACCCTGTAGTGTGCACGTTTCCGGTCGACCGCCACTTGTCTTGCGGTCGACCGAACAACACCTAGATGCCGCACGCCTATGCAGAAGCGTTGCACGCACACACAACGAACCTGTGATCACGAGTAGAAGAGAACCAAACACTTGCACAAACCAAGCCTAATACGACAAATCAATCCAAACACAGAGATATACGTGGTTCGGCAACTTGCCTACGTCCACGGGGAGAGGATGGGGAGATTTCACTAAATCAATGAGAGTACAGAGGATTACAATCACACAAATCCCTCAAACTAACCCTCAACCAAAGATCTCACCTTGCTCACAATATCTCCCTCTCACAATGCTCAAAAGATTCCTCAATCTTTGATAAAAAACCCTAACAAATCGTTTCCCTATTTATATCAAAACAAAAACCCAATCAGAGTGCAAACAGGAAACCTGAATATGCAAAAAACCTGTCGTAAGTCGACTTAACAGTGAGTATAAGTCGACTTGGCAGAGAGAAAAACAACAACTGGAGGACACTTCATAAGTCGACTTATCAGGTCTGATAAGTCGACTTGGCAGAGCGAAAAATCATAACTCCAGTGCAGATCGTAAGTCGACTCGTGCACACTGACAAGTCGACTTACCATAAGTCGACTTAGCCTTGTGCATGAGTCGACTTATGCCAGAAAATCTGGTTTTTCTGATTCTTTTCTGATTCTTCCACAATTCTCCACCTCGGCGAATTTTGCCAAAACTGAGCCGACACCAAACCAAGAGCATCACTGTGTCGTCTCTCCAAATACGGCTGCACCACCATGGTTGCCTACGTACCCCCTCTCCCAAGGGATCAAGCCGCCCGTAGTTCATCCAAATGGCCGCCAACGGCCTCAACAATCATAAATATGCAATATGTTTCTGTAATGAACAAACTTGTTGCTCGGAACCACCTTAGTGAGCATATCCGCCGGATTATCCTTCGTGTGGACCTTCACAATCTCCACATCGCCATCTTCAAGAACATCCCGAACGAAGTGATAACGAACGTCAATGTGCTTCGTCCTCGCATGAAAAACCTGATTCTTCGCCAAATATATAGCACTCATGCTATCACAATGAATAGTGACGGATCGCTGCGATATACCAAGTTCTTCCAAAAGTCCTCGAAGCCAAATAGCCTCCTTCACAGCCTCTGTAACTGCCATATACTCTGCCTCCGTCGTAGACAAAGCCACCGTAGACTGTAAGGTGCATCTCCAACACCCCGGCGCACGGGTCAAAGTGAACACATACCCCGTAGTAGACCGGCGCTTATCCAAATCCCCGGCATAATCCGAATCAACATAGCCAATGCATAGCTGCCCACCTGTAGTGTCCCGCTCATAAACCAAACCAACATTGAGCGTACCTAGAATGTACCTCAAAATCCATCTCACGGCGTCCCAATGACCCACTCCTGGATCATGCATGTATCTTGACACCATGCTCACCGCCTGTGACAAATCCGGTCTCGTACATACCATCACGTACATCAAGCTCCCAACTGCGCTCGCATATGGAGTCTTCGACATCAACTCACGGTCTTCAACTGACTTTGGTGAAAGGCCAGCTGAAAGCTTCAATGGGCTCCCAACGGTACACCAACTGACTTCGTATCCATGCTAACATGGAATCGCTGTAGAACCTTCTTCAAATAAGCCACCTGTGTCAAACAAATTTTGCCCTTCTTCTTGTCTCTGCCGATCTCCATCCCTAAAATGCGCTTCGCCTCACCCAAGTCCTTCATCTCAAACTCATTCGAAAGCTGAACTTTTAAATCATCTATAGCTGACCTGGAACTAGAAGCAACCAACATGTCATCGACATAAAGCAACAAATAAATGTACGCACCTCCTCTCAACTTGCGAAAGTACACGCAAGGATCAAACTGGCTCCGAGTGTACGAATGACCAAGCATAAAACCATCGAATCGCCTATACCACTGTCGAGGAGACTGCTTTAAACCATATAGCGATTTCTTTAACCTGCAAACCAATTTATCTTTCCCTGCAGCTCGGAATCCCAATGGCTGAGTCATATATATTTCTTCATCAAGATCACCATGAAGAAATGCTGTCTTCACATCCAGCTGATCTAACTCCAAACCATACTGTGCCACCAAAGCTAGCAAAATCCGAATCGACGAATGCTTCACCATCGGAGAGAAAACCTCATTGTAATCAATACCTTCCTCCTGTGCATAGCCCTTCGCAACCAACCTAGCCTTGAATCTCACTGGAGTGCCCTCAATACCCTCCTTCTTCGTGTACGCCCACTTGCACCCAATCGCCTTCCGTCCCTTTGGAAGCTCAACAAGCTCCCATGTATCGTTCTTGTGAAGAGACTTCATCTCCTCCTGCATAGCCACCTGCCACGAATCAGCCTCCGAACTCTGCTCGGCCTCTCTGAAAGTAGTAGGCACCATCTCATCGATACTCTCCACCGGAAGTGCATATGCAACTGTGTCGGCATACCGTGCTGGCACCCATATGTCTCTCCTCTGTCTCCGTGTCGCAATATAATCCTGAACCTGAGCCGTCGGTCCCTGATCCTGCTCATGAGTACCCGTATCCTCCGCATCACCGTCGTGCTCGCCTGGCGTCACCTCAGTCGGCACTCTAATGGATACTGCACTATCTGGACTCTGTAGAGCTGCATCAATCTCCACCACCTGCGAAATCTCCTCTGTCGGGTCGCTCTCCACCTGATGAGAGCTGGGAAGCTTCAAGATAGAAGCCTCATCGAATGTGACGTCCCTACTCAGCACAATCTTCTTATCAACTGGATCCCAAAGCTTGTATCCCTTGATACCACGCTTGAATCCTATAAATATGGCCGTCCTAGATTGAGGTTCCAACTTATCAGTTCTAACATGATAATATGCAGGGCAACCAAATACCTTGAGCTGGTCATAGTCATGTGCTGTCTCTCCCGACCACATCTCCATAGGGGTCTTCCCCTCAATCGCAGATGAAGGCAGCCTATTAATGAGGTGGCTCGCATAAGAAAGTGCCTCAGCCCAAAAGACTTTCTCCAAACCACTATGCGCCAATAAACATCGAATCTTCTCCAGCAAAGACCGATTTAACCTCTCCGCCACCCCATTCTGCTGCGGTGTATGACTAACTGTGAAGTGCCTCTCTATGCCCTCGTCTCGACATAGCTGCTGAAAGGGGTCTGAAGTATACTCGCCGCCGTTGTCGGATTGCAACGTCTTGATCTTTCTCCCAGTCTGTAGTTCCAGCCTCTTCTTCCACTCTACAAATAAATCTAGGACTTCACTCTTATGCTTCATGGTGTACACCCAACATCGTCTAGAATAGTCATCAACGAACGTGACGAACCAATGTCGACCACCAAGTGATGCCGTCTTGGTGGGACCCCAAACATCTGTGTGCACGTAGTCCAAGATGCTCATCGTCCTATGAATGGCCGTCCCGAACTTTACCTTTGTCTTCTTGCCAAGTACACAGTGCTCACAGAATTCCACTTTACCACTCTTGGCTCCCTTCAAAAGCCCCTGCTTGCACAATGCTTGCAGTGACTTTTCACCTGTATGCCCTAGCCTGTAATGCCAAAGTCTGCTCATGTCCGCCTCTGAAATCGCCGAAGCAACCTGGCCAATCTCGGTGCTCCCCTTCAGATAGTATAGGTTATGACTGCGGACTCCCTTCATCACCACCAAAGATCCCTTGGTAACCTTCGCTACAGCATCCTCAAAGGTCATCCTGAATCCCTTTGCCTCTAAAGCCCCAACTGAGATAAGATTCTTCTTAAGTTGAGGAACGAATCTCACCTCCTTCAACTCACGGACTACTCCATCGTGCATCCGAATCCTCACGGTACCTATCCCACGAACGCCACAGGATTGATCATTTCCCATGACCACAACACCCCCATCGAGTCTCTCAAATGATGAGAACCAATCTCGCCTAGGAGTCACATGATAAGTAGCACCAGAATCAAGCATCCACTCTGATGCATCCAAATGATTCACCTCCGGAGTAATCAAAAGAGAAAAGCTCGAATCATCGGAATCATTGCCGCTAGCAACATTCACCTCATTAGCCTTCGGGCCCTTATTCTTGCTATTCTCCTTTTCTTTGACTTTCGGGCAATCTCTCTTCCAATGTTCCTGCTCCTTGCAGAATGCACATTGGTTCTTTCCAAGCTGGTGACGACCTCTTGACTTTGACCTCCCTCTATTTCCATCTTTCTGATATGAGCTTCTACCTCTCGTCGACAAGGCCTCTCCTGAAGTACTAGCGCGGGAAGTCTCCTTATCCTTCCTCCTCAAATCATAGTTCGTCAATGCGTTAGTCACTTCACTATAAGTGATGGAAGATCTCCCGTTCAGCAACGTAAGCACGAAGGTATCATACTCCTCATCCGGTAAGGAGCCTAAAAGAATAATAGCCTTGTACTCATCTGTGATCTTCTCATCCACGTTCGCCAAGTCCGACAACAACTTAGTATAGTTGTTTACATGAGCCGCAAGCGAGGTGCCTCGGGACATCTGGAATCTGAATAACCTTCGCAGCAAATGCAACCTGTTCTCAACACTCTTCGTGAGATACTTGTTGTTGAGAATTTCCCACATCTTTATCGCAGACGTCACCCCAATCACATCGTATTTCAGCTCCTGTTCCAAACAGGACCTGATCACCCCGCAAGCATTTCGATTCATCTTTTCTCATATCGCCTCTTCATATTTAGGTGGCCTCACATCGACCATGATGGTCTCCTCCAGATTTTGAGCATTGAGCGCATCCTGTACATCGCTCATCCACAAACCAAAATTGATCTTGCCATCATATTTCACTACACTAATCTTAGTGTTCTGAAAACCCACTTGAACTGTGCCTGTCATCTTGCTGCTTTCACCAATTTCTTCACCCATAATCACAAATTCCAAATTGTAGAGAAAGATCCAAACTTTGAGAAGAATAAGAAATTACCCAACTGAACCCTAGATTGGATTCCAAATAGAACTCCTAACCACACGAGGAAAGCGAGATCTTCAACGGCAACTTCAAACCCTAACTCCACCAAAGCCTAGAACTCCAAGAACCAAGCTTCCAACTGAATCTTCCTCCACCTAATCCAAAACCCCAGATCTGAAACCTGAGCTCTGATACCACTTGCCGCACGCCTATGCAGAAGCGTTGCACGCACACACAACAAACATGTGATCACGAGTAGAAGAGAACCAAACATTTGCACAAACCAAGCCTAATACGACAAATCAATCCAAACACAGAGATATACGTGGTTCGGCAACTTGCCTACGTCCACAGGGAGAGGATGGGGAGATTTTACTAAATCAAGGAGAGTACAGAGGATTACAATCACACAAATCCCTCAAACTAACCCTCAACCAAAGATCTCACCTTGCTCACAATATCTCCCTCTCACAATGCTCAAAAGATTCCTCAATCTCTGATAAAAAACCCTAACAAATCGTTTCCCTATTTATATCAAAACAAAAACCCAATCAGAGTGCAAACAGGAAACCTGAATATGCAAAAAACCCGTCGTAAGTCGACTTAACAGTGAGTATAAGTCGACTTGGCAGAGAGAAAAACAACAACTGGAGGACACTTCATAAGTCGACTTATCAGGTCTGATAAGTCGACTTGGCAGAGCGAAAAACCATAACTCCAGTGCAGA
>BQKN01066008.1:207017-241225 GCA_022839385.1 Asparagus kiusianus | reverse complement strand
CCCCCCCCCCCCCCCCCCCCCCCCCCCCCCCCCCCCCAAAAAGAAAACCGGCCCTAAACAAATTGTTACCAATGTTCCACCATGCACAAGACAGATAAATATGCATATAGCACACATTTGAAGAAATGACAATACCATTGCATTGCAAAAATATGTAACGGAATAAGCATCCCGCAGACATACTACACAAAGCAGCATCCCATTAAGATACACGAGTTCTAGGTAAAGAAAACAGAAGACACATTGTTACGACAAATCCTCAGTAATAGACTAATATCAATCACAAGAAAGCATGAAAAATATTGAGAACACAAATAACACACATATATACATAGTTCGTCTTGTAGCCTATGTCTACAGGCGAATGAAAAGAATAGCTTTGCTAAATTGTGAGGAATACAATTTGGAGATTTCTCAATCATTCAATCCTAAATCACACTTCAGAAAGCACTTAGTCTCTCTAACAATCTCTAACAATCTCTAACACATGTAGAGCAAACCAAATAGAGAGCCAAATCAAGAACCTCTTGAATCTATTGCTTCAGCCTGCAACGCCCGTCTCAATGTTTACTGCTACCATTAGGTGGATCATATACAATCTTTCTTCGAAGAAGGAACACAAAAAGAGAGCATACTGAAAAACCAAATTATGTCCCACGGCTTCAAAGAGAAACTAACTTCTCATATTCATGAGGCCTACAACCTTGACTATTTTCTTGATGTCGTTGTGAGAGGCTCTTGAACCCCTATTGATCCTTCTTGCAGTATTCTTGGTCATGAAGAACCTGTAACAATCTCAAAGGAAGTGCACGAGAGAGATAATTGGGAAATTTGAGAGAGAATTGAGAGAGAGAGAGAGAGAGAGAGAGAGAGAGAGAGAGAGAGAGAGAGAAAAACAAGATTCTTATTCATTTCTTAAACTACTTCTCTTACAAGCTCCGCATTTATACAAACAATTCAAGAGCTGTGAACGTGCACAACAAAACTAACAAGAAAACACCCATAACTAGAACTAACAAGAAAACAACCATAACTAACGAGAAAACACCGAGAACTAACTGCGTGTGTAACATAACTAACTCCCAGCTGTTTGTAACATAATTAACTCCCCATCTCACACACAGTTTCAGCCACTTCAGCCACCTCAACTCCAGCTCCTGAAAATTTCCCCCTCCCTAAATTGGACCTTGCCTCAAGGTTAAAAGTAGGAAATCTCTTAACTAAATCCCAATAAGATTCCCAGGTAGAATCCAAGGCAGTACGCTGTTTCCATGTGATGAGGACTTGAGATATCAGGCGGTTTTCTTTCATTCTTATGTTTATCTTCAAGCAGTTTAGCTAGGGAAACTGCTTCCTTCAATGAAGTGGGTCTGACAGCAACCACCTCATACCTCAATTTATCTTTAAACCTCCCAATGAATCTTTCAAGAATATGTCTCCTAGAGGGTTGATCATCTAAAAGGCTCAATGCTTGTTCAAACCTTCCCAGATATTTCTTAATTGTAGTGGTTTGTTTCATGATAGAGAAGGCATCATATGGTCTTAAAAGCTCACTAGGACCAAATCTGGTAATTAAATCTTCCCTAAAACCATCCCATTGATTATAATATTCAATATTTTTAGGCAGCCATCTATACCATTGTAGAGCTTCATCTCTCAAGTAGAATGAACAGACCTTGACCCATTCATCACTCTTAATATCATAATAATCAAAAATTTATTCCGTTTGCTCTAACCATGCTATCATATTCTCAACACCAGAGAAAGAAGGGAAATCTAGGCGTAGAGATTTTGGTTGAACAAGTTTTTGATTGTTGAAGAAGGAATTCTTTTGGGTTGAGAAATTACCAAAACTGTGAATTAGCTGGAAATCTCCATAGGAATCAGCCTCTCTTTGATTCTAGAAAATAGGGTCGTGACCGTATCCATTCTTGCTTGAATCTTTAGTCCCTGGTCTGGAAATTTCCCTGTCCTCTCTTGATCTTGAACTCAAGAATTAGCGATCATTCCTTGGCCCAGAACCTAAGACCCCTTGGTTAGAATCTTTGGAATTCTTGTATTCTTGGATCAAAAATCTCATCTGAGAAGCCAATTCATCTAATTTTGTAGAATTTTTCTCTACCTTAGCAGATGTCTATTGGTGGAGCGAGCGCTGTTGACTGATCGCATCCTCTACTCGAGTGAGTCTCTCAGCTTGAACCGCCTCATCAGCAAAAGCCTCCTCAAGATCCGCCATGTTATCTTCATCTCCAGTCTCAAATTCTAGCCGCTCTGATACCAATTGAGAGGCTCTCGAATCCCTATTGATCATTCTTGCAGTATTCCTGGTCATGAAGAACCTGTAACAATCTCAAAGGAAGTGCACAAGAGAGATAATTGGGAAATTTGAGAGAGAATTGAGAGAAGATAGAGAGAGAGAGAGTAGACATGAGTCGAATTTGAGGAAGAAACAAGTTTCTTATTCATTTATTAAACTCCTTCTCTTACAAGCTCCGCATTTATACAAACAATTCAAGAGCTGTGCTCGTACACAATAGAACTAACAAGAAGACACCCAGAACTAGAACTATCATGGAAACAACCAGAACTAACGAGAAAACACCCATAACTAACTACGTGTGTAACAGAACTAACTCCCTAGCTGTTTGTAACAAAATTAACTCCCCAGCTCACACACAGTTTTAGCCACTTCAGCCACCTCAACTCCAGCTCCTGACAAGCTTCCATCATAAAACTCACGGGTGAATCACCAAAGAGACTGTGGGCTATGAAGATGCAACCAATAACATCTTCTTCTCTTATGATATATATAGGAATAAACTTGACCGCTCCTTGAATAATTCCACAAGTATGAAGATAACCCAAAGCTTGGTGATTTAAATCCTTTATCCAAGCAATTCTCATCCACTAGGAATTCCTAATCAAAAGAAAGACACCCCCCAGCTGGAGACGTGTAACAGCTAGGAGTCAATAAAACTCAAAGAAGCTAATTGCCACATCTTATTAGAAATAGAATTTGAATCATCCTTAACACGCACCTTACTGATCATGCCATTTTCCCAACTTGTGTCATGTAGATAGACAGAAAGCTAAAAGAAAAGGTGACTAGGATTCAGTTGCAGTAGTAAGTACTTAATACAAATCATAGATGAAACCATCAATTGCAAGTTCAACCGGATGATGCATCAATAAAGCCTGAAAGAACATCGTCAAGCCAAAAATGTGCCTGTAAAAACAATCACTCATGTGGCTAAAAGATCATAACACTGTCCCATGCTCTTTATGAGATCAAATATTTCTGTTGTTCAAGGTTATGTCACTATTAATCTGGTTCAAAGATATCGTAACAATGTCACATAGTTCTGCTCTTTACGTAATCACATTATCTGGCTCAATGATCGCAACCCAGCAGCCACAACAAGGTTGCTAGGGAAGGCAATTTTCGCCCATTCCCATTTGTCTGCCTTGCTTGCCCACCGAAGTTGCATAGAAACGGGTATAGGTATAGGTGTGGGTACTGAACACGAAAAATCTGTATAATATAAGGGGACACGACTACTAATATATACTAAAATTGATAATTTATCATTATTGTTTTTTGTTCATTTGTTGTTAGAATTAAAATTTCTAGCACATTTTGAATGTTGATCATTATAAGTTAGAAACTGATCGTTTTTTAACTAGATACCTAGACGACCCTTTGAAATCATAGTTTTAAAGGAAAAATGCTTCCAGCCCCCAAAACATAGGGATTATTTTGAAATCATAGTTTTGAAATCATAGGGATTATTTTATTATTTTTGTTGTTAATGAGGAAGCTAATTGTTTTTGTTTGTATTGGGAGATTGTTAAGATTATGGGTTACATGTTTAATTGTTAATGTTACGGGTTGATTGTGAAGGTTACGGGTTTAATTGTTAAAGTTACGAGTTTAGTTGTTAAGATTACGAGTTTAATTGTTAAGGTTACGGGTCGGTTGTTAAGGTTACAGGTTGGTTGTGAAGGTTATAGGTTTAATTGTTAAGGTTACAGATATAATTGTTAAGGTTACGGGTTTAATTGTTAAGGTTACGAGTTTTTTTGTTAAGCTTACGAGTTGGCTGTTAAGGTTATGGGTCGGTTGTGAAGGTTATGTGTTTAATTGTTAAAGTTACGGGTTTAATTGTTAAAGTTACGGGTTTGTTGTTAATGTTACGGGTCGGTTGTTAAGGTTACGGGTCGGTTGTGAAGGTTACAGGTTTAATTGTTAAGGTTATGTGTTTAATTGTTAAGATTACGGGTTTGTTGTTAAGGTTACGGGTCGGTTGTTAAGATTACGGGTTGGTTGTGAAGGTTACACGTTGGGATATATATGTATATATATTTTGAGTGAAATAAATACTTTGGGTCGCTTGGCCTAGTGGTAAAGTTTGGGAGTTTGGGCAAGAGATTAGAGGTTCAAACCCCTACAGCCATAATATTTTTAGAATATTCGTTGTTAAAGATAATGGTTGGTTGTTAAGGTTATGAGTTTGTTGTTAAGGTTACAGGTTTGTTGTTAAAGATATGCGTTGGTTGTGAATGTTACGCTTTGGTTGTGAAGTTAACCTACACAACAAACCCGTAATATTAATAACAAACCCGTAACCTTAACAACAAATCCGTAACCTTAACAACCGACCCGTAACCTTAACAACAAACCCGTAACCTTAATAATTAAACCCGTAACATTGACAACCGACCCGTAAGCTTAACAACCAACCCGTAACCTTAACAATTAAACCCGTAACCTTAACAATTAAACCCGTAACCTTCACAACCAACCCACAACCTTAACAATCGACCCGTAACCTTAACAACCAATCCGTAACCTTAACAATTAAACCTGTAACCTTAACAATTAAACCCGTAACCTTCACAACCAACCCGTAATCTTAACAATTAAACTCGTAACCTTAACAATCTCCCAAAACAAACAAAAACAATTAGTTTCCTTATTAACAATGAAAATAATTAAAAAATAAAAATAATAAAATAACAATCCCCTTCATTCATTTCAACATCATCACAGTAACATCATTATAGAGAGAGAGAGAGGATCCATAACCTTAACAATTGACCCGTAACCTTAACAATTAACTCGTAACCTTAACAATTAACCCATAACTTTAACAATCTCCGAATACAAACAATTAGTTCCTCTTATCAACAACAAAAATAATAAAATAATCCCCATTAATCATTTCAACTATCATCTCAGTACATCATGATAAAAAGAGAGAGAGAATGGTGTTATGGTCTTCACATATTTTAATCTCTTGGCTTTTGTGTTTTAGTGGCTCAGAGAACAAAATCTTTATTTTTGGGGGCAAAACACCCGTTGACAAAGCCTTGGGGGGGGGAGCATGTTTTCTTGGGTTTTGGGGGCTAGAAGTATTTTCCCCTAGTTTTAAATATGAGTGTGGATATACGTCCAAGAAGTTTGTGATATATGTCCAAGAATTGTGTGACAAGTGTTCTAAGTTAAAACATATATCGTATAATTGAGTATATGTTTGAATAATTATATGCATAGATCCAAGAAGTGTCCACGAAGTTTGGGTACGGATATGTGTCGGTAACGTGTCCAGTATGAGTACGGCTTCATGATACAAGTACCCGGGTAACCTGGCCGGCCACTATCTTGCTGGCCCATTTAATTTAATGGGCCTTAGATGAACGAGTTTGATTCAAATAGAGGATAAATGGGCTGTAAATGGGTAGGTCTGTATCTGTCCAGTTGCCCATTAAGTGGGTGTCATTTTAAGAATGACTCCTGCATAATTCGAAAATTACAAAAACAATGAATTCAGAATTGAAATTTTAATAATTCTTAAACAACGGAATTGAAATTGAATTATGAATTTGGGATTCCATAATTGTATTCTAGAATTTCAAATCATTTCCTTCCATTCAAATGAAAACTTATGTTAGTTTGTTGAAAACTTGACCCGAGAGCTTTTTCGAAATAATGTCCACTTATATGAGTAGCTAGGCAGACATAAGCCCGCCCATTTCCGACCGGTTTATCTTCTAGTGCAATAAAACCAGCGGATTCAAGGCCCATTTAATTAAATGGGCAGGTATGGGGAGCAAGATAGTAGGTGGGCAAGCAAGCGGACAGACATGGGCGTAAATTGTCATATCTCTACGCTATTCGGTAACAGTAGTGCGATCCGGACTAGTGGATCATATATGGGATCACATGTTTCTGTTATTCGAGGTTATGTCACTATCCCTGTCCATCAGAACCCATCTTGAATCAACATGGGGGCAGTGAGGAAGTGACTCTTTGTTAATTATCTGCTTATATTTCAAAAACCAAGACTGCATTGTGAATCAAACATTAATTATGACAACTAGAGGCAATAAGTCGACATTTTTTTTGTACCCTTTTTTACCACCCCTGCACATTGTGCAATCAGTTGGACATGAATGTCCAAATCATACACCATTCAGATTTTTCAGCTTTAGCATGCAGAAAACTGAAAGAAGCTGAGATGAATGGATACTGTCTATTCAGTGTGGTTATTTTGCCACATATGAATGCTTGTTCATCTATAAAATTAATCAAACTTGATCGCTCACGCAGTCCGAATAAACAAACGAAGAACTTCCATTTACTAGGAATCTGGGAATTTTCTTGTTAGGGTCTGTTCGGTTGTTTTCCGAAAAAAATCGGAAATAGAAAACTCAGTTTTCAAATGATTTCAATAGCTTTCATGACATTTGCCACTTTTTTTTTGTTTCGCAAAGAAATCACCCCCATTTCACCGCCAAGCCACAAAAAAAAAAAAAAACCGCAATAGTAACAGTGCTTTTAGTTTTCCATTTCTTGTGTTTGTTTGAGAAAAAAAGGAAAGAGAAATCAGCCGCAATAGTAATAATGTCTTCAACATTTAAGTAATTTGTTTTATTCACATAGACTGTTTCATCGGTGCTTTTAGTAATTAAAAATTCATAGAAGTGAAATTTCCAAGTGTTTTAAGAGATTTTTGGTGTGAAAACACAGTTCTTAATAATCTAACGTGGAATATTACGTGGCACCCTCATTTCTTTAAATCACAAAACGAAACAAACATGTGATTTGAAAATCGGTTGAAACCAAAATCCTACGTGGTAGGAGGGATTTTTTGAAATATGACATGACGAGGGGTTTTCTCTTTTTTTTTTGGCAAACAAACAACTCCTTAGGAGACTCCAATACCTAAACAAGGACTTCCATCTCTTTTTGTCGCTTAGCTGTTGTCCTCCTTTCCAGAATTTGCGCTGGCGAGGAAATACCTTCACTGAGGGGCTGTTTGGTTGTATTTTTTTACCATGTAAAATGATGAAAAGTGTAAAAAAGTGGGTCCCAATGTCAGCTTTCATCACTTTACATTGTTTGTTTAAATTCTCTTTTACATGAAAAGCTTATACCTTTTGATGAGGTGTCACCGAAAGCAAAATCATCAAAATTAGGAGTGATTTTGTTGGAAAGCTTACACAATGTCATAAATGTGTCCAAAAAAATAATAAAAAAGTCAAAACCTTGTAGAAAGTGGTGAGGTGGATAACCACTTTCCATTTTGTGTGATAAATACTCTAGTTTATATTATACTATCCAAACAATGTAATACTATTATTTTAGGATTCACAAAGATTCCTAACCAAACAATGTAAACACTCGAATGGAAAGTGGTGAGGTGGATAACCACTTTCTATTTTGTGTCATAAAAACTCTAATTTCCTAAAGGCATCCAAACAGCCCCTGAAAAGAGCACGGTTCTCCAAGTTAGACAAAGGCTGAAGAAGACCACTATTTGATAAATTTTCCAAGCCTTGAGATCATGCTGTATACGAATAGCATTCACTATAGCATATGGTCAATATCTGAAAGTGTTTCACGATAGCTACAGAAGACCTAGCCACTTGCTGATTGCTACATGAAATGTTTACTTTTACCTGATGCAAGGAATTGCTTGGAAAAAAACTCCACTCTGCAACTTCTAAAGGCACCGCGCGTTCTTCACTTTATTTCTAGAACCAAGACATGGAGTGCAGTGGTCCGTGTGTGTGCCAGTCAATAAATCCTATTCCAAGAATTATAGCTTGACCATCACTTAAAAAGTTTTGATTTCAAATTTAAGTGGCAGGACTCAACTGCACCATTAAGTTCTGGCTAGCAAACATGAGAGTCATCATGGCAGAAACCAACATGTCTGTGTAAGATAGGCTAAGTATTAAACTAAAAGCTCATGTCGATAAAAAATAGAGAAGGTAGGTGCATACCTTTTTTTGCTGACCAATGTCTCTTACGTAGGAGTGTTAACGGAGCGGATACGGGTTCGGATATGACACTTACCATATCCATATCTGCTTTCTATAAATGGATACGGATACGGATACAGATTATCTTCGATAAGAAAAAAAAACCTTAACCATATCCGCACTCATCAGAAAAGGATACGGTTCGGATATTTGAGAATCAGATCGGATACAATCACGGATATGAAACGGATATTCGCCAAATGGATATGAATCAGATATGAATTAGTACACATATGTATAAATTACAACCAAATAGGTAAATGTATGTGGTTGTTGGCTTCTCCTTGCATAAATGTATGTGGTATGTGGTCGCAAATGATAAAAATATAATACCACAGTTTGTTCTTCATTAGACACTTGAATTGAAGGATTAGACATGATTTCTATTCAATGAAATTAAAAAAATCTTATAGTCACATATAACATATTGACAATGAAATTAAAACTAGAGTTTTGATTCGACCTTATGGAACAGACGGTGGATCTGAAGGAGGAATCAGGATCGTAAAGGTGCCAGAGGTCGGCGAAGAGGAGGCAGGGGAGGAGGGAGGAGGTCGAGTGACTCGACGAAGCGGCTGTCGGAGTTCGAGGGGAGGAAGATGAGGCGGAGCCGCAAAGGGAATGGTGGCGGAGGGCGGCAAAGAGGAGGCGAGAGATCCGACGACCGGATCTGAAGGAGTGGCGGCGGCGAGATCTGACGGCGTGCGGCGAAGACGAGGCGGGCGAAGACGAGGTGAAGACGACGAGATTTGACGACGGCGGGAGACGGGGTGAAGACGAGCGAGAGATCCGACGACGGGATTTGAAGGAGTGGGAGCGGTGAGATCTGACGGTGTGCGGCGAAGACGAGGTGGGCGAAGACGAGGCGGGTGACTGGAGTGGAGGCGAAGACGAGGTGGGCGGCGGGTCGTGTTGTAGAAATTGAGCAGAGACTAGAGAGACTGGAGTGGAGACAAGGGTTTTTTAGTTGGGCGGTTACGGGTTTGGAATTTTGGACATCAATTTTAAACTAGTACCACTTGTGTTTGTGAACCAGAACAATCATCAGCTACAAAATTGATGTTAAAACATGTGAGCACATTAATTCCTCGTTTGCTTTTGTACAGAGGACCCTCTTTCTCAAAAATTTGCCTGATATTAGAAACACAACGAATCTCATTACTTTTAAAATGATCTTATTAACATGCAACAAGATGTGATCATGTTTGTTTATTGATACTGAAGTTTAAAAACCTCACTTATATATGACTATATCACCAGGCAAAACTTCGCCTTAATTTATATACAACTTTTACTAACCATACGCTGGAAAAAAAATCTTCACAATCCACTGTTGTCGAGTGCTAGGCGCAGCTCTGTTGACAGGTATCAATGCAAGGTCCCACATCAATCTCCTCTGCCATATACACAACAAGCATCAAAAACATACACAAGAAGAAGAAAAATCAACGAGCACAACTAAAATTTACTTCTACCTGGATCAAGTGGAAAGCATGAGAGCTTGATACAAGAAGAGATGCAATCAGAATCAATCACATTCAAATCGTTCGTGTTCATATAGTTGATGTAGCAACTGATATAACAAGCCCACCTGGGATTTTTATCTTTACATGACTCCACATAGCATGAAGTGTAATTCGAAGCTGAGATTTGTCCAGCAAACAAAAGTGGAAGAAGAGCTAGACTTAGAGTTTCGTGATTTGCCTTCATTTTCCTTTCTATGAGAAATATGTAACAAGATGAGTCTCTTTGTTTGTGTCTTATATGAGACAACTCTCAGTACAAGCATACATATTGTGTGAGTACTTGAGTACAAGTAACTGTTTACGTATTTGCAAGTGCTACATTGTATTATGTTAATCAACTTAGCATTAATTGCTCTAAATTATGGAATTAAATCCCGGTTTTCTAGTTCATCTCGGTGTGTTTTGCCATTTTTATAGTCATATATATTATAAAACAAGTTTTTCTGCTGTTTCTTCGTTTTCTCCTTCTGAAGTGAATTTTCCGAATTGCATAAACATCCTAATTTTAATTTAATTGTCAGATTTTCTAGCTGATGAACACTTAAGAATTAAAAAAAATGCTCGAGGATAGTCTTTCCATGCTATCTTCTGTTTGCATAAGCACTGCTTTTTCATCTGACTGCCATATTTTCTTGCTGATGGAAACTAAGGAAGCAAAATTTTCTTTTTCACGGGGATAACTTTTCCATACTATATATCTTCAGTTGGATTATATTCCCTTCACTATGAAAAATTGACAATGTCTCAATATTGGTTAATTTGTTCTTTTACATATCAATTAAAAATAATAACAATGTAACTGAATGTCATCATTGTCATCTTATCTCTGTGTTATTGTACGCAAACAGAAAATTTTTTAATATCATGCTTTTTAGGCTTAAAATAGGACTGACAGTTATGAGTCTCACATTGATTTCGTGTGGGAATCTCAATCCATTCTTGTTTGGACTGGATAATGGTTGGAACGGGGGTAATCAACTATAAAGTTAAACAGTTTTCACGCGAAAAGTTGCTACTTCAAAGATTTTTATCAAATGGACTGAGGATGTTTATTCCCACATGCTATCTTTATGACTTAAATGTCGCTATGTATTTATGACGATGTATTTGGCCATGCATTAGTATGAATAGATGAGTGGATTAAAGCAGGATAATTCACTCATAATTATAAGCTTTCTGCAATATTATTATTATCTATCCCAAACTGTTGGAAACATAATATATAATATAGCGGAAAAATGCATATCAGGTAGATTAATCGAAAATAATTAAAATCTAGAAAAATACCTGAAACGCTTTCTGAATTTCTTTGATAATTCGTCCCAAGATCAACACAGTAGTTTTCTCAAGAGAAAAAACCTCCAACTGAAATCCACCCGTCACCGAAGAGGAACAATACAGAGAGATAGGTTCTCAAAATCTATTTCTTTTTTCTCATCCCTTTTTTTTTAGGCTACATATGAGCCCTATATATAGGATTGGATCTGCCTTATGGATTTCAATTTTAAAACAATTCTTAATTGTTTAAAACTCTTATCCATAATATTTAAAAATAGAATATTCTTTCCATAACAATTAGGATAGAAATAGATTTGTTCAAAAACTTTATCCATAACAATTAAGGATAGAATTAGAATTGTATTGTATGTATACCTCTTCTTATGACATTAGTGAGACCAATTGGGTCCCATATCGAGAACCAATTATTAATCAAATTAATAATTTTAATTTAACAATCAAATCCCTATCCGACCAACTGTTCATAAAAGCTCTTTCATAATATGGGATTAAATATTCGTGAATAATATTATCTTACATTCAGTCCCCTCCAGTATCAATTGATTTTAGAAAATTTTATTGAGCAGGACAAATCACCTACTTGCTCATTCCTAAAATTGCAATCCCATGATATTAAATAAAAACCATTTTTGAAACATCAAAAATATTTTATTTAATAAGAAAATAAATTTAGAAGAATAATTTTCAAAAACTACCCGTCGACGGGAATTTAATATATTCATGGGATATGCATAATAAATTAACTCATAAAAAAAATGAGTATACTGGATCCTATCTAGATATCCATCACTTCCCTAAATGAAATCTAATAACCCAATATTTCAGGTTGTATAACATTTGTAAAACAAGCTTAACCATCATATCAAAGTATATTAGATTATCAAATCGAAAATGATAATATCATCAAGTCTAAGGGACCATGTAACAATTCAGATTCTCTATCTCTTAGGTGACTCGTCCTAGAGAATCCAAATAAGGTCTTGTGCTACACATATCAAATATGCGTTTATGACATACACACGGGGAATCTTCATTCCCGATAGCTGAGATCAACTATCACATCTAATATATCGTTGTCATGCATAATAACCTGTTATAACTAAGCTATCCTTTACTAGTTATAGGTTAAGCACAAATTTAAGAAATCTCTGAATTAAATCATATCTCCAAGCAAGTGACCATCACAGTGCACGATCTAACAAAATAATCTCTAAGGATAAAATAACAATTATATAAAAAGATACCCAAACAACATGTGCAATAATAAAACTCAATTAATAATCAATAAAAAATGTATTGGATGTTTAAGGGCATATAACACTACTCTAGCACAAACATTGTGTTGCTACACTGAAACATTGAATTTTATAAAAAAAATTGAATGTTATAATTTTGTGCTAGCAGATCCCCGCAATCCAGTTTGCTTTTTATGGCCAAAACCTGCACATTAATTGAGTTTTCGATTTAAAATGTGCATCTTGTTACAACCGAAAATTTGGTGCCTATCTTAAAATCTTTATCATGAAATTTAGGAGTAATATTCTTTTCTAGCAATCTAATATATTTCACAATCAAGACGAGACCACTAGCGGGATTTGTGGCAATTATCGTTACATTCGTTGACGCAAGCTTCTCCATGTCAAGCCCATCTGTCATAAATTACAACGAGTGTCAAAAATAAGCATAAGTAAGCAAATAAGAAATGATAGAGACACACTTTAAGGCACACCACCAACCACTCCCTCTCTCTCTACAGTGCAGGGAGCCCACATGTGATTTTTTTAAAAAATCACATGTGGTGCCCCCTGCACTGTAGAGAGAGAGAGAGGGAGTGTGGTTGGTGGTGTGCCTTAGAGTGTGTATGTAGCGCCTCTCTAAGCAAATAACTATATCCACATATGCATCTATATACATAAGTACATACCAGGTTTGAGATTAAAGCATGATGATTCTGTTGAATATCATATCTCCATGATAGTGTTTTGATGATAACAATTTATATTGTGTGGACTAACTTTCATATGCAGATTTCAATATCAGAATATGTACAAGTGCAAGTGGATATCAAGGCATTTTTGAAGTGAAGAAAATGAAGAACAAAAGATAATGTATTTGAATTTTTCTTTACTTAGAACATTTGTACAAGCCTTGATCACATTCACACGCACACACACACAATTTTAGAACACACTAACACAGGCTTAGTGTGTTGGTTAACTATAGAAATCCCCTATGTTAACCATTAGAATAGTAGTTAAATTTTAATTATAAAAACTCATTATTTCTGAATATTTGATCTTAATAGTCGACTAATTAGAATAGTAGTCGACTACACATGTATATAACTCAAATACAAGTTTCTGTCTGTTTACAGTATAGTCGACTAATTAACATTATAGTCGACTACTGAAGAAAATGTCATTTTTCAAGTTTCTGTCAAATTACAGTATAGTCGACTAATCATCATTATAGTCGACTACTGAGAACATTTTCCGAAAACACAGAGTCTGTCTGAACTCAGTGTAGTCGACTAATGACTACAGTAGTCGACTACAAGAGACAGTTTTTCAGTTTTCAGAATTTGAATATCTGACAGTTTTTGGCCGTTTTTTAAACGTTTTTTAAACTTTAAAAACTTGTCTTTTCAAGGGATATATATAGGTTATTTGTTCAGAAAAATGAAACAGATATACATACCCATAAGTTTTGATTCTTGTATAATTTCCCAAGTGAAAAACATTCTGATTTTCTGAAAAAGAAGAGTTTCTGAAATTGCCTATATACTTTCATCAAATACAAATCAATTTGGCAATTTTACAGAGATTAAAAGAATCCTAAGCCACTGCTGCACTTCATTACACATTCAAGGCTTATAGGATCATTGTGTTATTACTTCAACAAGTTTTCTCTCGGTTGTGAGAGGGTTAATCTCTTGGCTTAGAGATTGGTATTCAAATTGGCAAGGAGTGTGTCAATTGGTGTTGCAATTTGCAGGGACTTGCAAATTGGTCAGGTTTGAGTTTGATTTTGTAAGTTTATTCAAAATCATAGTGAAAACTCTCAAGCGGGATTTGCTTGGGGACTGGATGTACACCGGTTCGGTGGAACCAGTATAAAATCCTTGTGTTTGTGTTTGCAAATTTCTGAGATTGCCATTTTTCTTTGCAATTTATTATCTACTTTGCAATAATTTTAAAAGAACACTATTCACCCCCCCTCTAGTGTTCTAGTGTATCTATTTCAGATCCTACAGATTCGACACAGTCAACAAGGCATTCGGCTCGATCACCAATTATACGAGCAATTACTTTGACAACTCCATCGCCCAGCGCACAGCTTCCTCACAAGCAAGCTTACAGAGGAACTTCGGGAGTCTGGTCAGTGCACCACTGGACAACATATGTTGTAGCACAAAAGTCTAAAACAAATGACTGCCTAAATAACTAAAGCTGAGAGAGAGATATGAAAAAAGACGATCACTATCGCTGGGCTTGATCCTTAAAGTACTCTTAGTCCTGCGAAGAAAAAACAGTTCCCGTGTCTGGGGCAAGCAAACCCCAGACACTGCTAGAAAATGAACTATTGCCGACGGGACTTTAGCGACGAAAAATTCCGTCGCTATAAGTCATGTTATAGCGACGGAATTTACCGTCGCTAATTTTCCTTCGGCAAAAAAGTTTTGCCGACGGAAATTTTAATATTGGCGACGGAAAATTTCCGTCGCCATTAATTTCCTGACAGAAAATTTTTGTCAGGAAATTTCCATTGCTAAAAGGGATTTTAGCGACGGATTAGCCGTCGCTAAAAGTTGTTTTAGCTACCCTCAATGTACTGACGGTATTTTGGCGACGGAATTTAATTTTTTCCGTCGCTAAAAGTTTTAGCGACGGATTTTTGACTTTTAGCGATAGATTTTTCCGTCGCTAAAAGGCATGTTTCTAGTATTGAGGGGAGGCAGAAAACTCCCAACAAACATGTAAAATGAAGAAATTATGCGCGTGTAAGTGTAAGTGATATATAAAGAAAAGATAAATTCTAAATTTATAGTGATAAAAGAAAAGGCTAAATCATAGAGATAAAAAATAATGTCCGTCACCAACACACAAGCATATTATACATATTTTAGATGATACTTGAATTAGAGAAGAATATTTTCATGTATATAAATCGGTTCCCCGTAAACCGTCTCGGGAACACGACTTCAAGTCAGGTATTGGCCTTTTGGCCCTTGTATATATATAACTCAGGATATCAGGAATGCGCAAGTGCCCGTTTATATACATGTTATATTCTCCGTCTAATTCCCCTTTTATAAACCCCATAGTTTCTGTTTAATCTAAGTGACTGTGCATGAAATGTTGTGCACTAACCACAGAGTTACCGTGGAACGACTTTCGTAAAACTATGAATGATAACCGTGACCCAGAACATGTCCAATCAAGAGGGGTGCATCGTCTAGTTGATGATATATAGTAATAGATAAGGAAAAATCTCATATCGGGATATTGATATCGAGAGCATAACCATGCTATGAAAGCACGCTTATAAATCATATTTTTGACGGAAGTCGTCTTCATGCACAGCCTAGCCTATTTGATGACTTCACTATAAGTTAAAAAAACTAGTAAGGGAACTAATATTTTTAAATGACAAAAAGAGGGAATTTGATAAATAATCACCTAATCCCTAAACAAAAACATTAATCCTAACCATGAACCAAAACCGGCATAATACCCACTTCTGTTGGTATGCAAAACATCAAATCATTCTCATAAGATAACAACTCTAATAAACAGTCAAGGCCCACAGAATCTCAGGCCCAATACAAATTTTTTTTTATTTTGTGATAGCTACAATATTTGAACACCGAACCTACATGTTACCATGTAAACATGCTAACCTCTACAACTTCTTTGCTAATATGACTTAAGGAAAGGATGAAGAATATATAAAAGTTTACACTCAGTCCAAATCTATTCCTTATGTTCCCCCTAGTTCTCGGCTATTTGTAACAAAGCTGTCGTCGTCAAAATTATCCAACTTTTTCCTACACAAATTAGGCTTGCAATAATTTGGTCATAGAGTTATCAACTATTTACAGCTAATGCCATCAAACCAATATATCAACAAGAGATTTACATATTCAGCCAATTATCCTTCGTTTGCTGATCACATGGCTTGCAGATTGTCCAAATGCTGTCCACTGCATTCTAGATTCACCAACACATCTTACTTATTTAATAGAGCTCGTCTCAAATCCAAATGCTTCATTGACTCGGATGCTTCAACCACACTTAGATAAATAGGAGCAACAACAATATTAACAACAACAAAAGATGTCTGACTCAGAGTCACAAGTGAAAGCTATGCATGAATTTTTTTAAGGTAATAATCTAATACTTCATTGACTCCTCAAACTCGAGAACATGTGCAGGACTAGGTAATTATTTTTTTGTAAAATCTCTTATATACTTTTATGATTGACTACTTGCACTAGAGAAAATACGATTTTTACTTAATAGATAATATTTGCTTAATTGATATTTTTTAATTATGTGATTTTTTAAATATTTCAGGCTATCCATGCAAGATTAGGAGAGGGGGTAGCTCGAGTCTTCTTTTTGAAAATGATTAGAGATTAAAGGATGTGTCTTTCTCAGACTTTTATTTTAATTTGATTAGATAGTTCCACGTATTTTTCTTTGGAACAATTGAGATATTAACTCTTGTTATTAGTATTGGATATTGAGGATGGTGGAATTTTATTAATTAATATTATTAATGAATGGAGTTTTTGTTTTCCCTTTTGTTCATTATTGGGTATTAATTTTTAATATATTTGTGTTGTGAATCTCAGTGTCATGTTGAGAATAATATGAAGGTTTTTTATGATAGTTGCATATGAATGAAAAAATTATCATTAATGTATATTAGTAATTTATAGTCTACAATGACGGTTTTATAAACCGTATTTAGTACATCAATGAAGGAAAAGCACCATCGTTGACAAGTTACTAATTATTCACCCTGAGGACTTTTATGACGGTATATAACCGTTATTAATTGGTCTTCAATGATGGGGTTGTCACCCGTTGTTACACAATAACAATGGGTGTAACAAACTATCATTACACAACAACAACGGGAATAAAAAACCGTCATTTTACAGTAACAACAGGAAAAAATTCCCGTTACTGATGGTAAAGACGGTGATAATTAGCGTCGCATATATGAATAACGGTAATATGATCCGTCGTTGTAGACTCTATAACGATGGTTATTATAACATTCGTGACACTTTAGTGAAGAAGGTTTCAATGACGGGTGACGAATGGATTTTCTCCTGTCGTTGGCATACAATAACAAAGGTTTTCAGCTCTTTAACGATGAAAATCCCTTCGTTAAATACATAATTCTCTTGTAGTGGGGTTTAGCGTAGCCCCCGGTTATTCCCCAACAAGTGAGTCCTTAAAGTGATGTATTTATGGGCTGGAGAGCAACTCAAATGCAAGAGATACGTGTATCTATGAATTCCCACGTGCACATACGTGCATGCAATTTTATTTATAAATTAAATTGATTGATAATGAGAGCACCCAAAATGTGTGAATGTGCATATGCACATACTCACATGCAAATTTTAAAAAGTGGACGGTAAAAAATTCCTATCATGTTTCGTAAGGAGATAGAGAGCCATTTTGATACTCAAGGAATTGAAAACATCCAACGTGTGTACACTCTAATTATCAATCACTGCTCAACGCCAATATATATAGAGTCGACATAATAGCAATACTGCAATAAAGCATGCGTGAGAGCAACTAAACATATTGTTGTGCGCGGCGCGGAAGCGGTCGAATCACACACAATCCAAACAAGAGAGATCACAACCAAATAAACAAGCACAATCACCAAATAACACAAGAGATTTACGTGGTTCGGCAATTTGCCTACGTCCACGGGACAAGAAAGGGGATGTGTTTTTTTTACTAATAGAGAAAGAGTATAAACTGAGATTACAAATCACTCGAAGGAACAAACTAATCTCACCAACAAGCTCTTAATCTCTCCCAACAAAACCCTAAACAAATAGCTCAGAAAATAACTTTTTTCTATGCTCCCAATATCCCCAATTTGCTTCTCCAAATTCTCTCTTCCAATTGTTCCATATATATAAAAATCCTAAAATCATAAACATACTAGGAATTCCAAACCAAAAGCCAAATCAAATTAGGAATCCTAATAACCTATTACCAAAATAGATTAGGAATCCTAATAACCTCATGTTACCAAAATAGATTAGGAATCCTAATAACCTCGTGTTACCAAAATAGATTAGGAATCCGCTATCCAACAATTCTCCACCTCGGCAAAGTTTTTTCAAAACTGACCCGACACTAATACCAACCAAACGTCTCACTTGTTGCGTCTAATACGAAGTGGAACAAATCCACGAAAACGTACTCAATCCACAACAAGTCGAGAACCCAAACGAGAATGCGAACAAACTCCAAATGTTGGTATCAACTCACTAAACCGGCTGCATCATAAATAACTGCCTACGTATCCTCTTGTCCAAGGAATCAAGCATTCACGTAGTTCACCAAAATGACCTCCAAAGGCCTCAATCCACTAGAAGAGTTCGCAACCCTTCTCCAACATCACGATCAAGTCTAAGGCTGATAGCACCTTCAATGGTCCCAAACTGAAATCATCCAAACATCTCCACCTGAGATGAACCAATGGCCATATCCAGACTACATCTATCAGCTGCGCTCAAATCAATCAACCTATCATCTGTATCCAAATCAACACGATTCCCAATCTGTGTCACATCAGCTGGAATCCCAAATGATGCAGTATGATCTGGAGTCTTCACCCAATGTGGAGTAGCATCACTCTCCACCCGCTGTGATGTCCCAAAGATCTGATCACCACTCTCCACCTGCCGAGAGTCAAACGTGACATACCTGCTCAGAACAAAGTCAGAAGCCAATACCTGATAATCAAACACGCCTCTGAATCCTAAATGTGTTATCGGATCAAATCTCACATCCACGATGTGACCAAGTACTGGGTAGCCAAACATTCGACGTAACCCAAAATCTGAAACAGCTCCACCAGATCTCATATCTCTACATGCAGCAGTCGGCAACCTATACATGAGACGGTCCAAACATGTCGTAGCCCGCATACCAATGCCAATGCTCGACATCAAATGCCTATCCTCCTCCAGAAAGGAACAGCTCCCCAAATCTGCTATCCCATCATGTCGCCTTAAAGTTTCCACACCAATGAAGTGTCTCCTATTGCCACGAGCTTGGCATAATTGCAAGAAAGAACTCCTACCATAATCAGAACGTCGGGTTAACTTTCTACCAACACACTTCCTCCATCTGTTGCGGGCTTCTAGGACTTCACACCAATGGGACTTGGTTGCAACCCACCAATGCCTAGAGCAATCCCCAACTACGAAAACCACATACCTATTGCCTCCCAATGATGCTCTCTTGGAAGGCCCCTGAATGCCTGAATGAACACCCCTCAGAAGACCCCTTGAATGATGGATAGAAATGCCAAACTTCACCTCGGTCTTCTTGCTCATACCAATGGGTTCACAGGACTTTAAACTGAAGGTCAAAGCACTCCTTAACAACCTATACACGATATTACCAATCAAATAACCCAGTATCAAACAACGCCACAGTCTAGCCGAATCTGATGAAGTCGTTAGCTCCCTATCAATTGTCGTGTATCCGAACAAATAATACAAATTTCTCCTTCTAACGCCCTTCATCATAATCATGGACCCTAATGTGACCTTCAAACATGTGTCCACCAAGGTCACCCTATAACCTGCTGTCTCTAAAGCTCCAAGTGAAATGATGTTCATCTTCAATTGCAGAACGAATCTCACATCATCCAACTCTCGCATCATCCCATCACTCATCCTAATCCGAATAGTACCAATACTACCAATAGAGCATGCATGTCCATTACCCATGAGCACGACATCTTCTCTTTCCAACTTCTAAAAGCTGAAGAACCAATCCCTCCTAGGACAAACATGATAAGAAGCACCAGAATCTAACATCCACTCCATAGAGTCGGCATCACAAACTGATGGTAGTGCGGATAACGAATGTCCTGAAGAATCCGAATCTGAATTATTACCACCAGTCTTGACAACATTCACCTCTGAAGTTTGTACAACTTTCCCCTTATTCTTCTCAGCTCGATCTAACTTTAGGCATTTAGCTTTTCAATGTCCATCTTCTTTACAAAAAGCACACTGATTCCTACGAATCCCATGATGTGCACCTCTAAGCTGCGACCTCCTGCTTCGGTTTGAACCACGACCTTGAACTACTAATGCATCTCCCAATGCCTTCTCGGAGGACTCATCAACACTCTTCCTCAACTCATAATTCATCAACGCTGAGGTCACCTCCTTATAGCTAACAGTAGTGCTTCGGTACCATAATCATCCTCGGGCAACGAACACAAAAGTAGCATCGCCTTGTCTTCATCCTCAACCATAATATTCACATTTGCCATGTCTGAAAGTAGCTTCGTGAAGTTGTTAGCATGCTCCCTGATGGAAACTCCCATTTTTATCTTGAACTGGTAAAACCTCTTCTTTAAGTGAAGCCGATTCTCAATGCTCTTAGTAAGATACTTTTCATTGAGTGTTTCCCACATCCTCTCGCCGACGTCTCGTTCATCACATCATAAATAAGATCCGGCGTCAAGCATGACTGAATAACTCCACACGCACTACTATTCATCTTCTTACAAACCTCTTCTTCCATATCAGCAGGTTTCTCTTGTAACTCAAGAGTCTCTTCCAAGTTTAGAGCGTCCAACGCATCCATCACTTGACACCTCCACAAACCGAAATTGATCTTGCCATCAAACTTCGGAACATCAATCTTCATGTTATTAATGCTCAAACTATGTATCGTCTTCGTACGAGACGATCCCGATGTGCTTGCTTCACCCATATTGTCGATCTAACTCTTCAAATAGGAATCCTTTCAGAGAATCCTTCAAACAAGCCTCAAGCCGAACCTGAAGCTCTGATACCAATTGTTGTGCGTGGCGCGGAAGCGGTCGGATCACACACAATCCAAACAACAGAGATCACAACCAAATAAACAAGCACAATCACCAAATAACACAAGAGATTTACGTGGTTTGGCAAATTGCCTACGTCCACAGGGCAAGAAAGGGGATGGGTTTTTTACTAATAGAGAAAGAGTACAAACTGAGATTACAAATCACTCGAAGGAAAAAAAACTAATCTCACCAACAAGCTCTTAATCTCTCCAAACAAAACCCTAAACAAATAGCTCAGAAAATTCCCCTTTTCTGTGCTCCAAATATCCCCAATTTACTTCTCCAAATTCTCTCTTTCAATTGTTCCATATATATAGAAATCCTAAAATCATAAACATACTAGGAATTCTAAACCAAAAGCCAAATCAAATCAAGAATCCTAATAACCTATTACCAAAATAGATTAGAAATAATCCTAATAACCTCATGTTACCAAAATGGATTATGAATCCTAATAACCTCATGTTACCAAAATAGATTAGGAATCCGCTATCCAACACATATATTAAGCCATATTGCTGGAACTGAAACAGGCAACCAACAATAGAATAATTAGTTGTACCATTAAATATTACATCAAATATTTCTGAACATCACTAAACGGCAGTAGTTGTCTATTATAAATCAGCCTTCAGAGAATCAGATACAATCACACAACTGAGGGCTTATTAACATATATTATAGGTCTATATGATTCCCTTAAAAAGATTTATGCTGCTAATTAGTGTATTTCTTCATGCAATCATCAACGCAGGCCTCCATATCCTTCCCTTCTGTTAGAGCAAAAAATCAAAACTTACGAAAGTAGTCACCCCAATTTTACACTAAAAAGTATTGTTATTGGGTAAATTTCACAAAACTCCCCCAAAAAGTTTGGCTGATCGTTTTAACATAAACCCCAAAAGGTCTGGAAATGTCACATAACCCCCAAACTTTGCACCTTTCTGAATCTATGTTTTGGGGTTAAGTGACACTTCCAAACTTTTTATAGGTAGAGAGAAAACAGGTCAAACTTCTTGTGCAGTTTTGTGAAATTTACCCTTTATTTTTGTTTTACCTAGGTCCAGATGAGCACAGGAGGACTTAAACGCACTCAAAGCTGCAGTTAGACTCAACCCGAGGGAGGCCGGAGGAAAAACTGATGTAGGCACAGACATGCACTCAAAGAAGCAAATATATTTGCAATGTATCTTTCCATGACCCTGAGACCTGCAACTAGGATAACAGCAACAAAAGCAGCCTTTGTAGCCTGCAGAGCTCTGCCCAATAAACAACAAGAGCATAAGAGCATAATAGTAAGCCTAGAGAAAGAGAAAAAGACCAAGAAGATCAAGTTATTATTCATCTAACCCTAGCCTCTCTTAAATATAGCTTAGGAGGATATTACAAAATAGATATGATATAAAATCATATCCAATCACATCCCGAATATCTCACAATCACATATTCCTAATAATTATTCCTAATCTAATAGATCTCTATAATATTCCTTAACAATCCCCTTCAAACTGGGGCATGTATAATATAAATGTCCAGCTTAGTTACAAATAAAACGCACACATTCCACCGATCAAATGATCCTTAGAGAATCCAACAACAAATTATTCTTCATTTTGGATCTAACAATCCTTTTTTAAAGGATCTTGTTAGTCTAAAGTGTAGACCCAAAGTTGAAGCCGAAGCTGGAATCAAAACGAGTGAGAAAATGAAGAAAAACAGGAGGAGGCCTGCACGGTCGACCGTGAATGTGCACAGAAGCTGACAAGAGGCTGGAGCTGAAGGCGGTCGACCGCGCCAACCTTATAGGGATTTTTAGTCTCAGGAATCAGTTCGGTCGACCGCGCCAACACTATAATGTTTTCTGCTCTCGGAAAAGTGGTCGGTCGACCGCGATACCTGCGCGGTCGACCGCCACGGTCGACTGCGACGTAGTCAAACAGTTTCCTAAACTGTTTTGGATTCTGTTTCTTTCAGGACTCTATATATACTAAACGTTTTTAGGGCTTACATACATACGAAAAAAGCGAGTTTTTGACAGCAGAAAAAAAGAGAATCTCAGAGAGATATAAAACCCTAGTTTGTGAGCTTATATTTCTTCTTCATTAATTAAAAGAATTGTGTGGTGTGGCTCCCGAGGACGTAGGCATGTTTCCGAACCTCGTTAAATCTGTGTGTTCGTCTCCTTTATTATTTCTGCAAGTTTTTATCTTTATTTGAGGTGAATTTTCCTACTTTCCTACTTTCAACACAAGGTCCGGAAGAGCAAGGGTTCGATTTAATTGTTTCAAATCCTCAACAGATCTAACAACAAATGATTATTCTTTAAGGATCTGACAAATAAATGATCCAAAAGGTGGAGTTGACTTTGGACTCGATCAAAGATCGGCAAGGAAGCAAAGGTCGATGATGATGATGAGATCAAATCACCAAGATTTATACGAGATCAATCATCGAAGGCGAGGATTTAGGGCATGAAGGTGATCGACGACCCGGACAAATAGTAACTTGTGGCCAATAACACCACGGATGAACAATAGCCCCTAACAGTATCTGCGGTGAATAAGTAATTGTGAATGAACAATACCGATGAACAGTACTTTTGCCTCCAGATCTATAAAAATCTACTAGCTCAAAAGATCAAGACTTGGGTTGGATGAACAGTACTCTCGAGCGAACAGTACCTGAGGGATGAACAGTGCTCTCGAGTGAACAATGCTACAAGAATGAGCAGTCCTGCAGCTAATGAACAGTGTTTTGGCTGATGAGAAAGAGTTGATATAGTTGAGGTCAGTGTCGAAGCCACCGAGAGGAAGCACATAGTACAGCAAAAACCCCTCGGCGACTGCGAGATCGTGGAGGAGGAAAGAGGTCTTTTTAGTTTCGATAACTTAGCTCTAATACCATGTAGAAAAATAGAAAAAGACCAAGAATATTAAGTTATTATTTATATAACCCTAGCCACTCTTAAATAGAGGTTAGGAGGATATTATAAAATAGGTATGCTATGAAATCATATTTGTTGATGCTCAATATCAAACAACCAATTAATTCAGGAGAGGATGCTTGCAGGGTGATGAAGGATGATGGAGGGCCCGCTCCCTTCTTCGACTTTATGCCTAGTTCTTGAACGAGGGTTTGATGTCCACACTACACAGACAAGAAGAACCCGTGAGAGGGCGAGGACCGGTTCCCCCATGATTCCTCCAACGATCAAGTTAGTTGATAAACTTAAGCTCGAGTGGAGTTTAGAATTGTGTGTTCTTATGCTATGTGCATTAAAGATGATCATCTCTCAGATTTAGGTCAGGAGGAAGATTTAGATTACTCCGAGAGTTTTTTTTAGGTTACCTCTTTCTGATAGTGAACAGCCTCCATATATAGAGTGGATATCCATGGCAGATTGGTTATTTCGGCCATACAGAATGGCGGTGGCAAAGTGTAAGATGAAAGGTGAGTCATCCCTTGCTTTAAAGGTATCGGTTGGCGACTGGAGGGGAAGTCATTTCAGCATGGGAGATGGTGTCTCCACGATATTCGAGAAGTGACTTGTGAGTGTGGCAGAAGTCATGTGGGCATACTGAGTCATCCCTAGCTTTACAGATATCGGCTGATGAGTGAAGAGGGAGTCATTTCATTTTGGGAGAGAGTGTCTCCACATTTTCTAGGAACTGATTGAATTGACAAGTCATGGAGATTTGTCAGGCCAAAATCTGGATAAGGCTTGTCCAAAATGGACTGAGATGTCAACATATGCTCTGGAGAAGAGGCTTGAGGCTGGGGTCGAGTCCTCAATTTAGTCGACAGTAGGAAATATTCGTTAAGTCATTTCTGAGAAATGCCTAGTGAGTAGTCGAGTGTCCTAAATAGGATCATCCTCGATGATAGGATCGACCAATGCCGCCTTTCGTGTTGACTTAGGAGTGTCGGTCTATCCGACTGGTTGAAATGTCGTCTCATCTCAGCTAATAATCATCTCTTGAGTTGATATGGAGATGTCGACTTGTCTGAGAGTTCAAGATCTCTCGTACCGGCTAGTATCGCCTCTTGTGTTAACACCAGAGTGTCGGCTTGATGAGTCGGTAGGGCCGAGACCTCTACAATTGTGCCTTGGGTTTATCCTTTGATGAAGGGCCAAAAGCTTGAAATTCGACTGAGGAGTCGTTGTGCCTTGGGTTTACCTTGAATAGGTACCAAGGTCTTAAAATTTGACTGAGGAGTCAAATGCCTAGAACTCATGAGAGTTGACAATGGATTTCTTTCCTCTAAGGCCGAGAGACGACTGTAGGAGTCAGCCAAAGGCTTGTGCCTTGGGTTTATTCCTGATGAGGTACCAAGGGCTTATCCATGATGATCGATGAGAGCCGAAGGAATCGGCCATATGTTATGCATTTGGCTTACCTTGATAAAAAGCCAAGGGCTTGCTATCCGACTGAGGAGTCATTATGCATTGGGTTTACCCTGAAGAGGTACCAAGATCTTGAAATTCGACTGAGGAGTCGAATGCCTAGGACTCTTATTGTATCATTTTGCATGTACTGTATCTTGGGTGAGTGAACACCATAACAATATCCAATCACATCCCGGATATCTCACACTCACATATTCCTAATATATTATTCTTAATCTAATAGATCTCTATAATATTCAATAACAGTAGGAACTATGATAGCCCTCATAATCTTAGTCTCCATAGTTTTTATAGCACACTAATTGAAATCTAAAACTAGCACTACTGATTTATATAGGTTTGAAGCTACAATGTCACACGTTATTTACGTGATTGAATCCTAGAGCTAGATCTATGCAGTTTGATGATAGGCAACTAAGGATAGTTTGTGCTGAAAAAGGAAAGAATGAAATAGCTGCTAGAATGGTAATAATATGTCTTTGAACATCTAATAAAAATTATGTAATATTCTAAAAAAATATTAATATATTTAATTGTTGTACATATAATTTGGATATCATTTCTATAATTATTGTAGTATCCTTAAAAATTATTTTGTTAGATCATGTATTGTGATGGTTGTTATGGTGTTTACTAACCCAAGATACAGGTATTTACAAAATGATACAATCATAGCCCTGACAAACTAGCCTCAACCAACTTAGTGGCCCAAGCCCAACAGAGGTCCCGTCGACTCATCAAGTCGACATTCTTTTAGGCCGACACAAAAGGCGAGGTCAGCCGACCTTATCGTCGAAAATGATCCACCAAGGGCACTCGACCATTTACTTGGCAACTCACAAAGACGACTTGATGGACATTCCCTATTATCGACTAAGTTGAGGAATAACTTTCGCTTCAAGCCTCTCCCCCAGAGTATATGTCAGCATCCCAGTCCACCTCGAACAAGCCTTATCCTGATTCTAGCCTGATGGTCTCCATGACTTGTCAGCTAGCCACATGCCATCTGCCACACCCTCAATCACTTCCCAAAAAATGCGAGACACACTCTCCTATACCGAAGTGACTACCCCTCCATCGCCAGCTGACACCTGTAAAGCAAGGGATGACTCAGCCCGCCAACGTGCCTTCTGTCACGCTCTTAATCACTTTCCCAAAAATACGAAGACACCCTCTCCCGATTACCGAAGTGACTTCCCCTCCAGTCGTCAGCCGACACCTGTAAAGCAAGGGATAACTCAGCTCTTAGCCCGCACTTCATCATCGCCTCTCTATACTTGGCTAGAAGTTACCCATTTATCCCCGTGACTCGGCTCTTAGCCCGCACTTCACCACTGTCGCCGCCCGTCGGCTACCCGCGATGCTCGTGAACAAACAGTCGATGGGGGTTTCCTGCTGTCGGATGTAGTTTCGATCCTGTCGACGATGGGAAAGAAGGATAGGATGAATGTTGGGACCGACTCCTCCTCCGACTTTATGCCCGATACTGAGCATGCGGGGTGAACTGATAGCCTGCACATGCAAGAATCATAGGAATACGGGGCTAGTTTTCCCCGTGGTATCTCCGACGGTCAAGTCAGTTGGTGAACTTGGGGAGGTTTTTTTGAGAGGCCCCTAGGCCATTGAGGTCCTTGTAGAGGATTTTTCCTCGAGGGTTATTAAAATGCTCTTGATGTAAAAAAATCCCAACGGGGAGTAAAGCTCAAGTGTAAGAAGAAGCAGAGAGCAACTTAGGATGAAGCTAGATTTCTTGTGCTGCTATCTTTCCCTGGGCTCGTTCATATATCTTTTATCTTCTTATCTTATATCACAAAGAAGTTGAATGTATTTTTGAAGTACACCACAAACTTCTGGAAATACGAACTTTAATTATTTTTTTGTTTCAATGAGCATAAATGTTAATTTTACATATATGAAAATTTGTGTTTCTAATTTATTACTTAAAAAAGGTTAGGAGTCACCTCTTTTTTCTGCAATAAATTCTTCTATTGTGCATCATATAAGAGTTTTTGATACATCAAATAATGTTACTTTTGCTCTGTTTGTGTTATTTTCCATGAGGATCTGAACTAAATAACTATATTTTTTTATTTTCAATTTACCTTAGGTTATAATGTTAATATTTGATTTTTTATATGTTTATTTCATGAAAAGGGGACTTAACCTTAATACTATGTTGTCACATATTTTGTGACATTTATCATTTGCGCACTCTTATTAATATCTCTATCGACTTTCTTGTTGTAGCCCTCGTAAGCGTAAAACCACAGCTCAACTCTATTGTAAATGGTAGTTATCTTTACATTATAGGTCTAATAGTGTGTCTATATATTGGTAAACTATTTTTAGGATCAATTGTGTGAATTTTTGAGTAGGTCTTGTAACAGCATACCTCTTTCGAATGTTATGATGATTGCATATATCAGTAATCTGAATTTGTGTTGTATTTATAAAGAGTCTTAATCGAGATGTTTTTACTTTTGCAGCTTGTTCTAAATGAGCCCAACATATTAGTTTTAAAATGTGATATTTTTTATTGTGTTATGTGGATGTTTGTTTGGTTTACTTACTATTCTCTTATTTCTTTAGTAAATTATATCTTTAGGTTGATATATATTATTGATACAATTTACAATGACATGTATATCTTCCCTACACATTTGAGACAGAAAAAAGTGGATTTTATGTTTAGTGGCTTTAATAAGAATTTTAGTAATGAAATATGTCACCTTCATATTTAAAGATCTTAAAATTTGATAGTACTATTACATGCTTATTTTTAGTATGTTTTCAAGAAATGATCATTCATTGGTAGTCATATCCCCAAATAAAGTTACACGCACAGTCATGACACTATATAGGAAAAAAAAGGTTGATTTTATTTTTTTACTTATTGTAAATAAGTATCATGTGTATATCTTTTGTCTATTATAGCGATTTCTCTCCCCTTATCTGGCTTGTTACATTTTGATCAATAGCTTCACTTTAGTTTCTATTATAAGATTATTTGTATATAATTTTATATTAATTTTAAGATTTCTTTAATATTGGAAGAATAAAATATAAAACTTTATAAAAATTTACTAATTTTTCTTATATTTTTCATAAAGAATGCTTTTCTGATCGGGACAAAGTTGTTCAATATGTTTTTCAAGAGGAACTCAGCTAGTGCTTCTTTGATAATTATATCGTTTGTCAATGTTAATTAAAGTGATTCATGAATGTTCCTAAATTTTGGGTTTATTTTCTTGAATAATTTCTAGATTTAATGTGTACTGATTATAAGTTCTAAAATTTGAGGGCTTTTGCGATTTTTAACTTTTAAGAGAATTTTTGTTATTTTTATAACTTTGAGGTTTTTTTTACAATTTTTAAATTTTTAAGTGATTTATGAAAATCCTTTGAGTTCACCTATGTTGTTTGCAAATTTTAAAATTATAGAATTTCAAGTGCTTTTTTATAATTTGAACTTTTGAGGTTATTTTACAGTTTTTGAAACGATAAGGGCGTTAATTGAAAGTTTTAAATTCTTTGGGGGACTATTGTTAATTTTCAGATTTCATTTTTATTTTTTTAAGTTTTGAAAAGTTAGAGTGTTTTGTGTAATATTTGAACTTTTGATGATATTTTATGAATTATAATATGTTACCTATGTGTGATTTCTTAGTGTAATTTTTTTAAACTATTGAGCTATTAATGGTAGTTCGCATAGGATTAGTAGATGATATAATTAGTATTAGTATAGAGTAAGATTTAAATGAAATATTAATACTTTATGAATTATAATATGTTACCTATGTGTGATTTCTTAGTGTATTTTTTTTAAACTGTTGACCTATAGGTAGTTCACGTAGGATTAGTATAGGATATAATTAGTATTAGTATAGAGTAAGATTTAAATAAAATATTTAAAATAGTATTTCATGTATTTTATTATTCTTATTTTTTAAAATTAATGAGCTATAGGTAGTTCACATTGAATTAATATCAAATATAATTAGGATTATGATAAATTAAGATTTAAATGAAATATTTAAAATAGTAAATGACAATATTGACCATAGAAAGCTTTTCCAGAATTCGTGCTTTTAAAGGGAGTATGTTCTACAGTCTCAATATTGGTTAATTGTTCTATTACTTATATCAATTAATTATGTGAAATAAAATGAGAACCGATGTAAGTGAATGTCATCATGGTCACCTTATCTCTGTGTTGTTGTAATGCAAACGGATCAATTTGTTTATATCATGCTTTTTATGTTTAAACTAGGACTGGAAGTTGTGAGTCTCATATCGATTTCGTGTGGGGATCTAACTCCATTCTTATTTGGACTAAATAATGGTTTGGACAAGCCTACTCAACCACAAAATTAAAACAATTCCATACAAAAACTTGCAACTTGAAGATTTTTAGCAAATGGGTTGAAGATGTTTATTTCCGCATGTAATCCTGATGACAAAAATGTTGGCATGTACTTATGGTGACATATTTGGCCATGCATTAGGATGAATAGATGAATGGATTGAAGTAGGGAAACACACTCATAATTATGAGCTTTGTTCAATCTAATATTATATATCTATCTTAGACGTTGTCTTTCTACACTGAAACTTGAAGTTATAATAACATTGAATGCTATAATTTTATATTTTTAATAGTTCCTGCAGTTGAGTTTTCTTTTTATGGCCAAAACCTGAGCATTTATTGAGTTATCTATTTAAAATGTGCTTTTTGTTAGAACTGAAACTTGCATAGCTATTGTAAAATCTTTATCATCAATTAAAAATTATGAGTTATAATTCTCTTTTTTAACAATTTATATATTGAGTTAAGAGTTTGAGGTGAGGGCAAATTAACCGGAGTTTCTGTCCATTCATAGTTTGAAAGAATCTGTATGAAATTACTTCCATTTTTTGGAAAACAATACGAAATTACATGGTATGTACTGAATTACTTACAGGACTGATACTGTATTAGTGCAGGCTTTTGTCAGCACAAAAGATATTTATGCACTCAAAGAGGTTAAAAACATCATATTAGTTTAATTGAGTGGTTTACGACAAATGAAAGCTTCCATAGTTAGAACTTTCAATTTAGTGGAAAGAAATAATAGTATATGATCAACTGATATATACAAACTTGATACTAACTATTATTTCTTTGTATTTATTTTTTATGAGCGAAATACATAACAAATAATAGTCTAAGTTGCGTTGAAGATGTACAACTATATGATACTTGTACTACTTTAATTATAGCTCAATAAACTTATGGCTCTTTTGGGTCAAGATTTTTGTATTTATCTCTTTCAGAAATTTTCTCAAACTATGCTTCAGTGCAAATAACCAACCATAAATTATATCATGTTTAAAGTGATTTGAGATTCATGTTCTCTGAAATTGGTTTTTGTAATTAATATTACAGTTCAGTATCCTGTACTTGCTTAAGGTACGAGAAATTGATTTAACATGACGTGAGGTATTGGACATGGCTATTGCATGCTCGTGATAAAATAATACTGCTATTTATGAAATTAATCATAACAAATTCAATTCGATTTAGTTCAAAACAGTATGTATGTTGATTAAATTCAAAGCCAGTAGTTTTCTCTCCTGGGAAGAAAAACTGAAAGCTTTTGCTTGTGATCACAGAGAACAATTTCACTCGGGTTGACGGAAATAAGTTTATGCACCTCTAGAACAATTTTCTGTTGGAAAAGATCAGAGGGAATGAAGAGTTTACAAGTTGCTATTTGTTTCATTTTCTTTGTGAAAAATCTCCAGTTCAGGAAACTAATTACAAGGCACAATAGTAAAATAAGCTCATTTTTATAATAAGTAACCCCTTTAGAGATCAGTTGGTGTAATTGAGGATTAGCTGAACATAAGCCAACTGATTATTATTGAAAATAGAAAATACTGAAAGAGCAGTCAATACACATTTCTGATATCTTTGTATAACTCACACCCATAGCATGATCTTGTTATGCTATTATTTCAAATTCATACCAATTTAAGCCTGCAACATTTTATTATATCTTAGCAGTCGAGACTAGACTGCTAGCGCGACTTGTGGCAATTGTCGTTACATTGTTTGAGGCAGGCTGTCATGTCTAACCCTTCTGTCATAAATCAGAACAAGCATAAAAAATAATCATAAGTAAGTGAAAAAGTAAATACATGCATAAATGTACATGCATGCATACATATATTCATACCAGGCTTGAGATTATAGCACGACGATTCAGCACACTTTATTATGCAGCCAGCCGGACCACCAATTATACGACCAATTACATCAACAACTCCACCACTCAGTTTACAGGCCCCCTTGCAAGTAAGCTTGCAAAGGAATTTGGGGAGCCATAGTCCACACAGTGGACAACATAGGTTATAGCAAAACTCAGAGCCAGCTGAGCTTGGGCTTATGAGCAAGAAGAGAACAATAAAGAGAGCTAGGTTTCCCCTCATTGATTTTTGTTCCATGATCCTATTTTTTTGAATGATCAAGAGAGTCGTTAGGAGATGTATTTATAGGAGAAAGAGCACATCAAATGTATGAATGTGCATGTGCACATGTTTACACGCAAAATTTTTAAATTTGAAAAGTAAAAAATTTCTATCATGTTTCGTAGCACGATAGAGAGCCCATTTTGATACTAAAGCAATTGAAAACATCCAATTAGTGTGTACTCTTTCATTATAAATCACTGCTCGAACACAATATATACAGAGGAAACATAATACTACTGCAATGAAGAAATGTATGATCATAACCAAACGTAAGCTAAGCCATAACCAAATGTAAGCTAAGCCATATTGTTGAAATTAGCTTGAAATAGGCAGCCAACATTATGACAACTAATTATATCATTAGTTACACATAAATTTCACACACATAGATAATTCATAAGAAAGATTTCTGAACATTACTAAAAGGTAGTAGTTGTCCATTATTTATCATTCTTTAGATACAGTCACACAACTGAAGGCTTATTAACATATATTTATAGATTTATATAATACGCTTCCTTTAAAAAGATCCTTGTTGCTAAGTAGTGCATTTCTTCACACAATCATCAACGCAGGCCTCCACATCCTTCCCTTCTGTTGAGTCAAGATCAAAACTTACATCAGTAATCATTCCAGTTTCACATAAAAAAAAAGAACATTTTATTTTACCTGGGTCAAGATGAGCACATGAGGACTTAGCACACTCAGAGCTGCAGTTAGACTCAGCCTGAGGTGGGGCTCGGGGAAATACTGGTGTAGGTACAGAAATGTACTCAAAGAAGCATAAGTAATTGCAATATATCTTCCCATTACCCCGAGACCTGCAATTAGGAAAGCAACATCGAAAGCAGTCTTTGTAGCTTGCAGAGCTTTGGCCACTAAGCAACAATAGCACAGTCAGAACTATGGTAACCCTCATAGTCTTAGTCTCCATAATTTTACTGAATGATTGGAACCTGAAACAAGTACTGCTGATTTATAAAGGTTTGAGATTACAGTGCCACGCGTTATTTACATGGTTGAATCCTAGAGCTAGTCTAAGCATAGTTTGTGCGGAAAAGGGAAAGAATAAAAGAGCAAGCAATGTTTTTATTTATATAGTTGAGTTCCTACAGTGGCTACTATACTTTCAGAAATTCATAGTTGTCTACAAGTAAAGACCCTTATGTTTTAGTACCCTTCTTAACTTTTAAGCAACTGTTCATTTTATAACATATAAGACAGGCTCTTGCATTAGACGTTGGGTCTAAGTGTAATCAGGATTCAGAGTACTCAAATAATTGAAACAATTAGTGATACCATAAATTTACCAAGACTCTTTTTTTTAACTGACTTACAAAGCCGAACTGACTTATAATAGTGATCTGATCATTGATGTTCTTAGTTGCTTTGAAGGGGAGGGGGAAATAGAGAGAGTTATTTTTAATAAGTGCACACGTGAAGGGATTCTCATAATAGTATCAGTTTATTTCAGGTCCCTCAAATTAGAAGGGATTCTGACGATAGTATCAGTTAGTTTCATGTCCCTCAAATTAGAAATATCTATAGAATCTGGGGACAAAGTGATCGTACATCCTCTTCTTGAAGGTTATCAGGTTTCAACCATGAGATTAAAGCTTAGCATTTCTGGGTTCATGTGAAACGAATAATACATTAGACCAACTCTTTGGTTTGTCCAAATTTTCAATCAATGTTGCTCTATAACCCTTTGAACTACCTATGCACCTGCGGTTTGCATCTATAAGCATATGCATATGCACCAAGATAATACATAAAAGAGTAGTGGTCCAAAACGCTGGACTTTTCAATAATCTAACTTTGTTGTTGTGCAAGCTAGCAGAAATATGATGATTAGAAAATGCTCTGAACCATTTTTTTTCCTAAGGGCAAAAAGGAAAATGCTGAAACCATATCAAACAGGTCTGGAAATTACACGACAATAGCCATTCTCAGATCATATCCGAAATCGGGAATGTTAAAGTCCATAACTTCTTTTCTTTGCATGAAAAAGTATA
>BQKN01066008.1:162431-202017 GCA_022839385.1 Asparagus kiusianus | reverse complement strand
ATAGAGAGAGAGAGAGAGAGAGAGAGAGAGAGAGAGAGAGAGAGAGAGAAACCAATACTTGTATGTGTGTATGTGATTGAGCTTGAAGTATCTACACACAAGTATAAACCTAAACTAAATTACCCAAGCTTGAAGGTCTTCAATATAGCTTGACTTAGTTGCGGATAAACGGATAAAGCTTGATCTTGTATATGACTTGAATTGTATTACTTCACTCCACTATTTCCGCCAACCTCCATTTGATATGATCGTTATGGCGCAATTCCATCCAACCTCCAACATCGATATTTGTGTAGATTACCTAACAAAACAAATGCAAACACTCAACACACGTTGTTAGAAATTGTTTGTAATCATCAAAATAATATTAGGGAGTAGGCTCATAAACATGAGACCTAACAAGGCTAACATGATAGTCAATAAAAAAACCCTAAAAGTTAACATGTTCTGATGAAAGTTAACATGCTGATAGAATAGATGTTGTTACAGCAGTGCCCATGAGGTTCTTGTAGTAAGAGGTTAGTTCATTAACAATTTTCTCACTTAAGTTTTAAGCATGGTTTACGCTTGTAGCGTAATCAGATTACTTAAAGAATGGAGGTCTTTTGCGGAGCTAGTACCTTAAAGTGAGCTAGATTCGAAAAGCATAAACCTGATGAACAGTTCATTCTGGTGATCTGTTCAGTGATGTTCTTAGTTCAGTGAAAATAGAAGGATTGCTCAAGACAAATTGTAATGTGCTGATTGGATGAAGTGTTTTCAGTTTACCCAAATTGGAAATATCTATAAAACCTAGGGACAAAACAAAGCACGTCCTCTCCTTGAAGGTCATCAGATTTCTTATGGATGGATGAGATCAAAAGGCAGCATATCTTAATGAATAGGTCAATATGACTGCATTAAACAGGAGAATAACTTCAGGGTTTATCTAAATTTTAGAGCCTGTGTCACTCTGTAACTCTTTCAATAAGTTCTGAACGTGCAATTTGTGTCTATAAGAATGAACTATGCAAGCGAGTGTGTATAAAAGGCAGTGGTTCAAAATGCTTTCAGTAAGCTGAGTTCAGTTTTGTGCAAGTTGACAAAATTTTGATGATAGAAGACACTCTGAAACCAAATCAAATAAGACCAGGAACTACACTGAAATAGCCAGCATTATCAGTTGTTCTCCAAGTTAGCTCGGCAGTTCTTACAGCAATAAAAACCAAGATCAGAAATATGCCGAAGTTCATAACCATTTCTTAACATGAAAAGTTCAATATATGCCTCATAAAGTTTTAAGACTCGAGACAAGTTTGGTGGATATTTTGGGTAATCATCTTATGAATTTTCGTTATGATTCATTTCTCAGGGGCTATAAAGCTGAAATATAACCAGTTGATATTGCTATTTCCTTAATAAAAATGTGTGGCGCGATTACACCCTCTCTTCTCATGATCTTCCATTTAATTATGTCTCTCTTCTAGATCATACATAAATTTCTCCATCTTTTCTTTTATTATCAAATACACTAATCAAGAGGATCTGAAAAGGTGTTTAATTGCATTTCTTGTCACCTGTCTTTCATTTTTATCCCATGATTCCCATATTATATGCATGAAACACAAGCATCAAAAACAAAAATAAATAAATAAATAGACCCATTCATTAGGAAATTATGCATCTAAGTATAGCATGTGCTGAAAAAGATAGAATAAAACAACAAGCCATAAGATTCTTTTCATAAGGTTGAGCCCCACAAACACTGATACTTGTGGAAATTCATAGTTGTCTGCAAGAAAAGATCCTTACGTTTTAATACTATTTTTAATATTTAAGCAATACCTATAAGATAGACTCATGTATTTGACATTGAGTCCAAGTGTTACCAGATTACTCAAAGAATTTAATTATTTTGTAATATTAGTACCTTAAATTTATCTACATTACAAAGCCTAAACTGACGAATAGTTTATTATTGTGATTTACTCATTGTTCTGTGAAGGAGAGAAACAAAGAGGGTTTGTTTTTTATAAGTGCACACGTGAATTGGATTCTGATACTAGTATCAGTTAGTTTCAGGTTACCCATATTAGCAATATCTATAAAAAAAATACTAGGGCAAAGTTGAGCATTTCCTCTTTTAAAAGGTTGCCAGGTTTCAAATATGAGCTTAGTGTAGAATTTCTTGGTTAATGTGAAACTAATAAGACAGAAGATATTGAAACATAACCAGTTAAACATGTCGCTGTTTAAATAAAAATGTGTCACACATATGCACTCTTACCTTTTCATTCTCATTTATTTATTTATGTCTACCTTCCAAATAATACATAAATTACTTCATCTTTATGTAATCAAATACAGCAATCAATCCTAAAGCCGGTTAGTAGCAATTCTCGTCACATGAATGCACTGCAAAAGTTTCAAGGCATATGTATCTGATGCGAGCAAAATGTTAAGTTTTAAATTGTAAACAAAGAAGCATATTAAGTTATTAAAGAAATATCAACACCCAGTCTTGATTCATCATCCTTATAGCTTTTAATTGTGAATCACACATTTCTAATCGATGATGATCCGGCTTTGTTACGGACAGTTCAATCCTCTTTACAACTACCTTAACTTTCAGTAAATTGCTTCAACCATTGCTCGAATCATAAAATCTAGATAATAGCTCCTAGAAACCATTTTTTATAATGTGAGAACAGCAATGCTTGGGAGCAACCACGAATATTAAACCACATTTCTCAAAAAATAGAATAACTAGTTATAACTTTAGGTATTTGTACATTTCACACACACGTGCACACACGCACATAGTTGATGTCAAAGATTTCTGGACACAATTACAAAGCAGCAGTTGCCAGCATTCTCAGTTCTCCAAGTTGGATTGGCAGTTTTAAAGCAATACAAACAAAGATAGGAGATATGCTAATGCCCATAACTTCATTTCTTAAAATGAAAACTTTAATACACATACCTTACAAATTTTTGGTTACTCAATAAGTTTGGTGGATAACTTGGATAACCAGTTAATATTGTTGCTGTTTAAATAGGAGTGTGACACAGATACCCTCTACCTTCTCATTCTCCTCCATATATTTATGTCTTGCTTCTGAATCCTACGTAAATTACTTCATCTTTATTTTATCAAATACAGTAATTAAGATCACCCGAAAGAGGTCACCGTTATGGTCGAATGCAGAGTTCCTTCTCAGCTGATATGCATGAAACACAAACATCAAAAGAAATTAGTAGATAGAAAAAAATATATAAAACTAATAAAATTCAACATTTATGAGCGTTGTGTCTCATAATCTAACCTGGGTCAAGATGTTCGGACGAAACTGTATCGCCCACGCATGACACAAAGCAAAGAACTTTACATCCTGCATGTGAGGATGTATGTGCTCTGCAATCAGTAGCAGCAATCATAGCAGTCACTACAGCTGCCCAAACTCTGTACAAAGAGAAAGAAGAACAAAGTAGCAATACAAAGTATTTCCCTCTAGGAATTTAGATCCATAATTTACAACACACGTAGATTTGTGCCTAATGTCTTATATAATAGCCTTGAAGCGCAAATTGCATGATTTTTACAGTTTTAATGCCGCAATTAACGTTGAGCTACCACCCATGAATTTCTGGTGACCCCGTGAAATCATCAGAAGGGGGGTGGGGGGGGTGTGTGCAAGGTCTAATAGCCGAATTGTTCAGTAAGATTTTAACTCTGGGTTTCTTAAGAAAAAAAATTTGGAGAGGTAGTTTTTCAGGGAGCAATAAGAATACTGGTTAATAGACTCATATATCAGATTAGGCAAGTTAGTCTGGATTTTTTTTTTTTTTTTGTACCGTTTACAACCCTATACTATGGCTCATGCATTTGATGTTGAGCCCAACTATTAGGAGAGACTCTCATTTTATGGAGAATTGGTCGAGATAAGACAGTAGTTTTTCTTAATATATAAGTTGAGTTTCTACAGGAGGGTTGTGGTCCAAAATTTTCTTCCAGCAGAATTACTCCATCAGAAATTTTAAACCATAAGATATAGGTTCAGGAATTTGTTCTCCAGGATTATCATTAACCTATCTTTCAAATAGATAGCTTGCTTCTGTAAAGATTAAGATAAGATCCACCATTTCTTAATGTGACTAGTATCTTTCAAAGCATTTAAACAACACGATTAGTTAGCATTTCAGTCTGCCCAAACCAATTTTTTATAATATACCTTCATAGATTATAAAATTTCAAATGGATAAATGTGACCTAAATGAAAAGGAAATTATCAATGAACTCAATATGAAACAGATGAAACAGTTTCCCTTCTCTCCCATACTCTTGGTACAACCAGCTGGTACTGTTGATATCTCAATGAAACGATCAAATACAGTTGATTCAGTATCTTAACATGTCTTTATTTATTTATTTATGCCTTTTCCCTTAATCATATTCAAGTTGCTCTTCATCTTTATTTTTCATCAAATATCGCAATCAAGAAGATCCAGACGGCAGCTTGGCGCACTTATTGGAACAGGTATTTAGGCAGGTTTCCATGTCTTTCCCCTCTGATATGAAGGTACACACAAACATATCATAGTTATTAAGATAAAAAACATGGTATTTCATAAACATGTTGATACTTTATTAAAAAAACATGATATTTCATAAACATGTTGATACTTTATCTTGCTTGGATCAAAATGAAGGCATGCGGACTTAGCACAATTAGCAGCACAGCCAGTATTAATGTCAGCAGTTCCAATGGCGCAACAGGAAAAACACAAAATCTGACATGCTAAATGAGACAATATGCCTAGTCTTAACTTTGTATAACAATCATGATAGCAGTGTGCTGAGCTCTGCCTAAAAAAATACAGCGAGTATAATAGCAAGAGCTAGGGCACTCTTTATGTCTTTGGCTCTGAAATCTCACTTTGCATACAAGAGAACCGGTTTAAGCATAAATATATTGTTATGTTATATGTTGAAGTGCCACATGGGGCAATTGTTCTTAGACGTTCAGTCCTTTTGACTGTCTACAGGCCATAGTGGTTCATACGGACCGAATGAACAATATGTACGTTTACATGTTACAACTTTGAGTTGTTAAGGTAAAATCTGGAGATTGTAATGTTGAAGAGAAAGAAGAAGACTAATATATTGTGCTAGATGAGTTTCGATGCTCCTAGTTCAGTTGTACCAGAGTTATGATTTTGAGTTTATTTTCCTTTGTGAAACTAGTATCGAAGTTATTTGAGAAAACTTCCAGCAATAACAATTTCCGGTTTTGCACTTGGTCAATAATGTTCAAATTTAGACAATCACCTATGAAGTATTGAATTATTAAAATTGACATATTTGACCATCTAATTAAAAAGTACAGGTAAGAGGTTTAAATCCTTTCATGTAGCAGTCAATTAGCAAAATTTTATAATGTCTTATATGAGTAATAGTTTGTTAGTAAATTTGTATGATATTATTCTAATACTAGGCAGATGAATATTTTTCTCTCATTTTCCTTTATCCTTATAGAGAATGGATCATGCTATCATAATGAGCGCGTTTGGTACATTGTAAATGAACATATATACGTTATGCTTTTAATGCTCTTTAAATGATTTGTCAAATTCTGCCTTGGCTGTTGAACATATTCTCATCTATTTTAGCTTTCGAAATAATGAACAGTAGATGAAAGTTGCACCTGATTTGAGGGATTCATATATTACCGATCTTCTTAACTCTTCTAGTTGTCACTACTTACACTGGAGTCTTTAATATAGTCAATTAAGTCATAATATTTGCTAGGATGCCCACTCGCTCCTTTACTTCTTTTAAATGAGTACAAAATGTGGTTTCCCTACGGAAACTATAGAATTTTGTTCAGTCAAATATCAAACTATGATTATACACGAATAGTGTCCATATCAAGTATGCATTCATGTCAGCTATAATCTGTCTAATTATTTGGGGAAACCATTTATAGAGCTAATGCAATTCATGATTAAATAGAGTTCATATATCAGAAAAATAGGTAAGAAAACAATAGAGTAAAATTGAATATAAAAAGAATTTTTCATAGATGAAAAGAGTGTCTGTAGGCACGAGTAGGTAAACTTTTTTCTTAATGGGTTGGCTGTTCTAGCGTTTTGCCATCACCTATTCCAAATCCGTTAAGCATAGAGAACAGAGTAATGAAAACATAGAAACAAAATGAAAATATAAAAACTTGATTTTCTAAAATAAATGATTAAACTACAGAAATAAAGGAAATAAAACTTGTTGGTTCAGGAACATATTTGAATAAATGTACGAGTGACCTGTCAGATATTTAAAGCCAAACTAAATCATGGTATTGATAAGCCTGTGTAGTCTATAGTTTTCCCTCTCTTTTTCCCTTTCTCTTTTTCCTACTAACAGTGACAAATAGTTCACGCTACGTATTTGATGAGTTGGGTTTCTGTTTATATAAATGCTTAAATATTTAAATTCCACATCCAACAAGAAAATTCAAAGATTCCTCATCATCAATCAGCTCAACCCTTTACTTATTCTTAGTCGTTGTAAAGTGAGAAGGTTTCTCTTAAACCATAAATTTATCACAAATGGTACTAAATTAAAGTTGTAAATATAGGAGAAATGTTTAAGACTTCGAGTCTCTCTTTTTCAGTAAGTTGATTACCACTAGCATCAAGCACCTCCAAACTGCCAAATGAACAAGATCTTTGGCAAATAACTACAATAACGATGTCTGTATGCCAAAAATTTTTGGGGTTCTCTATATTTGGCCAATAACGCTTCAGACAATTAACTGTGGTTACTGTATACGCTGTGCAATGATATAACAGACACAAACATATGACATGACGGAATGAGCTGAGTTGTAAAACAGTTCAATGAAATGTCGCTTCCAGAGCATATATTGTAATACTTTGTCTACTCAGTGATTAACCATTTACAAAAATTTTATATCATTGGAAAATATGAGTACATCAAGTTTTATGACTGTCTGTACTTTCTGAGACTTAATTTTTAAATTATTGATAATAATTTAAAGTGCACACGACACGCTGAAACTGACTTTACATTATGGCTTCTGTTTATTGTATCTTTTCTATCTTAAATCCTTATCACATGTTCTATTGATTTAGTAAGCAAATGTGAGCAACATAGTTTACACGATCTTTTACCTTAAGATAAACAAGGTTTTTCTAAGTTGCTACACGTACCTTTAAAACTCTTTGGTGACCTAAAAGCGTAGTTCAAACTCCAGCCTGTAATAATCTGGATATTGACCTGCATTTTATGAAAAAAACAAAGGAAATAGAAACCTTAGTACAATGAATTACATCAGAAACTCAGACAAAACATATCATCATTACTATTTTAAATACTAACCTAACCTGCTCATCTTGGGTATATTTAGAGCTTCTCTTTGCTTCCTGATGCTCAATAGCCTTGATCATCATGCTCCAGGAATAAGGCCCATAGTTGCAATGACTTCGTGCACCAAGCACTGATGCTCTCAACTTAACAGGATAAAATACAAATGGAAGTTCATTTTCTTGCACCAAGCTCGGAGGGATTTTTGGCCCTTCCGTTTTCTCTTGCATAATCCTCTCCCCCCTTGCAAAGTACATGCAGGCAAGTCCTTGAAATCTCCATGCCTTTTCCAAGGAACAGTAAGAGTTTGCAAATCATCATGACAACAATTTAAACATGTGGGTATTGAATGCACACTCTTTAAGCCAAGGCTGATGCTCTCTGGTTGCTGCTAAACCCCGATTGCCGAAGGGCGGAGATGCTGCTAAATGTCTCATCAAATAAACCAAATCTACTTACATCTGAGAAGACAAGTAGTAGAATAACATGTTCTGGTATTATTCCTTCCACCTGCATCACCTCAAACTTGACAGAGGCATGTGTAGAAAGTGAGTATAGCCTTCCCACTTCTGTCGCTAACATCTCTCCGAGCATATCTTGTGACACCTCAAAAGACATGCATTTCTTATCTACATCAAGCATTGAATTTCCATCCAATAACTCCAACTTCAACCCCCTTTGAGCCTCAACAGTTGGGAGAATGTTCTCAACATCTGAATAACTACAGAAATTTTCTTTTTCTTCTTCGAGTTTAAATGGCACAAAATCTTCAACTGACCTTTCTTTGTTTCCTTCCACTGTATCATCCTCTGTTGACATATACATTGAAGCCTCAAAATTTTTATGAATGCTTTTAGATTTTGCATACATTCCCACCAGTGCATTGCCTATGTACGAATCTGAAACCAAACCCATCTTCATAACGGATGCATGTATTTGCTTCCCCAGATCAATAGCTGCCAAGTCAGCACACCCTCCTAGAATTCTTGCAAAAGCCACTGGCTTAGCATGAAAACCACTCCGTTGCATCTGATAGAAAAGACTCAGAGCTTCACTGATTCCTTTATTCTGCAAGTAACCCAACATTAAAGTTTCATATGAATTCATGTTCTGCCTTTGCATGCTATAGAAAGCTTTAGAGGCATTGCCAATGCTTCCACATTTGACATACATACTTATAATTGCATTTCCAACTATAACATCGGAAATGTCAAAACCACTCTTGACAACCCGGCAATGCATCTGCTCACCCATCTCTAAAGACTTTATTTGTGAACAAGCCCCAAGAACACTGGAGAGATTGAACTCATCAGGAACTAAACCGGCTTGGTGCTCACCATTGAAAAGATCAAGAGCCTTATGTGGCAGAGAATTCCAGCAGTACCCAGCAATCATGACGTTTGTCAAGATCAAATCACGAGAGGAGGAAGTGTATGAAAACAACTTCTCAGCACTCTCTATGTGTTCACATTTTGAATACATGTGAAGAAATGATGCACTCACAAAGTTAGAAAATTCAAACCATATTTTCAGGCTCAGAGCGTGAATCTGCTGGCCAATATATATTGATCTAAGACCTGTACAAGCGTTTACTGCTGTTGATATGGAGTGTTGGTCCACTTGTATCTGAATTCTCCTCAAAGCACAAAATGTCTCAAGGGCTTCTTCGAATTGAAGATTTTGGACAAGGCCTGCCATTATTGCAGTCCATGAAACTACATCTCGTACTAGCATTCCAACAAAGATCATTTTTGCATCTAAAATCTCTCCAAATTTGATGTACATAGATATTAGAGCATTCCCAATAGAAAGATAAGACAGATGAGCAGTTTTTATGATGTGCGCATGCATTTGTTTACCTTCTTCTTTGTAGAGGCACAAGTTAATCACATTAACCAAAGCTCCTTGCTTTGGATTCAAATTCAAAGCTAAAAACTCCTCTGCGAGCAGCACTGCCTCCACTCTGCAGCCATGTAAGTGATATCCAGAGATTAACAAAGAATATAAGGAGATATCAGGGCTTCTTACCCTTTTAAAAAGCTTGCCCATATGGTCTACTTCCCCAGTCTTAGATAACAACCTAACCAACTCAGCTACAACAAACGTATCTCTATCCAGTCCAATTTTGATAGAGTAAACGTGAAGATTCTTACAAAACTCAAACATCTCCAAAGAAGCAGCAGCGTTAGCTACAACCCTCAAAGTCACCAAATCCATCACAATCCCAACCCGACACATCTCCTGGCAGAGGTCCACAGCCTCAACAAGAAACCCATTCTGAACATAACCGGAAATCATTGTATTCCAGGTAACCGAACTCTTTATAGGAATTTCATAGAACACTTTAAGTGCATCATGTATAGCCCCACATTTTGCATACATATCAACAACCCCAATCTCCACAAACCTATCAAATCCGAACCCACTCCTAAAAACTAACCCATGAACCATAAGGCCAAGCTCAAGTACACCAAAACCTGAACAGCCCTTTAGAACTGACGACATAACAAACTGATTCGGCCTCAAACTGCTCTCCATCATCCTCTTAAACAACCCGAATGCTTCAATCTCAAACCCAAATCCAACATACCCCGAAATCAAAGTGCACCAAGATACAACATCTCTCTCGGGCATTTCATCAAACATCTTAACGCTGCGGCCCAAAAACCCAGCTTTAGCATACACCAACAGCATCACATTCGAAACCAAGATCTCGTCTTTCAATCCAGACTTGATCAAGTGAGCATGAATCAAACTACCCATTAAGTAATTCTTCGACCTCATGCATCTCCGAAGGAAACCTAAGTAGGGATCGCCGTTAGAAGGCGGGAAAATTCGATCCAAGGGGCCTAGTATCTCCAAAAGCTCGCTCATGCTTCCAGTTTTCCAGATGGGCCTCCTTGAATTTCTCGAAAGATTGAGATTTGAGAGGGTTGAGAGTCTAAATTGGTTGATTTTGTTGGGTTTGAGGGTGAAGAGAGAAACAGAGGGAGCACTGAAGAGAGATCTTAACATAACAATGTTCGATCTCGATGGCGGCGGATTTGAGGCGTTGATCGGCGATGAGCATTGCTGAGGGCGGAGGGGAAGGTGGCGGTGGTGGCGGCGCGATTTAAAATGTTGAAGACACTACGGGTGTTTTTACTAAGGATGGGTTGTGGGTGTGCTCCTGGTGGTCCCACTGTCAGGGAAAGAGTAACGGAATAATAAGCTTAAAAAAAGATTAGATTTTCTGAAATAAAGTTTTTTTCTTTTGAAAAATAAAGTTATATACAAAACAGAACAATTTGCTCCTGACGAGGGATCGGAAATCCCGTGTATTACAAAGATTAGATTCTGTTAAAAATGGATCAACTTTGTGCACGATGCTAATATAGCTAAAATTGGACAGTTTCTGCAAATAGACATACAAAATTTTATAAATAAATAATAGAGTTGGTTTCATTGTAATAACTTGTCATTTTAAATGGGGTTAATTGTGAATAAACCCCTAAATAAAAAATAAAAAGTGCTTCTGTTAAATGACCCTATTTTTAAGTTGGTTTCTAGAAGGAAAAAAAAACCCTTAAATATAACTAGGAGATAGACTAGAATTTTATTGCAAAAGTTAGATTGACAAAATATTCTCCTCAGGTCTCATATAATCTGTAAGGAGGACCAATTAGCAAGTAGTTACATGAGTTTAGCGGTCTATTACTAGTTTGAGGAGTTATTATCAAATTACGGAAGATTTAACTTCTAAGTGACAAATATCTGAAAAACACTTCAAAATTAGGTATTTTACTAGATTAGGTGACAACATGCAAGAATGATAGCCAAAGTTGAAGTAAAAGATAGATAGTAAGAAGGATAAAAGAAAATTTTTAGTAAAATATAACTTGATATATAGATTGTTCTAAAAGAATGTTGATTACTTTATAAATAAAGGGGAAAATATTATTTTAAAAAATAAAAGAATATAAACAACTCATCATGTTCCCTCGTATTTAATTTTATTTCTGTTTTTTTCTCTCTGCCGCTTTGTCGTTAAAATTTTATAGCAGTTTAGAAATTAATAACAAACTCTGAATCAATATTTTCCTTATCGATTATTCAAAAGGAGTGTTCTCTTCCGGTAATGATACAAAATTATAATAGATAAAACCATCATTCATGTCTCTATTATGCACCACACATATATATAATTTCAATATGAAATAATAGTGAAACAAAATTAAAAGTGACGATGCCTTGGACATAATGTCAACCTGAAAAAAAAAATTCTTTTCATGATGTTATTTCTTGATTACTACACAAAAAACCAAATGGCTGATGCAAAAATGATCAAAATTTTGCAATATTACTCATTGCAAAATCATGCGCTCTAAGACCTTCGAAATACACAATTGTGCTACATGGTTTGGTAAGAGGTACAAAGAGGGAAGTTAAGGTAAGGAGAGGTGCAATGCAGTATATACACGTAATTTCTTGTTTGGTAGGAAGGGAGGAGAGAGGAAACACATTAATTTGTAGTTTATCTTCTCTCTCTTCTTGAATCCCTCCAGTTTAGATGGATTCTTCTCTCTCATTATTTTTAGTCTATTTAAAAATTTCCCCTACTACAGTTGGCTTCTCCTTACTCTACCTTCCTGTTCTAAAGTCCCTCTTCTAAAGACTTAAGATTTTTGTTTCTCCCTCTACGTTACTTTCCTTTCTACCAAAACATTAAAAAACAAACATCAGATTTGCAAAGAAAGAAATCGCATGATTTTAATAAATCATGTACTTAAGTAGTTAACAAAAATTGACAATACATATGTGATTATCACATTAATTTACATATGTAACAAGATCTCTTTTTGTTTAGATGATCAATTTTTTCTTTGAACAAAACAATAAAACTCATAGTATATATTCATTTAGTTTTTGTACATCACATCTAGTCTTATCTAACAATAAGAAATTTCAAATTAAAATCTAAATTAAGACTTATATATAATTTTGGAAATTTGTGACAAGGCCTAAAAATAAAAATTTCTTGTGCCCCAGCCCCCCTAATTATTTCTATTCTGTATTGACCCCTAAAATTGTATTTTACCCGAGTTACCCATTTTACCCGTCCTTTTTAATTTTTTTTACCCATTAAAAATCACCATCATCTCCTCCCTCTTTCCTCTCTCTTAACCCACTATGTTGTTGTTGCTCCTCTCTCCTCTCCTCCTTTCTCCTAACCCTAACATTCATTTTGGTCCTCTCTTCTATCATCCTACTCTCTCCTAACTCTAACCTTAACCCTCCTCCTCTCCCTCTTCATCTTTCCCTCTGATTCCGTCATCTCCCTCTCCTACCTCCCCCTCCATCACCATCGGCCTCTCCTCTCACTCTTCTTCCTCATCATCGTCGCCTCCTATGTCATCTCCTTCTGCCACTACCTCCTACATCATCTCCTGCCACTAACATCTTTTATTACTTCTCAACAAGAAAAGCTTTAGGGTTATTCTCCTGCTCTCCTCCCCTTTTCTTATTTTTATTCCCGCCTCATTGTTCTCTTCGCTCTGCCCTTTTCATGAAAGACCCTAAAAGCTTAGCTTTTATAGCAAAATTAGTATGGATTTCTTCAATTTAAGTACGTGTGTTGGAGAGTGAACAATAGTAAGTTTATTTTTAGGGCAAAATTGGCGGAGTTTGATTTGTTTGCTTCACTCTTAAGATTGCTTCAGTGAGGTATGCTCTCTACAACTTCATAACCCCACCGCAATTTGTCACCGCAATCCCAAATCCATAGTCGATTCGATGAAATTACAAGCATTTTAGTTGTTAAGTATAAGCATTTTAGTTGTTAAAAGATTTGACTATATTAGAGCTAATGTGACCATATATAAAAATATTTATTGGATGTACTTAACAGGTAACGACTAAGTTAGTAGCTACTAGGTATAGTTAACAGGTACTGACTCAAGTTAATAGGTATCGACTATAGTTAACAGGTACTACTTAAAGTTATTAAATATCATATATAGTTAATAGCTACTAGCTAAAGTTAACAGGTAGTGGATATGGTTAATAGGCCTTCCCTAAAGTTAACATGCACTAGATATTGTTAACATGTATTGACTAAAAGTAACAGATATCGGATATAGTTAATATATAATTGGTAAACATAATATTAAAGGGATAAACTTAACATGTAATTGATAAACTTAACAAGTTATTGCAGAAGTCATGAGGCAACTTGAAGGAGCATTATCTATCTTAACGAGCTTGTTGCATGCAAGTATTGTAGTACACTGCTATTGGGAGTCAAAGTAAGTGTTACTAATACTTTCTCATCTTTATTTTTGCTTTACAGTATTTTTTTCTCGTCTTTATTTGAGTAAAGTAAAGATTTGATTGTCTAATTGAATACAATTATAAAATCAGAACTTTTGTACTCTCCTTTGCATTTAAATAACAAATATAACTAGCATAGCATAAACACGGGCCCCAAAATCCTAATTTAGCATAGTTGTGCATTACAAAACTGAACTTTATTTCAAATCAAAGCTTTAAACTTGCAGAGACCTCGCACATCTCTCTTTGGCATTTCATCAAATGCTTTACAAGCAAGCTTGAAACCATCACATATCATAATATACTACTCAATAAAACCAAGTTGAGGATGACGACGAGCTTGGAGAGAAGATACTACTCCAAATAACTCGTTCTTGTTACGGACCACAAGTAATTGTTAACTATACTATGCACCTGTTAATTATAATTGGTTCTTCTTAACTATCACATGTATATATTAACTAAAATAGGTACATGTTAACTGTAAACTGTTCTAGTTAAATGTCACATATAACTGTTAATTGTAAGCTAAAAGTAACTTATAATTCATATATTGGATAATTTCTCATCACCTACTAATTAATAAGCAAACAAGTTTTAGAGCTAACATGACTATATATAAAAATATAACATGTACTAAATATAGTTAACATGTACTGGTTAAAGTTAATAGGTACTAGTTATCGTTAAAAGGTGTTAGTTAAAGTTAACAGATACTGGATACAGTTAATATGTAATAACTTAAGTTAATATGTATTGAATATAGTTAATATGTACTAGTTAAAGTTAACAAATATCAAATATAGTTGATAGGTACTGGCTAAAATTATCAGATAGTGAAAAATAGTTAACATGTACTGGCTAAAGTTAACATTTACTGGATACTACGACCAAAAATGTAACAAAATGAGGTCAATGTACAGTCATCTCAATTGATTTCTACTTCAATTTTGTTTCATTTATATAAATATAAACAATTTGATGATTTTCATATTAAGATTAATCTATGTTTTAACCATTGAATTCAACATACGCCTAGTTCTCTGATTGAAGCAAAACAACAAATACATTATGTGTGGCTCCAAAAGAACACAATTATAACTCATCAAAACCAAATTTGCAACAAGAAAAGTATAACTTGGGATTAAACTCAAAAATGCTAGCAGATTTTATTGTAGACCCTGTTGATCTCGTTAACATATAGGGATGTCAACGCTGGGCTTTTGGTTACTGAAGAAGAAGATGGAGGCGGAGTAGAGGAGGGAGAGGATGTAGGTGATGCCGCCAGCGATAGATGAGGCTGGTGTTATGGTTTAGGAAGCGTTTTTTGATGTCACTGATGAAGAAGTAATCACGAACCAGGAAAGGGTCGATTGAGGTAGAAAAGTGGACAAAAGCCCCTCCTTTCATGTTAGCAAGAGAGGGAGATGGGAGAGAGAGATGATGGGGTCGGAAGGTGCGTTAGAAGTCAGTGGTAGTGAATGAGGAGGCGGGAGAGGGAGATAGCGAGGTTGAAGGGGAAGAGGAGTAAGACGGTGAGAGGAGGAAGGTTAGGTAGAGGAGAGCAGGAGAAGAGGATGAGAGGAGGGAGAAGTAGTTGCGGTCGCCATGGGAAAAAAAGATAGGCAGGGAAGAAGAAATCTTTTTAATTTTTTTTTGGGGAAAATTGTGTCAAGGCCCCAAAAGCAATATCATCATGTGCTTCAGTCCCTTTACTTTTTTCTCATGTGGTTTAGCCCCAAAGTGTCACATCATGTGCTACAACCTTCTTTTAGTAATTATTACCAGCCAACTAAGCATAGAGAGAGGATAAAAAGTACAAAAATCCAAAATACTCTTATATACTCTATTCTTTCATGTTAGGTCTATTTAAAATACATGTTAGATCTAATTTCATGTTAGGTCTATTTAGAGTTCATGTTAGGTCTAATCCGGTTTTATGTTAGGTCTATTTAGAGTTCACGTTAGGTTTAATTCGGTTTCATTTTAGGTCTAATTTAATTTATTTTAGGTTTAATTTAAATCATGTTATGTCTAATTTATCTTGTTTTAAGTCTAATTTAATTCATATTAAGCCTAATTCAACTTGTTTTAAGCCCAATTTCATGTTAAATCTTAATTTATATTAAGTCTAATTTAATTCCTTTTAATTCTAATTTAGATTATGTTATGTCTAATTCAAATTGTTCTTAGTCTAATTCAATTGAACTTAACATGAAATTAGACTTGTATACCCTTTTAAGTCTAATTTAAATCATATAAGTCTAATTTCAATCATGTAAAATTCCTTTTAAGTCTAATTTAAATCATGTTAAGCCTAATTCAACTTTTTTAAAGTCTAATTTTATGTTAAGTCCAATTCAATTAGACTTAGAACAAGTTGAATTAGACATAACATGATTTAAATTAGACTTAAAAGGAATTAAATTAGACTTAATATGAATTAGATTGGATTTAACATGAAATTAGACTTAAAACAAGTTGAATTAGACTTAACATGAATTAAATTAGACTTCAAACAAGTTGAATTAGACTTAACATGGATTAAATTAGACTTAAAACAAGTTGAATTAGACATAACATGATTTAAATTAGACTTAAAAGGAATTAAATTAGACCTAACATGAACTCTAAATAGACCTAACATGAAATGAAATAGACCTAACATGAACTCTAAATAGACCTAACGTGAAACTGAATTAGCCCTAACATTAACTCTAAATGGACCTAACATGAAATTAGACCTAACAATAACATAGATCTATTTAGAGCTCATGTTAGGTCTAATTCGGTTTAATATTAGGTCTAATTTAATTCCTTTTAAGTCTAATTTAAATCATGTTATGTCTAATTTAACTTGTTTTAAGTCTAATTTAATTCATGTTAAGTTTAATTCAACTTGTTTTAAGTCCAATTTTATATTAAATCCAATTTAATTCAAATTAAGTCTAATTTAATTCCTTTTTAGTCTAATATAAATCGTTTTATGTCTAATTCAACTTGTTCTAAGTCTAATTTAATTGGACTTAACATGAAATTAGACTTATATACTCTTTTAAGCCTTTAAATCATGTTAAGTCTAATTTCAATCATGTTAAATTCCTTTAAGTCTAATTTAAATCATGTTAAGTCTAATTCAATATTTTTAAAGTCTAATTTAATTAGACTTAACATGAAATTAGACTTATATACCATTTTAAGTCTAATTTAAATCATGTTAAGTCTAATTTCAATCATATGTTAAGTTCCATGTTAGGTCTAATTTAGAGTCCTAACATGTTAGGTCTAATTCAGTTTCATGTTAGGTCTAATTCGTTTCATGTTAGATATATTTAGAATTCATGTTAGGTCTAATTCGTTTCATGTTAGGTCTAATTTAATTCTTTTTAAGTCTAATTTAAATCATGTTATGTTTAATTCAACTTGTTTTAAGTCTAATTTAAATCATGTTAAGTCCAATTCAACATGTTTTAAGTCTAATTTCATGTTAAATCTAATTTAATTTATATTAAGTCTAATTTAAATCATGTTATGTCTAATTCAACTTACTCTAAGTCTAATTTAATTGGACTTAACATGAAATTAGACTTATATACCCTTTTAAGTCTAATTTAGGTCATGTTAAGTCTAATTTCAATCATGTTAAATTCTTTTAAAGTCTAATTTAAATCATGTTAAATCTAATTCAACTTTTTAAGTCTAATTTAAATCATGTTAATTCTAATTTAACTTTTTAAGTCTAATTTCATGTTAAGTCCAATTCAATTAGATTTAGATCAAGTTGAATTAGACATAACATGATTTAAATTAGACTTAAAAGGAATTAAATTAGACTTGATATGAATTAAATTGGACTTAATATGAAATTAGACTTCAAACAAGTTAAATTAGACTTAACATGAATTTAATTAGACTTATAACAAGTTGAATTAGACATAACATGATTTTTAAATTAGACTTAAAAGAAATTAAATTAGACCTAACATGAAACCGAATTAGACCTAACATGAACTCTAAAGAGACCTAACATGAAATTAGACCTAACATTGAACTCTAAAATAGACCTAACATGAAAGAATAGAGTAGATAAGGGCATTTTGGGATTTCGTGTTTTTTATTCTTTTTTATGCTTAGTTGGAGGGTAATAATTAAAAGAGGGATGCAACACATGATGTGACACTTTTTGGTGCTGAACAGCATGCAAGAAAGTGTAGGGGTTGCGACATATGATGATATTGTTTTTGGGGCCTCGACACAATTTTTCTGAATTTTTTCTTGGGCAGTGTAAATAAGAGCCGAATCACAAAAACTTATTGTATTTGGGGCCAATGCATAAAAAAATAATAGGGAGAGTTGGGCACATGATTTTTTTAGTTTTGGGGCCTTGACATAATTTTTTATGAAAAACATTTAGATATATTAATGTCTATGTATATTTCATCTCAGGGCCTGTTTGTTTCGCAAAAAAAGACCGAAAGTGGGGGGAAAAGAAAACATTTTAAGGTGAATTTTGATGTTTTCCTCCACTTTCAGAGGTTTGGTTCGTCAAAGCTATAACCGAAAGTGGGGGAGAAAATGAGTTGTCACCATATTATTGGTTGATGCGAGTAATTTTTGATGTTTTCCTCCACTTTTCTTGTTTAAGTTCTTTTCTTGTGTTTGGTTCATTCTTAAAAGTGGGGGAAAATAGATGAGATGAGATGAGTTGTCATTATATTATTGGATGATGTGACCCATACTTAGGAAAATCAATTTCCTTGTTTTTTTGGAGGAAAGGGATGGAAGAAAATTTTAATGAGATATGATGAGTTGTCACCATATTATTGGATGATGTAAGTAATTTTTAAAGATGATAGAAAATGAAGAAAAGTGGGGGAAAGTGAGTTAGATGAGTTGATTGATGTGACTCATTTCTTGTGTTTTGTTTATTTAAAAAAATATGAAATGAGATGTGATGTGATGAGTTGTCATAATATTATTGGAGGAAAATGGAGAAAGTGAAGGAAAGTAGGTTTTGAAAAGTGGGGAAAAGTAAAAAAGTGAAAAAAAGTAGGTTTTGAATTCTGGGAGAAACGAAACAAACAGGCACTCAGTACATATCTTGAAAATTTTACCTCAAAAACAAAATGTCCAATAATCCACGTGCTTCGAACGCCAAATCAGTAGATTTGCGAAAGGCGCCCGCGACCAAATCCCACATCGAAAGCCGAAACCCACCTTCATTCCCCCTCCCAACGTCGACCCCAGCTACATTATTTTGCTGACGTGTAAGGCTCCCATACAATGAACGATTCATAGTCACATCGTAGTCAAAATCCATCAGGCTCATAAAACAAGGCTGAAGTTGAGGATATTCCTTCGTTCGCCCAAAAACTCACCAACCGCTTCGGAACCGAGGTGAGATAGATTCCTTCATCCGCCGCTGCAGAGAAGACGATATTCCTCTTTTTCTTTTTTCTCGCCAATCGCATCGCTTTGATCTTGATCCCAATCTCTCTCTCCAAGTATCGAATCAACCAAAACCCGAACCCATCAAAACCCTAGATTCTTCAATTAGGGTCAGGAATTGTGGAATCACGGCCATGGCGGTCGAGGGGAAGGAAGTGGAGGCAGATGAGTACGAGAGCGACCCCGAGGATGCGATCGCGCTGTCGGCGATGAGGCGGAGGGAGGCGAGCGATGACGAAGAGGACGGCGGTGGTAGGAGAGGTCGGACGGCGGAGATCGGATCTGATGGGGAATCTGACGATCAGGGAACGGCACCGGGGTACGAGGACGAGGAGGAGCAGGAGGATTATGACGAAGAGTATGAGGAGGAGATTGAGGAAGCGGACGAGATTGTGGCGGAAGAAGAAGTTGAGAAGGATCTAGAAGGTTCTAGAAGAAAGGAAGAGGAGGACGGGCAAGAAAAAGAAGGAGAAGAAGAGGGAAAGAAGGAGAACGAGCCGTATGCGGTGCCGACCGCCGGGGCATTTTACATGCACGACGACAGGTTCCAAGAAAAAGGGCGGGGACGGGGACGGGGACGGGGACAAAACAGGTGATTGACTAAGGCTTTTGTTTCTTGATATCTTTGGTAATAGTGTTAAATAAGATAGCTTTTTCTTAACAGTTTGGTGTATGGGCATTGCTGAACATTGGACTGATGTCATTTTTGTAGCATTCATGTGGCGAAAGAAAGTTCCTCTTTTTAAACCAATCTGAAATAGCACAGGAGAACTGCAATATTTTTAAATATTCGTGCGTACTGAAACGATATATACCACATGTGAAATTATTGCAGTAAATTATGCCTTGATGCTTCATTGTCTTTTTCTTTGTGGCAATGCCTTGATGCTCATGAATGCAAACATATCGTTATTATCTGTTGTATGTCACACAAACATTTTTTAACATGTAGCTTGAAGATGGATTTGGATCCTTTCAACTACCAAAAGGTAGTGGAGTGACCACTACTTCTACCATAGCTGTTGAATCATTGATTTGTCTAGTGAGTGGTTGTGATTCATTCTAAATGTAGTAGTCATCATACCCCCATGAATTGCAGTCATTCCTATTTTACACAAAAAGAAAAATCATAATCACACACTGAAGAAGTCGGTTGTGATAAAAGTAGTAGTCTCCACTATGTTTTTTGATAGTGGAGAAGATCCAAATTTCTTGAAGATATACATATGTAGTTTAACATATTTCTTAGTTAATAATGGGTTTTGCTACTGTCTTCTCTTTCATATCATAGAAAATCTATAGTTTTGTTAGTATGCTGCTCGTATACAACATCACCTTTGGTTTGCAAGGCCCTTTCTTCATTATGTGTTCAAAAACCTAACAACATTAAGTATGTTTCAATTACTTTTATAGGTATTCTCTAGGTTTTAAGAAGGCTCACAAATAATACTGTTTTTTTTTTAACTTGTTGGTTTATGACTCATGTCTGTTAATTATTGTAAAAACATTTTCTCGGAGATTGAATTGGCTTACAAACAGGCTTAAATGTACCATAAGTTTAATACAGATTCTAAATTTCTGATGGTTATTTTTTCATCTTTCATCTGTCTCAGGCGCATGCCTGGTGGGCGGAGGCTATGGGAAACTAAAGATAACCGTGCTTGGGTACATGATAGGTTTGAAGAGATGAAATTGCAAGATGCTCAGTATGATCGGGTGAGCTAGTAACTCATCTTTTCTCTTGCTACTTCATATCATCTGCTTTTATCCCTCACTTATATATAATGAGAAATTGGTGAAACTTCTAAAGGCACAAAATAACGTCACATAAGCGCACAAAATAATGCCATGTGTCATATGTTATTTTAGTGTTAAATTAGAATTCTTATATGATGGGTTTACTTTCTATCCATAAATAGAATTCTCACCAAATTAAATCTATTCATAATTAGAATTCTCATCAAATTAGATCTATCTATAAATAGAAAATTTTGATTATAGCCATAGTTTTAGTAAGTTAAAAAATGCTAATAATTATATTTTTAATTTTCTTAATTATCCGTAATTAAAGTAAATCTAATAATCATATTTTTAATTCTCTTCTCTCTATATAAAAGGAAAAGATTAGTGGTTTATTATTAGCCTTATATTTTAAAAAATTATCATAGGGCTCTTCTTAATTTATCTTTCTAGTGATAATTAGAAGAGAACTTATTAGATTTTCTTAATGCATCATTTTTAAAAAATCTAATAAGTTCTTGTAACAAAACATATTTAAAAAAAGTCACATAATGCATCATTTTTAAAAAATCTAATAAGTTCTTCTAACAAAAGATATTAAAAAAAACACATAATGCATCATTTTTAAAGATAGTTTTCACCAAAACATTTCGATTTTTTACAGACACTGCCAAACATTATTCGTCAAGGTCGATATGTACCTCTCGAATAATTCCTATTTCCACATTAAACCCATAAAATTACAAACAACTCCTAGAAATAGAAAATTATAGATAGCTCTCTGAAAAATATGAAACTACAAATGACCCCTTGAAAAGTCTGGAAATTATAAAAATCCCTTTCAATTCTAAAAATGACAAAGAAAACTCTAAAATTCTATAAATTACTAACCACCAGCTTCAATTTCCACAAATTATAGACAACCCCTTGAAAGCTCCAAAAACAATAAATAAATCTCTTAAAAAAATATGAAAATTATAAACAATCTCCTAAAAAAATCTAAAATCACAAAAATGCCTATGAAAATATAAAAAAGGCAAAAATACCTAAAAAATTTAAAAAACACAAGCAACTACCCCAAGAATTAGAATATTACAAATAGCTCATTGCAAAAAACTAAAAATTACTAACAGCCCCTTTCAAAATTTAACAACTAGAAATAACCTCCTAAAAAAAATTTGAAAATCATATAAAACCTGAAAAAAAAATCGTTATTAGACCATCTCCAACCGAGCGGCATTTTGAGGCAAAAAGGGGTTTTGCCGCTCCGTGAGGTCTCCAACCCAGCGCCATTTTGGGCGCCATTTTAGCGGTGATGAACAGCGCGACGCCATATTTGGCGTCGCACTGTTCATCTCCGCATTACTGTTTTTTTTATTTTTTTATTTTTCAATTTTTTACCTCATACTTTTATGTATTTACAATTTGACCACAATTATGGTATTAAATGTATAAAACAACCCCAATAATATTTAAATTTTATAATTTTACCCTAATTGTATAATTGGACAAAATAAATTATTTTTTAAAAATAAAAATAATGCTAAAATTTAAAAGACATTATTATTAATTATAATATTAAAATCTAGACATTAAGTAAAGTCCCATGAAGGGCCCGTTTGGTTGGTTTCCTAAAAACCAAGAAAAGGAAATCGGTACAAGGAAATCAATAAAATAATATTTTTATCCATTTCCATCCCTAAAACTCACCCACAACATCTAATAAAATATTATTTTTATCTTCCAACTCATCTCATTTCATCTCCTTTCTTACCTTTAAAAATAAACCAAACACAAGAAATATGTCATGTCATCCAACTCATCACAACTCATCTTATCCCATTTTTAAAAATCACACACACCATCCAATAATATTGTGACAACTCATCTCATCTCATTAAACCTTCACTTCCATCCATTTCCTCAAAAAAAAAACAAGAAATTGATTTCCTTAAGTATGTGTCACATCATCCAATAATATACCTCTCACTTATCTCATCTCATCTATTTTCTTATTTTTAAAAACGAACCAAACACAAACAACCTCAAAACATCATCCAATAATGTACCTCCAATTCATTTCCTTATTTTTTTTAACCAACCAAACAACCTCAAAACATTTTTTTAAAAAAAAATCACTCATCATCCAATAATAAAGTGACAACTCATCTCATCCCATCTCCTATTCTATAATTTCCTTCTTTTTTAAACCAATCAAACAACCTCAAAACAATTATTATAGGAAATAGGTTTCCTATTCTTTGATTTCCCAAAAAAAATTGCGAAACGAACAGCCCCGAAATATAAAGAGCAATCCTAATACATAATTCAAATATAAATTACATATCTGAAATACATAACATATAAAAACTGATACGCATAATATAAAACTTCATTAAAATAAAACATAAAATACAAATTAAACATGGAACATTTTCTGAGATGGACAAGCAACTCTCAATAATCTGGTAGATCGGGGCTAGAGTGTCCAATATCATTGAAATAATTGCCAAAATTAGAAGCAAATCATTGTTCTTGTTGATTTTTTTGTATTATTTTAATCTGTTGAGTTCGAACGTACTCACGCACGTTTAGATCAGCAATGGAATTCAAATCTTTCATTATAATTATTCATTCATCTCTATCTTTTTTCATAACTATCTTTTCTCGTTCGATATCAAATGCTACTTGCCTGTCCAAGCTCGCTTTGTCTAACCTGTCTATAAGTCGGTTGTTGGAGGTCTCGATGGAGTCCACTACGCTTGACTCATGATCATCATTTTTTCTTTTTAATTTGGCTTTTTTTACCCCAATAGGTCGTTCAGATGGAGTAAATGATGACAGTCCAGGAGATGTTGATATAGGAGATTCCGGAGTGGGATTATCTGATTATGACGAGTCGAAGTTCACACTTTGGGGTTGTCTTCGACCTACTTGTCTTGCTGTGGGGACATTATCTTTAAATTTTTCGAAAATATTAACCATATTCCAGACATGATCAAATTTGAAACCTTTTTTGTACTTTGGTTCTTGCATAAATAACATCTTTGCTCGAACTAACTGCAAATAGTAATGAACATCAAGTTATGTTTTTCAACAATAATAATAAATTTCAAACGATAATTAATAGAATACTTATAATATCTTCATCTTAAACAACCACTTGGATTCAGATTCTCTATTTGTCTCAAGCACGCATTCAATTTTCTTATTTCATTACTTATGATTTCCATTCGAGAACGAATTGATCGGCTCGTACGCACATCAAAATTTTAGTCTCGAAGTTCATTGTATCTGTCCTCCACACGAGACCAAAATGTATCTCGAGACTGGTTTCTACCGATAATAGGGTCTTGTGACAAAGGAGCACATCTTCAGTAACCGTGCATCCAGATGATCGAACAGATATATATTTTTTTTTGTAAAAAGCGGTTGGTTTGGAGATTAGAAATACTTTGAAGAAATACTTCGAATTGGGTGGTTTGAAGTAGAAACCGTGAATGTTATTTATAGCCAATCCAAATTTGTTTTTTTTGTTTGAATTTGAATTTATCGTTGGTCAACATTTGAAATTGAATCGTTATGGACAAACTGATCAGCTTTACACATTGTCCAACGTTGTCGGTGGGAATTATTTTTTGAAAACGGATCAGCTTTACACTTTGTCCAACGTATACACAGCTCAGTTTTCCTTAAATTGTGTGAAAGCTTTGTACGAGTGGGAATCATTTTTTAAAAACTGATCAGCTTTACACATTGTCCAACGTATACACAACTCAGCTTTCCTTGAATTGTGTGAAAGCTTTGTACGAGTGGGAATCATTTTTTGAAAACTGATCAGCTTTGCACATTGTCCAATGTATACACAACTCAGCTTTCCTTGAATTGTGTGAAAGCTTTGTACGAGAAGGAATCATTTTTTTGAAAACTCGTCAGCTTTACACATTGTCCAATGTATACACAACTCAGCTTTCCTTGAATTGTGTGAAAGCTTTGTACGAGTGGGAATCATTTTTTAAAAACTGATCAGCTTTACACATTGTCCAACGTATACACAGCTCAGCAAAGTTTTATAAATAACTTACTAGATTAGGTACATCCACACAATTATTCGTTGTGTTAAAATTATTATTCTCCATTTCTGCATACCTTAGTCATTCTTTTCTTACTCCAAAAATAAATTTCGATGTTGGAGGTCCATCATATTTATCATCATCTTCATCTTCGGATGATGATAATTTTCTGACCAATATCATTACAGAGATTGATGAAACCGAAGAAGTAATTTGTGAGTACATCAACAACAACATGATCATCGCTAACAATTTATGTCAACAAAACTACCAACCGATCCATGGTAGCTCGATTCCCGATCATGCAGTGATCAACCGTGATCGAGAAACTGCGCATCAGAATTTGGTCATAGATTACTTTGTCGATAATCCACGTTTTGAAGAAGATATGTTTCGTCGTCGATATCGGATGTCAAGAAGTTTGTTCATTCGTATTGTTGATGCAGTGAAAGATCATGACCATTACTTCCAACAACGAAGTGATGAACTTGGTAGAATGGGATTATCACCGTTATAGAAAGTAACAGCTGTTTTCCGCATGTTGGCATACGGTCTACCAGCTGATGCTATGGACAAATACGTTAAAATAGGTGAGTCAACAACAATTGAAAGTATGACAAGATTTTGTCGTGCTATGGTGGAGATATTCGCAGAGCGGTATCTACGAACACCTAACGCTAACGATATTGCTAGGCTACTTTATATTGGTAAAAAACGTGGTTTTCCAGGAATGCTAAGAAGTCTTGATTGTATGCATTGGAAATGGAAAAATTATCTAACATGGTCTGGGCAATACACAGGACGTAGTGGGTCACCAACTATTATCCTTGAAGCTGTGACAGATTATGATCTTTGGATATGACACGCATATTTTGGTATGCCAGGTACCAATAATGATATCAATGTGCTGGAGTCATCTAATCTTTTCTCTAAGCTAGCTTAAGGTATTGCTCCTCCCGCTCACTATGTTATTCAAGGAAAAGAGTATGATATGGGTTATTATTTAGCTGATGGTATATATTCAAAATGTGCTACTATTGTACAAACAATCCAACAGCCACAAGGTAGGAAGAAAATATTTTGCCATGAAACATGAAGCATGTAGAAAAATGTAGAACATGCGTTCGGAGTTCTCCAATCACGATTTGCAATTGTGGCAGGATCAGCACGTTTTAAAAAAAAACATGTATTACATGACATAATGACTGCATGCATTATTATGCACAATATGATAATCGAGGATGAATGTGATCTTTATGCACCAATTCAAGAAGTGAGGGAAGCATCAACACCAGAAGTTGATATGGTAGCATATAAAACTATAAGATTTACTCAATTTATTGCACGTTACGAAAAAATCAAGGATAAAGATGCCCATATTGCGCTTCGTAATGCATTGATAGATCATCTATGGGAGGAATACACTAATTCAGATAGTTAAGTGCATACTAAATTTGTAGGTTTTACATTGTTGTTAATGTTTAATTATTTTCTTGTATTTTATTTTCTGTTGTGTTCTTGAATGTAATATTTTGGCAATATCAATAATAAAAATATAATATTTTAGCAATCAAGTTATTTTAATTAATAAAATAATATTTTATTGTTTTATTAGTTTAATTTTTTAAATAATAAATCATTTTGTTTGGAAAATATGTGAAAAAATAAAATTTGATATGTGAGGTTAATTGTTGAAATAGTTAAAAATATAGGGAATAAAAAATAATCATATAAAAGTAGATAAAAAGAAAGATACTGAGAATATTCATTTTTAGTGCAAAAAATGGTGCAGTGGGTTGGAGATGAATTACTGTTAGATGTGATTTTTGCACCATTTTGGTGTAAAATTTGCACCATTTTGGTACGATGGGTTGGAGATGCCCTTAGGGATTCTCTACCTAAAGTTACTGGGAGTTAAGTGATAAAACTAAAAACTTATTAGGTGTTTTCTTCCAAATTTTATTGGGGGTATTTTGGTCCTTTGACCACACATTAACTGGCAATCTTAATTAGAAACTTTCTACCAAAGATTTTTGGGGGTTTCTAGTGATAGTTTCAAAGGGATTAGGAGTGTAGTGTTAAACATCCAAACTTATTGGGGTTTAGTGAAATTTACCTGTATTTTAATTTTTATAGAGACATCATATATAAAGAAAATCTGGATTTGTCATTCTATGAGTGGAACAATAAATTGAACTACAAATGAGAATTGGTTTATATGCTTGCCACATCACATTTGGAAATCTCAAGACCAAAGAGGTTTATATTTCCTATGTTTGATAGGTTTGATAATTTATGTGAAAGAGGTCTTGAATATCTCCGCCGCGCCAGTTTTTCATGATTACCGTTTTAGCCCTAAAACCTCCGAAATGGGTTTCAAGTTATGAAATATGTTTCAAGCTTTTTTTTTTTGATAAACCAAACACAACCCCTTACAAGTAAAAAAAAAAAAAAACTCCAGCTTAAGTTATCTAATTGTGAAGGAGGAGCAATCATCCAAAGAAAAATATTGGTACAATTTAATTTTCATAGAAACCAAATCATACCGTGCGAGCACGGCTATAATTCTTGTGTATATTCTTATTGTTTTTCTTGTTGTTGACGTCGTCCCTGACAGTAACACTTTCATACTGTTTCTTTCAGTTTTATCTTTCCTACCAATTGAATACTTTTCTAATTTGTCCAGGGCAGGCGAAATTCCAGAGGTCGTTTCAGAGGTCGTGGTGGTGGGAATAACCAGGGTGCTGGTCGTGGTTTTGTTAAAGGAAATAATAGGCCTCGGGCTTATTATGATGAAATTAACAACCAAACCCATGACCGTAACAGCCAAAACCGTGACAGTAAAAATCAAAACCGTGACAGTAACAACCAAGATCATGACAGTAACAACCAAAACCGTCCTCAGAAGTCTGTGAGAGGAAGGGGACCAAGACGTTATGAAGCTATTTCTAGGAACAATGAAGGTTCTGTATCCCGTCGTGCGCAGTAAGTCATCTCCTGTGCTCCTTGCTTCAGATTTATCCCTCTCTTACTTCAATGCTGAGAATTTTATCATTTTTTTTAATTTAAGGTTTCATTTCTACTGCAGGCCTGCAAGACCTCAAGAGTCACAATCAAGTACTGGTGCTAGTAGACCATTGTCACAAACTTCAAACATGCAACATGATGCAGCTCTTCCAAAGAAGAATTTTGCCTCAAATTTAAACTATGCTTCTCCCCCATTCTACCCCTCTAGCTCATCCAAGCAGGACATGTCCGTTACTGAAAAAATGGATGCCCAAATTGGAAAAGCAAGCAATATAATTTCATCTCCTATGAATATGGAGAATAATTATCTATCATTGCAATCTGGTTCAATGTTGAGAGAAAAAGCCTTGGTCAGTGCACAAATGCATTCCTTAGGATCTACTTTAACATCTGCAAATACGAATCTCTCTTCTCAATCCAGGGTTCAAGGCAGAAGTCTAAGCATTACTTCACAGTCATATAAATCGACTGCTCCAGTTAGCCAAGTCTCTAGAGTTCCTCAACAAATCCAGTCCCCAATTACTCAACAAAAGCCACAAAGTCAATTTCAACCTGCTGTGCGTGGTTCTTTACAGCGTATAGTTCCTGCCAGCAGAAATCAAGCTTCACCTCCTCATGCTTTAACTATGAATTCATCTGAAGTTGGAGAGACATGTTCACCTCCAGGCTTGAATAATTCTAAGATGCAATTGATTCCAAAAGGAAAACCTGGTACCTATAGAGCTGAAAAGGGTTCTTTTCTGTACAATGGAGCTCAGGTTATTGGCACATATGGGGCTACAGGTCTCAGCCAAAGTGATCAGAACTTTCCTGGGACTCCAGCACTATTGCCAGGTTTATTCCTGTTCATTTCTACATCCTGTGGAGTCATATTTAGAGTTAAATGATATACCCAAAATTATTAAACTAGCGAATGGATACTTTTGAATCTTTCATTAACTTGGTATTTATTTTCTGCAAGTTTTTTTTCCAGGAAGAGCCAACTAATTTCACGTGTGCAGTCCATGTTATGAAAAATCATGATTGTAAACTGCAGTTGATTGAAAATATCTTTCATACTTTGCCTCTTTCTTTGATAATTATAACTTAGAAGTTTTACTAAATAATGTTTTCATGGCTTCCATTCTAATTATATGATTTTAACTCATTTGCAGTTATGCAATTTGCGGGTCAGCATCATAATGGGATTCCTACTGTTGGTATGGCACTTCCAGGATATATGGCCCAACCACAACTTGGTTTTGGGAATTCTGAAATGACTTGGTATATAAGCCAGTGATTGCTTTTCGTGCTATACCTGATAATTTGCTTGTGGCTAATTTCTCTTTTTGTGGGGTATTGTTGAGTGCAAGACGCTAAGCCTAACATGAAATTTGTTTTTCTCTGCTAGATTGATCATAACTGTGCATGGTTTTTTTTCTCTGAAGTTTAAGCACATTGCTTGTTTTTTCTTGAAGCTGGTATCCTATATCTTGATACAACGGTGCATGCACTGCACTCATGCACTGCACTGTTTGACGGCTTATTGCGCAATTTTGCTATTTTGAGAACATAGTCTATATCTCATATTGCTATTTACAAGGATAAAGTATTTCGTTTTGTGATTTCTTTATTCTTGTGATGTACCAGACCTAGACTTGCAAGTTTTGTGAATAAGGTGTGAGCGTATATTTGCTGTCTGGTTATGATCAGATTTATTTTTCTCTCCTTTTTGTCACCGTGTAACAATGAAGCCTGAACGTGGACTTTGTGTTATGTAGGGTCCCGGTATTGGCAGGTGCTGCTGGAGCTTTAGGAGCATCTTATCCCTGCATTGCTCTTGATGGAAGTTACTACCCCCTTCCTTCAGGGCAGGCATCTTCTGCAAATGCAATTGGTTCTAGGTAAGTGGTAATCATCATTTTTTTTTCTGTTGCATCTCAATACATTATAATGTCACACCGCTTGTTACTTTATTAGTGGTTGTGTTCTCCAAAGTTACTTTATTAGTGGTTGTGTTCTCCTAATTATGTTTAATTGTTTATTATTAAGTGATGAAGATTTTATGTTATACCTTCTAGTCTGAGTTTCGAGGTAATTTCTTGGTTCTTGCGGGTGGCATGTACTCCTATGGCAGATTTCAAGTATTGGATTTATAGGAAGTTATTGTCTGCTATGTGCTACTGCTGCTTACATTGTTTATTTGTGGTGGTTGAGCAAAACGTGTTTCTTATTGGGAAGAACTTAGATAGCATTGACTTTTAGTAATATAAGATTTATCCTGTAGGATTCATATGATGCTGTGATTCATAATGGGAAAAAGGTCTGGGTGACATGGACATGAACTAATTATCTCAATGAATAGTTAAGTAGTAAGCGTGCATTTTAATGAAAAGATTGGCCTCGGGATCAGCTTTAGAAACTCCTGTTGCAAATATTCAAAGTAGAAAATTTTTGCAAGTTTAAAATAGATTATCAAAGGACCTCGTGTGATTGTAGAAGAGATAAATCTGCAGCAGCATGAATACTGTAAGCCTGTGTACGGTTAACAAATAGTCTTGAGGAAACCTGATAGGTTAGAGAAAATAAAGGGTAAAAAGGACAATTAGTAGTTATTTTGCCTCTGCTATGTCTCGTGGATATTTTAGGTGAACTGCCCTTTTAAACTTTCTTTCATACTTAGGGTTGCTATAGACTAAAGGTGTTTGTAATTTAAGTGGGTTACTGACCTCATATGTGTTTCATTCCTCTTAACATACTAGCTTTTCTCATCTCTTGTAACGCCCCCAAACTGTAGAGGAAATTCATAAATACGGGGTATGTGATAGCAGCGATCCGTGCACGAGACAAGTCTTATGCACAAGTCAAGCCTGACACTTCATACCACATAGTTTATCTCACGATGTTCATAAACCTGCTGATGATAGAAATTCAGAGCAACTATATATATGTATATAATCGGTACTTACAACTCACAAGCTCACCGTCGTAAGCATTTCACAAAATAAAGCACATTCTTCATTGTATGTAACATTCAAAAAGGAGGCATTTCCTATAACGCCTCTCAGCAAAACGCCACAACCAAAAGCTTGGAAAGTATGAAGCTACACCGAATCTGAAAAAAAATTTAAAAAACGACGGGGTGAGCTAGAGTTCAGTGAGAACATTTCCCACTAGAGTTCCTAGATAACTAACTAATAATAAGAATAATTCCTAGAATAATGAATTATAAGTTTTGCATCAAAAATTCAAAATAGCCAAATACGATCCAAATATCATAATATTGTCATTTTCAAGAAAGAATGCAACAATTATATTTTATTTCTTATGTGCAACTGAGATATTTCCTGAAATCAAACCCTTTTAAATCAAGGTAAACATTAAGAAAGAAAAGAAATTACTAAATTGGGTACAAAACCAGAGGACTATTATTTTCTCAATTTCGCAGTCAATTGTCAAAATCTTAAATCTCGATGAATCGTATTCTTCGAATTCACGCTCAAATCTTAAAATCACAAATCTATTACTGTCAGGTGGTGTGGACTCTAGAGGTGGCTCCTACAGGCTCTAAAGGTGGCTCTCATCGCATCCACACGGTGTAGCACTTAGCCCCGTATAGTACTTAGCTCTACATTTTCGGCTAGTAATTCATGAAACACAAGAATCACATCATATGTCACACCTAAGGCTACGAATTATAGCCCAGTAGCATGGGAATACGTAAAACGCATCAGAGAACAGATAATTTTCGGTAATCGAATGCACCTAATATTACCATAGGTTACTGACCAAAATAGAGGGGCCAGAACCAATTTTAGAAGGATCAATACAGAGGGGCCAAATAAAAGTACATTCACCATATGACAGGCAGAATCACTTCATAGTGGACTTGAGGGTTCAAAAATATCGAGAATCACTAGTCAAATCAGAAATACCGTGCTTATCTGAATTTACAAATATTTTCAAATGAAGTGTACGAGGGTGAAACTCTCCGTCCCAGTTAAAACAGTTCACATATTTCACTTTTTGTTTTTATTTTTATCAGATACTAAGTCATAGAAATTCTTTGAATCAATTAAATTGTCGAAGCACATTCAAAATATTTATTTTCTTCAAAAGCTTTCAAATAAAGCAATTCCCACAATTATTTGAAATCGCATGAGAACCAAATTCACTTTTCATAGTTCATATAAAATCAAATTGATTTTTTTCATATCTTATACGAAATCAACATCGTCTTACGGGTTAGGCCACAACAAAAGTAAATCAATTCACCTTTAAGTTTATATACATAAAAATGATATATTATTTATTTTCGATCACAAGATAAATCAATTATAATACTCATGCAATTTTATATTATAAAATACTAGTGAGAAATGAACTCACCTCCACTGAGTACAGCTTTCTCAAAACATTACTTTCCAGATATCAAATCTGAACCTATAATATAGAATAATAAGACTATTATTAGTTCACTATAATACATATTATAAGTTAATCAATTCATATTCTAGAGTTAATAATTTCAAATATAATCCCTAACAATTTAAAATCCATAAATAGGGTAGATATGGATTTATTTCTAACTTATGATGAGGCAGAGGGTTATGGGTAATTAATCCAGCCTAAAAGTGATATCTTAATCTTCAAATTGGACTTATTTGTAAACAAAGCAAATAACAGGGGTCTATACGAAGTTATCCTGTCCATATATGATCTTAGATTTCTCTGATAGGGTTCATTTGCGAATTTGGGGTCCTAAAGATATTTTTATTCCTCTTGGACCCATATACAAACTAAAAATATTTCAGGGGTCCTAAGATAATTTTGCTATTTTATTCTCTTATTCTCTCTCCTTCTCTTCTTCTTCCCCGTTACTTTTCTTCTCATCAATTTTTTTCCAGTTTCTTTCTTCTCCTCTCTCTCTCTCTCTCCTCTGCAGCGCCAAGTTGGCGCGACTGCTCAAGCTTTGCCGTCGGAGCGATTACCCGAAGACGAGCCCTCCCTGACACCGACGGTCAGGTAAGTGTTCTCTATTATTACTATCTTGTTTGTTCAATTCCTTAAGAAATCATGCATTAATTCCTTAAAATCAAAGAAATCATCAAGGAGAATGGTTTATACCTTTGAATGAGCTTGGATTGTAGGTGAAATTGCTCTCTTCTTCCTTTCCCATAATCTTCTTCCTCTTCTTCTTCTTCTTCTTCTTTTTTTCTTTTCTTTTCCTCTATTTTTTTTTCTTGGGAGTTTTTTTTCCTTTTCAACCTCTTTTTATGCTGATGAGAGGCAGGGTAAAATTTTCACCGACATAGGTGGGACGGTGAAATCACCGACATAGGAACAATATGATTGCTTTTTTTAGGCTGTTACATCTCTCCCCTTCTCCATTCTCTCATAGATTTGAAAGCTTCTTGATATATCTGAAAATAATTGTGATATGTGAAGGTAGAAGAACTTTACCAAATAAGAAAGTTTCCTTCATTTCGGAAAGCTGTCAAAATTCTACTTCTCTAGGAACAATAATAAACCAAACCAAGTAGGGACAATAGGAACTGTTTGTATCTGACATGACAAAAAATATTGTTGTGCTTACTAAACCATTTTTGTAATTTGTGTTGGTATAGACATTTGAATTGAAATCTAACTGAAATCAGGCAGCGTGCTCTGATATCTGAAACCGAATCAAACTGGATTTGGATTTGTCCCCAATGGAACACTTGTTGAGATCTGATTGCAAGGACATATATGTTCTAGCCTTAGCCATTCACAAAACATGGTGGCTGAATATACACACATTACATTGATTTGTGACACATTAGTATCACACCAGCCAAGAGACAGGAGTGGGACACAAGCCCCCACTCTTATATCACTTTGGAGACTATGCCCTATTAAATGTTTCTGGGAACTATGCCTATGTCACTTTTTTATTTGGTAAAGTTCTTTTGTTAGAAGAACAAATGATGCATTACGTGGATAACATTTTCTTGAGGATATCACACAGGTTGATAATCTAGCACATTGAGGAATTAACCTTAGCAATGCAATTATGCAATGCTCATTGCCTCTGCGAAGAACTGGCCAAAGGTCTTTGCCTGTATTGTCAGAGAAACTGCGTTATCAGTTATTCATGGGAGTGAGTGTAGCTCTTTGCACTTGTTATTAATGTGCCAGTTAACTACCCAAGAGCAGGTGCTTGCTGTTAGTTATTTCATGGTTGCTATTATGAAGAACTTAAGCCTAATATAAACTAATAGCCTTGCCATTTCACAATGCATCTGATGTTATTTCCCAGGGTTAAAAAAAAGGACTAGCGCAATATTTTTCAATTTGTTGAGTGGAACAGAGAACTGCACCTGTCATTCTGGTAGATGTAATGAATGCCTTGGGGCTACATGACAATATTTGATACGCCAATAAATTGGAAAAGCTTGGAATTGGCAGTAGGAAATAAGAAGATACTGTTTTTATGGTTGTATAGTGTGGGTCAAAGGCTCAAGCAAATAGATTAAACAAAATTAAGAGGTGGTTGGATGTGAAGGCTTTCAGGAGTGCGCCGCTAGAAACAAGGTGGAGGGAGATATTGTTGATATAGTTTTAAACAAAGTAGATCAGAGTATGGTTTATAATGGGGTCCAAGACAAAATTATCAGTATAACTATATAAGATTTTGAAGGGTTAAATTAGCTGTGTTTCTATGTCATAGTTGAGTGACTGAAACTATTTTATAACTTCTGTTTTTATCTTACTGATGACTAGTTAGGATTTGGTTTATAGTTACTGGTTTTGATGTGAAGCTAAGAGCCTGGGAAAGAGGAAGATGGGTGACCATTGACCAATACTGGAGATAGAGAGTGGAACAGGAGATCAAGAAAGAAGTCTAAGAAGAAGAGAGGAAGGTGCAACAAAGACTAAAATTTAGAAAATTCAAATATTCATCAAGAATTAAGATAATATAATTCTTGCCCTTACATAAACTACAAACGAAAACAAGATTAAAAATATCTAACAGACTTTCTCGGGACATCTTGGGCTTTAGCTAATGTCCACATGAACAATACCTCACCACAATACATGCCTTCATCTTTTACCAGTATGGATCTAAAGGATATTTGTAGTTTATCTATATCTTAATCCATATATAAAACAGTTTCAATGAATATGTTACTCAAATGGAAAAGTATGTTACTTAATGGGAAAGTATACTTTTGCTGGCAACCCCTTCTAGAATCTAACAGTCAACTATTGTAGTTAATCACATAAACACTGTAACTTGCCAATCAAATCTCTTCAATGTGAAGAAAACAGATGCATATTAAAATTTTACAATGCTCTTATTGAGGACAAGGTGGCAGACCTGCTATATTTCTATGCGTATGTACATATGTTGCAGCGTGGGGGCCCCTGTTTAACACTGGTATTTTCATTTATGTTGAAGGGTTAAGAGATAACAGTTAAGCTGGTGAAGTAAAGAAAAAAACTTGGATGAGGATATTATAAAATTTGAAAATTCTTTCTGACTATGCATATTACTTTTAGTAAAAAGACTGGCAAATATAGTTATTAGTGCATATCCCAACTAATTAGAGCAAAACATTGAATTGCAATGGTTATATGGTGCAATTATCTTTTCCCAGCATGTATAATGAAATATGGATTTATTTGATATATTTTAGGATCAAATGATTTCACCATATCAATGTTCAATGAGATTTAATTCTATATCTCCTTCATTATTTTATCATTACATCCAGATGGAATTTGAACTTACTAGTGCATGAAATTTATTGAAAACGTAGCTCTAAAACAAAGTACTTTTTTTCTCTGAAGAGGTCCTCAAGGATATGACTACAGATAACTTTACTAATGCTGATTTGCTTTGATCTTATGATGATAGAAGACGAGATAGAAAACAATGATTGTACTTCTTATAGTCATAGATCGTGTTCTATGCATTATCATCCTTTGTTTCCCACTTGTGAATGGATATGCAATTCATACCTGTTCCCTTCTATGTCGTTTTTGCAGCAAAGACACTAGTGCACCCAAGCCCGCTAATGCTTTAATGCCTCAACAAAGGCCTGGTAAACAATGCTTATATATCATCTGCATTTTAGAGATCAGTTCATCACTCATTTTCTATTCACATGCGCTTATGTCTATTTCAATTTATTCTAATCTAAGAAGTTCCTCGTCATTCTTGCAGAGATAGTAAATGATGAATTTGAGCATCGTCAGAACAAGCCTCGCAGGCAAGTCACCTTTTTCTTGACATCTTACTTCATGCTCTGTTGATTTCTATTGTTTGTTTCTTGTACTTACTTGCTAGCTAATGTTTTTTTTATAATTATAAATTGTATCAGATATTCTGAAATGAACTTTGGGCAGTGAAGTACATATGTAAGATGAGAGTGTATTTGAATAAGCAGCTTGAGGTTAGTGCTTTCCTACATTCTTCTTTTGATATCTTTGAGATGTTAGATTTTTATTTTATTTTTTTGTGGAATTATAATCAGTAAGCTGGATGTATATGTGCATTCCTACAAGCCCGTTCCTAAGCCCTCTGTGATCTTCAGCTTTTGATTTGGAGCATTTTGGGCCGCTGGCTGTCCCAAGATATGTTAGGTACATATCTCTTATTTGGCTGAGATCCTATGCATTTTTGTGTTATATCCACTCTTCTTTCAGTTGGTACTTAGTGATGTTTAGGTGTCTGCTTTCATTTTATCGTGCTAGATATTTTTATTTTATTTTAGTTTTTTATTAGGCTGTGAAAGTTTTTGTGTTCCATAGGTTTGTTGGTCTTAATTATTTGATATACATGAGCAATTTTCTTAATAATTTTCTTGATGTTAGTTTTATGAGAGAGTTTAGAGTTTATTTTGTATGCTATTTACTCTGAACACAAGGAGAAGGAAACTCGCCATGGTAGTGAAAGCTTATGTAGTAGGGCTTGACCATAAACCCTCTTGGTTCGAATTACCCTATATAGCTATTTGGAAAAAAAGGACACCACCAACTTTCAAATCTGTATAAAACTATCACCTAATATCAGAAATTACCCCAACAGTGTTAATGGTGTTGTTAAATAGTCTATGATGCCCCAAATATTCAAGAAGAGTGAGGGTGAGAGAGTAAATTGCATGAAGGACAAAAGTGTCTGAAATATGTCATACACATATCACGTGCAACTTACATTAACTCTGTAAGTCATGCTAGTTAATGGTATTTTTCTCTAATAAAAATAGTTTTTTTGGTATATTTTCGAGAGAATTCCTAACTCTTTTATGTGATATTTTGTAAAAGTTACCCCTTGCCCTATGCTCACACTTTTTAGTAATCTTATTATCACTTCCATCTTATGGTGCGGTTATTAATGTGTGGGTCTTGTCATTTTCTAGTATACTAACGTCACCAGAGGTTGATCTGTTGACTTCTGTTTCTTGAGATTCGAGTTTTTTGGACAAGTAGTTTTAAACTGATTAAGGTTGTTAATAACTGTTATTGAAATTTCTCGAAGGCATACAATGCCTGGTCTGTGCAGTCATAGTAAGAAGACCATATCATGGCTGGGGCGGGTGGCGTTCTGTAGTCTGAGTTTTGGTGGGTTTCCTTTTTCTGTTTTTTCAAGATTTTTTCCTTTCCTGATATCAATTATGTGGAAGAGCTTGTCTGCATATCTATTTAATTGGCATATCTATTTGCTTTGGTTCAGGTGTTTTTAGCTGTGGAGAAAGCTTGAGATTGATCTGTAAATGCGCTTCTATTGAGGAAGTTAGATATGGTGGTTGAAAAAATTTGCAGGTGGATTTCCTTTTGCACCCCCCCCCCCCCCTCCCCTCATATTGGTCGTTGGCCTTCCATGACATTTTGTGTATCGTTGATTGGAATGCAAGAGTCCCTGTTTGTTCTCTTCCCTATTTTTCCACTGCAATTCTCCCTCTCAATGTATCTATGTACGGACTTTAAATTCTGCTGCCTATGTTTTATTGGTCGAACTTGCATGAATAGTGTGCATAATGCTATCTATGAACATAACAGCAATGCGTTGGGCCATCTGTTGTAAATTAAAATTTTGAAAGCGGGTCCTATAGAATTACCCTATCCTTAAGGTGATTTCTATGAGAAAAAACTCTTTAGTAAAAAGTACATGATATAACACTAACCAGAATTGATGCAGCCAATGCGGTATCTATGGAATATGACTGCAAGAAAGTTGATAAATTTTAGTACATGAACGTCCGAGTCCTTTATTTTGGCATTAAAAACTTCAAAGTTTCTTTAGAACTTGACATTGTTTAGCAGGCACAGGTTTATAGTTCCTGGGACCTATATCTAGGGATCTATATCTAGGTAAACAAAATCTGCAAGAAGAAAAGTGATAAGTGCACGCACGAGCTGCATCTTTTAGTGATTCCTATGTTCATTGTTATTTTGGCGATAAATAGCCTAGCCCTAATATTGTTTATTCCAAAAAAAAGAGGAAGGGGGCAGGGTAGGGTTGGTAAATCGTATCCGTATTTAAAAAAATATCTGTAACTGTATTCGTTAGGATACATATATGATTACTTAAATTTATAAGCGGTAGAATATGGTTATAGATATGGTTTTGTAGTAAAATATCTGAATCCGTATTTGAAATATCCAAATACATATAGTCATGCTCTTACGATGGTTTTAATTCTTACATTATGGATTTGTAGTTAATTTTGATGATCAATATATCTAATCTTAGCTTGTCAGTTATAATGAACATATTAAAGAACTCTTTTATATCACATGAACTTATGTTTTTTCCATGCTGTCTAATTTTTTTATATCTGTTTTGTATCCGCATGCATATCTGTTTATATATTCCCCGTAACTGTATCTGATTTTAGCGGATATGAATATAAATATTCTTTACCGAGGTATATCCGTATCCATATCTGTATCCGAGATGCGCAAGCGGATATAAATATGATAAGTATCATATCCGAGCCGTATTCGCACTGAATGCAACCCTAGGGCAGGGTCCTACTAGTTACAGTGATATATCACCTACAGCTGCAAATGATGACAATATTCTGTTCTCTTCCATGGTCACATGGAACAATCTTCCAAGTGCCATATTTCGCTCGTTCTTTTTTGTAAGGATGGCCGCACGGCATGTGACTTGCACGTGGACTATTTGACTTAGCATGAGGCCGCAGCCCATGGGAATAAGACAACTAATTTAACAGGTTAGAAAAATAGATTTTTTCTCATTTGAATAATAATCATTTTCCTACAAATCATAATAATGATGATAATAATAATAAATTAAGATATTAGATGGTCCTTACCTTTTAGATATTTCCTAGTGTTTAGTCAAATCTAGTCTAGATTAGAGTGACAAAGATTATAGTTTAGCAAGAGTTGCTCGGACGCTGAGATAAAAAAAAAGATTATAGTTTTAGCGTTGAATGAGATTTTGTCTCATGTAGAGTAAACTAGTTACATGCACTTAAGACATGCATATGAGCTAAGAAACAAAACGGAAGAAATGTATGAATTCAATAAACTAAGCTATTGATTAATGCTCATGGGATTTCTCATGTCAATGATAGAATCTTCATTATGGACAAAAGCTAATTAGGTTTAGGTTATAAGAAAACAGAATATC